>JAQFVV010006438.1:1422682-1557682 GCA_028023455.1 Epiperipatus broadwayi | reverse complement strand
CAACAAAGACTTTGATCATTTCAGCATCAAATTTTTAATAATATGAGGGCTGAATAGTTGTAGGGTGGAGAAGAATGAAACCTGTCCATTGGAGTTTGAAGATTTGCTATCTTAATATAAACTGAGCACTGATTATATATATGGGTAGGAGATGATTATGACCAACTGATAAATATTTGTCTCAGCACAAAATATATACAATGAAGAACATTAATTTTTTTCACATGTATGTAGTCATGTGTATTGGTTATTTAAGATGGAGTGGATAGCTGAAGGAAATTTGAAAATCAGTGTTAAAATTTCCTTTAATTATGTCTAAGGTTCAATATATTTTAATATACTTGTATTTAAATATTACATTTAAATTTGTAAATTCACCATGTAATCTAAAGTCTCTTACGATTTTCAGTGACAGAACTTTTTTATTGTCAAATTTTTATTTTTTATAAATTCAATGTGAATTAAAAAAAAAGTGGAACATAAAAAATGAAACATTTACCCTCCCCATCATGTATTACAGGAAATAGTTTTTTTAATTTGTTAAAAATTAGTTTAAAAATAAACTTTAAGTTGATTTAAAATGCTTTTATTGAAAAGTGTTCATTTAAATAGTTGTATTATTTATTAGATTTTAATTAAAAAATAGTAAAATTAAAATCAATTATTTTTTAAGCCTTTTTTGGTTTAATATCTCATGGTTTTAAAACCAGCCAGTTTATTTACTAGATTTGATTTGTATTAAATGTAGCTACACCAAAGTTCACAAAGCAATTGACTCCCCCCCCACTCACTTTTTAAAAAGACAATAAAAAACATTTTTAAAGATAAAATAAAAATTTCCAGAACAAACCTGTCAATTACAAATCAAAAAAAAGTTGTTTGAATTAGATAATACTTTGGCTGCAATTCACCCTCATCCATCCCATCTCACTTTTTAAAAAGCCAATAAGAAAAAAAGAAATTTATTAATTTTAAAGAAAGAATATTAAAAATTTCCAAAATAAATCTGTTAATTACAAATCAAATGAAATCAAACAATTTTATAAATCAATATTAGTTATATTTCAGAAGACAAGAAATCCAAAAAAAACTTAGAGAACTTATAATGGATCTTTTTTAAAAAAATGATAAAACAGAACATTAACCCAAAAAAGAGATCTGCAATGAAAACTAATACTAACAGTTTTAAACTACATATGGAGTTTATAAATTGTATCATAGTACTATTAACTATGATAAATCAATTTTTAAAAGAAATCTTTGAATGATTGATTGGTCATCCCTATATTCTTTCATGACATCAAAGCAGTGTTTTAAAAGCTAATAAAAGATCAAAATGGAAATCTAGTTATTCAATTAGATCAGATCAGTACCAACTATTTAATAATATTGGAAATTATCTGCAATAAATAAAAACTATATGTATAATTTGAATTAATTATTTCAGGGAATAAAGAAAATAAATTTAATAGATTAACTGTTAATGAAAATGATCACGTAAATGAAAATAAAATGTTCTAAGAGTGGTAGGCATTTATTCTGAATGAAAAAATTAAATATATAAAATTCTTGATGCCTAAAGCATAAATAATAAGGCAGGTCTGAATATGGGCCTCTATTGATAAACATTTGCATTAATATCTGTTATGTGGCAGTAAATCTTAATACATTTTCTTCATATTATTCAAATTCAAGAGTACCAAACTTTTAATGACATTTAAAATTCTGTTTTTAATTATAAAACTTTCTCAGCTGGAAGTCAAAAAATTGTATATGCATTTTTCACCCTCTGCTGAGATATTTTGCATTTTTTTACAGCTTTAAAATTCATTTATATATTTTTCTTAATATTCAATTTCAAAAAAATTCAAAAGATATCATGATAAACAAATAAGCAGGTCTTCAAAATATGCATTATGTGGTTGGCAATCTCAAACTTTTCAAGATTAATTTGAGAAAATATTATGATGGTATAAAAACTTGACTTTTTGGAAAGTTAATGATCATTTTTGTATAGTACTATTGGAAATCAAAAATATATATTATTACAAATTTATTTTTTTACAGAAATGTTTTATTTTTAAATATAAAATACATTCTTTTGAATATTGTTACCATAGAGATTATGATCATGGGAAATATAACTGCCTAGAAATAATATCACTTAACATTCTGTTATAACATTTAGTGATATTGTAAAAATTATGAAAAAATGTTAAACTTTTAAAGTATAAATTGATAGATTTCCTAGTTATTAAAAATAATTTTGTTCAGATTTTTAAAACAAACATCAAACAAAAAAGATTTTATTCATTTTTCAAATTAAATCTATTCCACCTGAAATTTTTGATGAAACAGTGCTTTGTTTTGATTAAAATCTAATTTTTAAAATAATTCCAAAAATAAAATGTGATTTTTAAAATTTTATCTAATTTCTAAACAAAAACATCTATCAAATGAGGACAAATTTATTATATTCTAATAAATAATAATGTTTTCATATTAAAGTGAAAGTTTAAAGCTTAAAGTAAATGAGAACAAAGAAATATGTCAGATTGCTAGTATGGTACAAAAAGATTAAATATCTTTTAATGTGAAGAAAAATGTGTGGGTACATGCACAAGTGTATGCCCAACATTAATGTGAATGTTTGGATGAAATAATAATAATCAATCTAGCATAGAGTTGTGAAACATCATTGGTTGTTGTGGCAAAATAATATTAAATAATATGCTGGATTCTATAATTTCATAATTCAGAGCATAATAAATAATAAGCCCCAAATTTAAAACTTATTCTGAGAAATTCAGAGATACAATTCTCAGTAATCAAAGGTGTGCAGGAAATATACATTATTTCAGGTGGTGCCAAGAAATTAAAATTCAAAATACTAACAAACATAAATATCATCATAAGACATTTTGACTTTCCAAACAATAATAAATAAAAAAATTACAATATAATAGAGAGAAACTTACATAAGTCCATAAATAATGAAGTGAGAGCTTATATCTCAAATATTTGACCATTCATTCATTCTATAACAATTACTTTTATAAAGAAATATATAAAATTTATATATATTTTTAAAATGACAAGCAAAGAAGAACTTATTATAAGTTTAATGATGCACATTTTATGAAACACATACATGTCTGTAAAAATCAATTTTTACACTTCTTTAAGTTTGACAAGTAATTTTCACTAATACTAATAATAAAATTTGTAAAATATTCTTTTAACAAATGTAATTATAGTCATTTTATTATATATACTCACACACTTCAAAGCATTTCATTTTTAATGTAGGTTGATTTTGTAAACTGAAAATCAAATAACTAGTCAACTTATTATTTAAACATTAAATCAGTGGCACCTGATTAGAATAATAATAATCAAAAATACCTAACTGTTCTATCTATTTTTAATATTTAAAAGTTATTAATGATATTTTTTTGTCATACAACCTTTAAATTGTCAGGTTGGTATATGCTTATAGTATAATATCATCATATGACTGCTAGAAAATATGAATATGTTAATGCATTTAAGCAGTACTCATTATTATCAGTTCTCTCATGCCATGTTAAGGATTCAGCTTATAGTAATTTTCTTTAACATTAGAACTCTGTTCAAATTTGACACTCTCCAACAATATCAGATAAAAGAAGTCCAAGTTATTGAAATCCTTAAAAGATCAGATTGTATCAACAAATGTAATGATACATACAAATTACATTCTACTTGGAAGAAGTTTTTAAAAAGCTCTTGCCCAGTTGATGGCTGATGGGACACAGTCAAAACATTGTTATATATTTTTATTCAGTAAATTATACTTCAATGAAACCAGATAGAATTTCATTTATATATATATATATATATATATATATATTATAAAGGATTTTATATATCAAACTTTATTTATTATATATATATATCCTAATAAAAAATTGAAATCATTAAGGTCTCTTTTGTATATGTATAATAAAATTAAAAGCCATTACAATGACTTCTTTATTATTCAGAAAGCTTACTGTTATAAAAATACATTTATATTATCATTAGTAACAAACAAAATTAAACAGTTTATACTTATGTGCCATTTAAGATTATGTGCATATCTCTTGGTTAATTAAGGTTTATGTTTTCTTAGTGTCAATAATTTTCTTAACTGCTGACAATTAAAAAACAGTTTAGTATGGATAAACAAAAACTACATCTTACATCATCATCACTTTAGCAATCATTTGTGACAGTCAGATGATGTATGTTGGTTTAACCCAGTTCGAATAATAGGCAAAAGTACCTTGAGGCCACCCATACATGAGATATTAAATCAAGAATACTATGACCTCTGCCCTATTTGCCTATTCTCGAGGCTAACAATGAACCAACAACATTATCTGAGCCATACATAAATTAATTTT
The DNA here is from genome assembly GCA_028023455.1 of Epiperipatus broadwayi. Lineage (NCBI taxonomy): Eukaryota > Metazoa > Onychophora > Udeonychophora > Euonychophora > Peripatidae > Epiperipatus > Epiperipatus broadwayi. The sequence goes on along the minus strand of JAQFVV010006438.1, from coordinate 1,553,255 downwards.
CATCTGGCCAAGCTTAGCATCAGTGGTAGAGACATGGACGGGAACACCTATGGAGCTAAATAGTTAAATGTGCATAAAAGTACTATGAAAAATGTGTTTGGTGTGCCTGGATCATTGGAAAAGTAAAATAAAGCATTATAATAAAGTTAGGAAACTCAAGATTTTTATAGTTAAATAATATGTTTAATTAATGACTTTAAAATATTAAAAATGTTTTTAATGGCCTCCGCTATTCCCCTAAATTAATGAAAAACTAATTAAACAATAAAAACAGATTAAACGATATAATATTTTTGCGGTCTAAGTCTTTTGTTCCCAATTTTAATAAAATTGTCAACTCGAATCTCCTCGATAAAGTACAATAATAAAAATCTTTCGCAAAGCAATTTCTAATTGCTTTGTGCTAAAAACAGAGTTTAAAAATTATTTAAAATGTATATAGCTAAATCTGACATATGTAATAAGCTAATGGCGGACAAAAGAGACGTTATCGAGGAGATCAAGTTGGCAAACAAAGGAAACTTACTCGTATGGAATTTAGAAACATAAATAAAATTGGAAAGAGATTTTAAATGAAAAAATTAACTTTTAAACTTAACCGCAATGGAATACAAAATATTTATACATGTTAGTAATGAAGAATAGCAAAGGAAAAAGGGTTAAATATATAGATAGATGATCACACAATATATATCTAAGATTAATCTAATAAAAATGGTTACATAACAAATATAATTAAATATACTTTTCAGAAATATAATTCAATGAAGCAATTAAAAAAAAGTATAAACAGAAAGGGTAGCATAATAAATAGTTCATGAGGAGAGGCGGCATTCGTGGCTTGATCCGACCATCAATAGGTATTTGTCCGGACAAGGAAAATGGAAATGAGTAGCATGCTTTTACAAAAAGTCCTACAGACATGGCACAGAGTTCAGATTATATTGGGTGGATACTATGGCATTTTGATGGTATTTAGGAACCTCAGTGATAGGCAAAGCTATTTGCCTAGCCAAGCATAGTAGAATCCATCAAATTCATATGACTTTTAGCTTGTAGCATGTTCAAACTTCTCCGTGATTTTGAAGACAACATTTGTATAACTTTTTGGAATAAAATCTCCAAGCAAAATCTGAAAGAGTTCTCCAAAAGAATTCTAAATCGAAATCTCAAAAGGCAAATATGAATGCCCATCTCCAAAAGGAAAATCTGAATCCCATTTCCAAAAGGAAAATCTGAATGCCAGCAAGAAAACTCTGAATAATCTAGTCTTTTGTTCACTCTCCTTTTTATATATTTTTTGTAAACTACCTTCTATTGTATTATGTATGATCTTAGATCTTGATAAGTCATCCCCCCCCCATGCTCCTTTGTTTCAAGGTAACATTTTCTAAAAATAACTTTTACTTTTTTATTCTAAATTTCTTTCTTTAAACTTTGAATTTTATTAATTAAAAAAGAAAGAGAAGGCCATCTTTAATTTGCCTTGAATGGGCTAATTAATTAAAAATATACATTCTTTTAGAAAATGTTGGTGGGCTTATCTCAAAATCAAATCATACTAAATATTTTAACAAGATTTAAAAAGAAAAGTACATTCTTATTTCTTTTAATAAATAAGCATTTTATTTCAGCAGAATTTTGCATTAACTCATATATATATGCTTGACGTATATATATGTTTGACTAATAGGTTTTACAAGTAATTTTTATTAACAGAAATTTAATCTTAGAATGGAATTTATTTAAAAGGAAATATTTAAATGCAAATACACATTTAATAAATGTAATTTATTTTAGCTGTAATGCAAAACCCTGCTGATATTGGGCTATAAACTTAATTCAGGTCTACAATACTAATTAAGTTTATAGGAGGCTATGAAGCATGGATTGGACTTCAGCTCCATTGCTTCACATTACAGTAATTTTCATAGGTGGAAAAGTTATATTATTCAGGCTTTATTTGATGCACTTTAATTGATTTATGACTTTCATAATTTCTATAGTAGAAAAATATACCATTATAGTTGTGTTTTAACAGTCATATTTTAGAAGGCAAATAACAGTCATGGACTTAGTCACACTTTGATGGACTTCTTAATTTTTTAGTTGTACAATACTCTTATTGTGCATTTTGATTTTTGGCCCATTTATCTTTTTTTTATCCAGTACATGTAATTACTACTAATGCACAATGAGAACCTATCTTATAAACAACCTTAGCTTCTTTTTATTCTTGCTGCTCTTTGTTTTTTATTATATCTGGTAATTACTAGTAATAAGTTTTTTAATTTGTTTTAATTTTAACTAAATACAATAATTACCATGAATCAGATGTTTTTCAGTTCAACCACTCAACATCACATGATCACTATCTCATACTAGTCTGGGGATATTGGATGAGTAGGCACTAGATAGGGATTTTATGCACAAGCCTTCTGGCATCCATTGATTGCTCTTGTTAGCACAAGATGGCACTACTATATGGAGAGTTTTGCTGTATTTTGAATTGTTTAATAATGTTTTTCAGTTATCAGACTTAACTTTAATTTAATTATTAAATTACAATTTTTTTAAAAATAAGAACCAAAAATTCACATCCAATTTTTGGATACTAATGTCTATTTTATTCAATTTGAATCCAATACCTTTTTTGCTTGTGTATCCATATTTTCCTTTATCTTTTCTATAATAAGAAAGTATAAATTATTTATTACTAACCTCCTCTTATGCTAATATTCAATGACTAGAGAATATGAGTGATTTTGTTATAACTATGTGTAAAATTTTTCAGCTAGTATAGTTTTACAAATGTTTTAGTTTCACTAAATATTTTTTTAATAAATATTACTATTAATACTTTATTTCATTTTATTTAAATTATGTACTTGTGTTTAATTAACTAAATCGAAATCATTAATGCAACAAATTCCTCTCTTAATTATTTTTATTTTTAAAAAAAACATTTTGTCTGTCTTTAAATAAGATGTATTGTAATTTAAATGAAACTTTATTTGGGTTCATATTTTTACATCAAACATATATAAACATCCATAATAATTTTTAAAATAATAGAACTTTTTAAATAATTTTAATTCAAGACAAACGACTATGAATAGTGAAAAAATAATAACTTTCTGTTCTAGTTAATTCTGAATAAGCAAGCATAATTTGACTGGTAACTGTTTTTCTGAATAAAATATTTTCATTAAAAAAAAATGAACATAATGGTTTGTTTGGCTTTATAATTATAGTTGATGATTATTTGTAAATAAAAAAAACAGAATAGAAGATTTTATAGGTAAGAAATTTTGCAAATCTGTATATGTAACTAAAATTTTATAATACTGTTAAATATGTAGTGCTTACCTTAATAACATCCTAGCATTGACTATTTGATGATCAATATCTTATACTAATAGGTGATTAGAAAATGATAGCCATAAACCTGAATATCAAATCATCTGTAATATTATTGTAGCATTATTTGAATGAGTTTGATGATGGAAAATCATACATTTTTGAGACATGATATTGTTTATTGTTGCTACTTCACCAGAGGATCATGATGATGATGAATTGAAGAAATTTAAAAAAATTATGATATAATAAACTTAAGAAGAATTTAACAAAAAATCTAATTTTTTTTCTAAGTCACAAAATTCAATTTTATTCCATAAACAATAAAAAAGATACACTAAATCACAAGATAGCAGCCGAAGCCTACCAAAACCCTGAAAACCAGCCTCTGGTTGAAATAAAATTATTTTTTTTGGATTTATTTTTTTTTTTTTTTTTTTTATATATTTATAAAAAAAAAAAAAAAAAAAATTTATACAATTTACCAAGGTTTATATATATATATATAAGTTAATATTTTAATGGCCAGCAAATATAAAAGATATTTTTAACTGGATTTATCAATGAATAACTAACCATGTTGTCATACCAACATTTCAACTGATTACAGTTTTTAAAATTTTAGTATAAAAAAATGGAAAGCTTGTTATATATATCTAATATTGTACCAGTCAAAATAGTATGCCCACTTAACAAGATTCAAATCCTAAGCAAAAGTACCTCGAATCCGATCATGCTCGAGATACACAGGTCTGGAGCAATCCTGAATTCTAACCTATTTGCCTATTCTTCGAATCTCTGACCCAATGAACAACCATTCTGATAACACAGTAAAATTATTTCAAATCCATGCCCATAAGTAAAGCGGTAGAGCATAAGATCAGATTGATGATGATGATCAAGATTGGAGTAGCCCAGGAATTACATTTATTATAGTTATTTATTAATGCTAAGCTCTTAGCTAAAGAAAATAGTTCTAAATATTAACTAAAAAATAATTCAAAAACAACAAACCAGGATTTACATGAAATTATATATATATTTAATAATTTTAGAAAATGCATATATATGTTACAAAAGATTAAGGAAACGTATGTATATTTTACCAAATAGTTTCACGCTTGGGATAATATTATTTATTTACAAGACTTGGGAATTTGTTGTATAAAATCCCCTCTATCACTCATTTAATAAATATAATTTTATAGATACAACTTTATAGTGTTTTATAACTTATGTGGAGTTAATAAGCTAATTAAAGAAAACTTTGTTACGAAGAGTTGTGGATGCCGAAAATAAATATAAAAGATCGTGACAGTTTTAACAGTAAATGATTTATTTGATAACGGGCAAAGTATATGATTTCAATCATGTATTTCTTAGGAGAACCATTATTTATTCGCATTGTTTGGCAAAGATGTCTTTTAGAAATAAGAAACAAACAATGCACTTTATTTACGAGATTATATGATATAATAAATAATTTACATTTGTCTACGTCTATGGGAAATGATAACGCTTTTTCAAAGAAAACATTTTAACTCCATGAACAGAATGTATTTTACGAAATGAATCATTGTCTTTAATACATCACTGCGACTTACTGAAGTTAGGTAGACGGTGATTAAATTAAGGACAAGAGTAACGGTACTAGCATACATTAAAGAAATCTGGCCTTCATGGCGATTGTGGATATTTTATCATTTTAAAGCATATTTGAAAAACGAACTTAGATTTGATATGTCCGCGCATTCTGGTGGAGCGATATCGAAAGAGGGTCTGGGTTTGAGAGCCCAGAATCTGAATGCACTGTTTTCTGCAGCACATAATATCATAACCCTCATAAACTTTCCGTTCACAGGAAGTAGTGTTCCTAATTACAAACGATTTTAAAAGTAGGATGGGAGCTTTAGACATTCCCAATGACTCAACAGTCAAGAAATGGAGAAGATAAAATATCAGAATAAAGTGGATGGTATGCCAGCAATGTTATTGGACATGAATATAATTTTATAACATTATTTTAAAACTTGGAAATTGTCTAACCTCTTGCGCAATGATCTGTTTTCAATCCTGAGTCATTTAACAAAGTGTAATAAAATAATAACTCTTTCTACATCATTAAACTAATAAAATTTGCATTGAAGTTTTGATTCCCATATATGTATTAATTAAAGAATTAGCCCTCCGGGCACTGGTAAGAAAAGGTAGAATTTTATATTAGTGTCGCAATTTTTTATAATGGCAACTAAACAACAAAGTAAAATAAGCATCCACAATAAAATACTTTTAGATATACAACCAACCTAGCACACAATTTCTATTTTAAATAAACAAATGAATATAATTTTACTAATTAATTTAATTAAAGTCGTGAGATTGATTGATACCGACATATTAGAGAAAATAATATATATATTAAACAAAATAAGTTGTATACATTTAATTGAGCCGCATAAAGTTGTATAAACATAAATTAAGCATAAAAGCAAATGTATATTTAGAATTACATAAGTATTAATAAAGGATTATAGAGAGAGAGAGAGTTTACGAGCAAAACTAGCAAAACATCACAAATGGATCTATGAATTAATTTAGCTACAAATTATAAATCACCCGTGAATGTTCATATTAAAACAGATCAAAATTACATGATTTTATCTAATATATCAGCATAGCAGCAGGCAGGCAGGTTGGTTGGCAATTCTACTTCATCCCATATGGCCAGTCAGAGGGAATTTTGATGGGTGGTAGACAGTTCTTTGAGAGGAGAAGAAAAAGGTGAAAAGAGTCCCCTACTCACTCTTCATCACGCAGAACTTGTGTTGGCTTCTTAAAAGTAATTAAACTCAACTGACTAAACACTCCTCTGAACTCAACTAAAACTGAAAGTAACTAAAACTGAAAGTAACTAAAAACTGAAAGTCTGAAAAAAACTCACTTCCTTTGTTCTGTGGTTCATTTTATAACATTTCAATACCGCCCAGAATGCAATTTCATATACCAACCTTATCTTTGTAATCCCTTTAAAAACAACATTTAATTAGCAAAATATTTTCAATAGATAAGGCTTGAAATACCATTTTTAACTATTTTAAATCATTCGACAACAACTGATAAATGATTTGTTTTTTCAATTTTAATTAAGATTTATAAATTTTAATTATAGACAATGATCTGACTAGTAATAAAGATAATTTCAGTATTTCAAGCCTTCCCCATTTTTCTTTGTTGTTACATTAAATACACACAGATATAAAAATAATTACAAATATATAAGCAAATGTATTTTCATAGCAATAAAATTATTGCTTTAATCATAATATATATACGCATCATTCAAACTACTGTTTCATTTTTACTAAACAAAAATTAATTTTACTAATCTTTCTAATGATTCGGCATACAGTGTGTGAGTGAATAGCATATATCTATAGCAAGGTCTGAATTGCAGACCCCTAGGAGGTTAGTCTAGATGGAGAAACATGAAGCATCGATGATGATTAGACATCGATTACTTCAATATAGAAGATTTTTAGTAATATTATTCTTATTTGCCTTTTACCATCATAGATAATGTTATTATAGATTTTTATAATAATTAAACAAAAATTAAAATTTTTACTGAAAAAATTAACTGCATGTTAAATGTGCATGCACAATGTATGCATGTGGCAATTAAACACCTCACAAAAATTTAGTAATATACATATTATATTTACTTATACCCTCTATAAAATTTGTTAATAATATTTTTAGTGGTAATGTTTGATTTAAAAATCAACTAATCTCTTGCAAGACATGAATTTTGGCCAAAAGCATGACATCATAAACACATTGGAAACTAATTAAGATTACACTAAACACAATTGCATTATTGTGCTTGATGAAACCTCAACTAGGTTCTCATGCTGCTAATGACTTTAGGTTTATTTACAAAAACATATATCCGGCAAGAAATTAGTTGACTTTTTTCATCAAACATTGCTGCTTGAAATATTATGAATTTTTTTATATATAAAGCATATATAGATATATGTGAATTATGTTATTATTGAAATTACAAATATCTTTATGAATTAAATTGAATTTCAAATTTCTGACATTTAATTAAACAGATAATGAATTGATTTAGTTACAATTTTATATGTTAAAAAAAAGTTAATTTTATTTTCTTTCAATCAAGTTAATTAAAAATTGTCAATTTCTATCTCATATTATAATTAGAGTTATGTACATGTAGAAAGAAATATAGATTGTTTTGAATCTATTTAACACGTTAAAGTATTTATAGTAAACAAGAGTAAATTCTGGACAGAACGTAAAAGCACATTATTGTAAAAACAATTATCAGAATCAGTATAAACTGCAATGAATTATTATTTAGTTTCAGTGGCTGAATTGTAAATTAGAACATGATTTTCATAGTTATACAAATTAAAACATTCAGTTAGAGATAGTAGAAAAACTAAACACCAGAATAGACAATTACCAATTGAAAATAGAAAAATATAGAATGGACAGAAAAAAAATCATTTAAATAAACATCTTAGTTATCTCTGAAGTTTTTAAACTATCTTATATATCAGTATGTGCTGCTGGTATATAGTTATAACAAATAATGTCCGCAGTTACATAAAATTTTATGAAAGACATATATAAATAAATAATTATTTATGGAGGTCAGATAAAAAGATCTTAATTTTATATTTTAAATTGCATTGAAAATTTGATGCGAACCTTCATAATATTAAATGTAAAGTATTTATGGATATATCATTACAAAACTTTATGGAAAAATAAAGCAACTTGAGTGCCTCAGCACATAATAAAAGCTATTACTAGATGTTAGCTACAAAATGGGATAAAGCTGTATTTTTTATATCTAAAATTTTATAGGTATAATATTTAAAATTTTTAATAAGTTTAAATTTAATTGGTTTTTATATGTAAGTTGAGATCATATGAAGTCAATAATGAGAATTAAATTTTTCAAATTATTTACAGTTTATAATAAAAATTATAACAATATCTATAACATTTTAAGTAATTTATTTAAAAATTAATATATGTCTTAAAAGTAGATAGATTATTTATGAGAATATATTTATTCAAATATTGCTATAAAATAGTCAAAATAAGAGTCATAGATCAGGGGTTCGGTGGTGTGTGTGTGTTCCTGACGGAGATATTTTAAATGCTGGCTCTGGCTAAGCATTTATCACAAAGATTGTTGAGGAATTGGCAATCCTCATTGTTTATTGCTATAAAATATTTATATATATATTTTTTTACAATAAATAAATGTTTTATTGACTCACCATATATGTTAAACATTTTTTTCAGCAAACCTTAATGGAATTAAACAAGTACACAGCTGAAGGCTAATTAAAAGAAATAAATAAGCCATCAGAAATTTTTCAATTTTAATTAAAATATTGCAGCTGTTGTAATTTAATCAAGTATAATTCATTATTATATATTTTGATAATAAATAATTTATTTATATCTAGTTATCAAATATTTAAAGCATTCATAAAATAGAATTTAAAATTGCTAAATTATATTATTCTATTTAATGACATTATATGCACTATAGATTTGCCTTGTGTATTTCATTAAATTGCTTTAAATATTTATGTGCTACTGGGTTGCAATAACAAAATTTCCACGAATTTAGAACTTATGATTTTATAATAATATATGAAGAAATTAAATTAATTTTAGTATAACTTCTCATTTATCTTACAAATAGGAATTTATATACAATCATTATTTTATTTAATAAATTTGTTAGTTGTTAAATTTTGAATTTTTTCTCATATTTTGTTCTATATTTAAAATTATTTACATTGAGATTTAAACTCATACAACTTCCTAGATTTGAATTGAAAGTAAATAAATATATTTTAACACTTCTATAAAATTGTCCATAAACTTACATTACATTGATTATACTTTGGTAACTTCAGCTTTAATTTTCTTTTTTGCAATTAATTTTAAGGTTTGTTTGCCAATATTGAATTCATTTAATGGCAAAAATGGGAACTTGAATAATATTAATTTTTAATTTAAAAAATTTCAAGATGTCAGTATTGCACAAAAAAAACCTAACACAAAAAACAACAATGTTGCTGATTGGTAGTTTCTTTCTTGTGTCCTGAATTCTTTATTATATGATAGAAATCTTGGTAAATCAGATAACCAATTCCTATACAGATCCAAAATATAAACTTAATTATGCAAAGATTGCATAAGTGGTATATTCCAAAGATTGGAATTTATTTGAAAGAATTAAATATTATTTAATTTAACTTTGAATTCATTATTCATTCAGACTGCATATTATTTATTTATTTTAAACAAAGAACATATTATTTTAGAATTTGATTATTTTTTATTGATTGTGTTGTTGATGAATAATTGAAAGATATAAAAGATATCCTTTCTTTCTAATTATTCAAGTGTCATCCTGGGTAAAAGACTTTATTTTTCCAAATTTATATTTCTTTTATACAATTTATTGAATATATTAAACACTTCTTTAATTAATTGTTATTATTGTTATGATATATTAGATTACATTAGCTTATAAGAAAAGTGTATGTCTCTTCTAACCAATTAGGATGTCATTAATGTATTCAACAACATAATATGATGATTAGCATTACAGTTATTAAAAAGAACCCTGAGATTGTTTATTATTATTATTATTATTATTATTATCATCATCATCATCATCATCATCATCATCATCATTATTATTATTATTATTATTATTTTATTAGATATTCTAATTAATTTTATCAGACCAAAAGTTGGTGATGTGCCATAAGAAACCTGTATGGTTTATTGTACTATTAGAAAAGTACAATTATATCTCACTCTACAACCATCATCATGGCAATAAAAAAAAATAATAATGATAAATATTTGCTCCATAAGATATTTACTTATTAAAATACAGAAAGATCCTATTAGAAGATGTTACACTAAATGTAAAATATTTATGCTGCACAGAGAATGTATTTGGATAGAGAAAAATAAATGTTCTAAAAATGTTGAATAGAAATGAGTGAAGTTTTCCCTCTTTCTAATTTATTTATTTATTTTGTAGTGAGATGCATTTTGCCATTGTTTTGAAATTCTTTTTCATTTAAATGCATGTCTCTGTAATATATAGTAAGTTAACTAACCATACACTGAGCTTAGCCACATGTTATCAGTTGTAGTATTAGCATTCATCTTTCTTCATTTCTATATTAGCCATATTGCTCTCTCTCCCTCCTTTATTTAGTTAGAATTAGTCCTTTTCATCCTACTTCTCTTCAATTGGTTAGAATATTTATTCTTATTTTTGCAAAATATTACAATTATTTATCATTAAATTAAGATTGTATTCAAAAGAGTTTGTTTTTAGAAGAAAAGTTAAGAGAAACTTTACTAATCTATGGCAAGCAAATTGTGATTGGATGAAAAAGTAACACCTTAACAATGACCATATTTTTATCACTTTTTAATAATTACAACTAAATTTAAACACTAAAGTACAATTTTAGTGTTTTATGTAATCCTAACAATAATACAGTTGCATTTTAAAAATGAATTTCAAACAGTGTTTATTTCATTCTTTGTTTTTTTATGGACAATTGTGTCAATTATATAACAGAAAGGTATTTTTCTATATTTACAAAGTTGAAATAAAAGAAAGATTAACATTTGTAAACTTGTATTTCTAAATTATTGATTTGATGTTTGTGATAATTTAATAAAAAATAAAGGTTAATTTGTTAAAGTGAACAATTGAAAATTTAATTTAAAGGTTCCACTAGATGCTGTCAAAAATGTAAAACAGAAAGGGTTAATAAAAAAGAATAGAGTTGAAAATTGTAAACAACTAAGATATTGTTACAAATATAGTTGTCTATACATACAGACAGTCAGACAGACGGACACACACACACACATATATATATATATATATATAAATTAGTGCATCTACTTAAATATGGCAGCCTAAGTTTAGTGCACAAACTAGCCAGTACCTTACGCAATTAATACAAGATCAATTCACTTAGATAACAATCTCACTTTGCATATATATACATGACAGGAAATCATCCTTCATATATAAAATATACACACATTCTTTCATTAATAAACCAACATTTATTGCCCCAGTGCTTAAATTTAGGGATTAGTTTTAATGTGAGCTTGATTTTTAAATTGGTATATTATTTGCACAACTTCAGACCATATTTCACTGGGGAAAAAAGTTTCTCATTTTTAACTATTTGTGAAACTGAACCTCATATAGTTAGTGTATATATATATATATATATATATATTCCTGAATTGAATATGAAACAATCAATTTAGTAGACAACTATATATTTAAATCATAAATGTATATTTAAATCAAGTGATATATATATATATATATATATATATATAATGTTGAAAAAAGATGTGGCTGAAAATAAATGATTTTATATTATTAGTTTTTATATATATATATATATAAATTATCATTTTATGTTGAGCTATATTTACATTAAAGCACAATGATTTAAATATAAACAGAAACATTTCTGTTTTGCAAAATTTATGCTTAGCCATATTAAAAAAAAACTGTGCTGGCATTTATATTTATTTGGGGTTTGTTCTGAATAATATTACTTATCAAATTTATCATTTCTATAAGATTCAAAGTGAATAGTCATCATGTATTTTGCTGAGCAGTCCGATTGAGAGACTGGACCATTGATATTAATAGTGTTTAAAAATTGAAGTGACATGATTTCTTTAGTGCCATCTACAACTATATAATATTTTATCCATTGCTCTAAATTGATAAAAAAAAAACCAGCCAATCTTAGCAGCACAAAATGTTTCAAACTCAACCAGACTTTTCAACTGTCATAAAAGAAAGCCAATTCCACATCAATCATAGCAATTTAATTATAATTTAAGCACCACTAAGTCATCAATTTGATGTTAAAGTTTGAATATTTAAATTAATGGTTATATTACAGTGATATTGGTAATAATATAATAAAATGAAATGATGTAAACAATTTAAAATGCCATTAATAATCTTTTATTAATCGCTATATTAGTGAAAAAAATTGAACAGTCTCTGCAGGTCATGTTTTAGATTCACTGGTTCATATAAACTATCATGAGAGTAAAACCAATTGCTTAACAAGCACATTTTTATTTTTATTAAAATCTCACCAACAAAATCCAATAGACATTTAAATCAATTTAGTGGTTTTATTTTACCAATGATCCTTTTACCAAGTTTTATAAATACATAAAGTTTTGTGAAATGAAATTGTTAAAATAAGATTGCTAAATTAAAAATTTAACACAAATTTGAAATTACTAATACTTAATGTGAGATTGGTTTTTCTCTCATGGGAGTTTATATAAATGATTGAATTTGAAACATATGTTCTCTAATGATTGGTCGATTTTTTAAAATCAATGTTTGTGGATGAATTTTGAATAGTTTATACCACTGCGATTTATTATATTATTTAAAGTGCCACTAATTTGCTTATTTATATTAAATAATATATATATATATATATGAGATCTATTATGGAATTTTTAAAAGACCATATTACCTTTCATTTTATAGTTAAATCTTGTATTTATAGTTTAAATAAAGGTATATAATTCAATTAATAATTTTACGTACTATTAATTAATAACCGAACTGCCTTCTAGTTCTCATGTTCGATAATTTTTATAGTAAGTAAATGGATTTTTTTTTACTACATTGTTGATATATATTTTCATGTGTCATAGCATCGGCCGGGAAGCGAACCCGCTAACCCGGGACAGCTGCTTGTAAGACAGTTGTGTCGACCTCTCGACCACCAACGCTTGACTTCTTGATATTTTATGGAGAATACAATAAGAATAAAACAAAGAATGAACCAGTCAAAAAAACATAATCGCTTGAATTTATATATTTTTAACATAAAACTTTATTTGTTATTTTATATATAATTACTAAATCATATGATAAATTCTTCTGCAAAAACAGCATGGTAACGTCTTCTTGAAAAGATTAGCAAAAATAGATTAGTGGACTCAGGACTCTAGAAAATTTTAATGTAATGTCGACTCTTAAATTTGAAAAAAGTTGCAGCAAATCAATTCTTTACAAATTAAATTAAATGATTTTATTTTTTGTGCGGTCATCTTTAAAAATACTTATAAGTAATGACATAAAATCAAACATGTCTAAAATATCTTTAAGTTAAATTTGTAAACAGTTAATATTAAAAAGAAGATGGAATACATTTTTAATCAAATATTTATTAATGGCATTACTGTTTGTAATAGACTAGTGATATACACTGCTAATACATGGATCAGAAAAGAATGTTAGCAATTAAAAGTCAACGAAAACATCAGTCAAGCATTGGTGGTCGAGAGGTCAGCAACCGCTGCTTTACAAGCAGCTTCCCCGGATTAGTGGGTTCACTTCCCGACTGATGCTATGACACATGAGAAAAAAAATCAGTGTCATTATACTAATAACAAGAAACTACATAGATAGATTAATACAAAAACTATAAAAACACACACATCTATTATTAAATATTGAAACTCCTCTTCACACAAGTGCTGTAAATTAACACACCTTCTGTCAATAAAAGTTTTAAAAGCATAGATGGTTCGCCTATGCTTAGAGCTCATTTTTTAAACCAAGCAACATTTATGGATCATGTCTAAATTTAGGACTGGATTTTATTGCAAGCCTGACTTTTTAAACTGGCGTATTATTATGTAAGTTCAGGTTATATATCACAGGAAAGAGAAAGTTTCTTATTTTTAGCTGCCAGAGAAGCTGAATCTTATTAGCTTGTATATATGTAATAATTGATAATAGCAATTTAAATACATATTAAAAATTGTAGAAAGAAATTACTCTTCCATTTGCTCCATGAAGTAGATACACACTCTCTTAGCATTAAATATTTTAAAAGCATAGATGGTTTACTTATGCTTAGAACTTATTTTTTTAAATAAACAAGCATTTATTGACCATGCTTGAATTTAGAATTATCTCTAATAAGAGTTGAACCATGTGAAAATGCCTGTTTATTTTGTAATGCATGTGTGAAGAATAGTTTTCTTCAATAATATTTCTTTTTTTTTCCATGTGTCATAGCATCGGCCGGGACGCGAACTCACAACCGTCTGCAACCAACTACTTGCTTGCATATATACCTCTCGGCTAACAACGCAAGACTTCAATAATATTTCTTATGCAAATAAATCACAATATAATCAAATATTATATATATACCAAATAATAAAGTTCAGTGTCATAGGTAGTTAATAATGAGACACTTTCTTTTTCATGTGATATATAATCTGAACTTGTGAGAAATAATATGCCAATTTAAAAAATCAGGCTCACAATAAGATCGAGTCCTAAATTCAGGCACAGTAAATAGTTGATTTATTTAAAGAATAATCCTTAAGTATAAATGAAACTCATATGCTTTTAAAACATTTATTGACAGGAGAATGTGTATTTGTGCTTATTTTATAGAACATATGTGGAGATTCATTTTCTTCTACAATATTTCATATGTATATAAATTTCAATATTATCAATTATTATATAATAAAGGAGGTTGACTTGACAATAGTTAGAAATTGCTGATTGTTATTGATATTGATTAGTTTTTAATGATTACTTATAAACTAATTTAGCCTTGAGCATTATTATACTTATTATTTAATTACATTCAAAAATCAGCCTTTCAAGCTAATTGTGCATGCGTCTTTTGAGAGTGTTAAATAATAAATGAATACTTCCCTCTACAATACAAGATATAGTATTTATGCATGAATAACTTCCCTCTACAATACAAGATATAGTATTTATGCAGGAATAAAAGGAATCCTCTTATTCCTACAACTCAAATTCTTTTATATGAGCAAATCTGAAGTACTGTTGAAGAGAGCATGAGAGTAGAATTCTCACTTTAAATTACTATTTACGATGTTTGGATGAATGACGTAGGTGAAATTGTCTAGAATTTACTAAACGTCACTCTAACTGAAACTTAATTATAAGTAAATAAGCATTTATTTTTATATGATGCTATGTGTAATAAATGCTTATTTACTTATTATTTAAGTAATATTTTGGGTGTAATTTGAAATTTATAATTATAGTTTGTAATGATATAATTGACTATTTATTAGTCTGAATTTAGAATAGATTTTATTTACCTGTTCAATGAAGTTTATTTAAAATTTCTTTGTATCAATAATTTCAATGTCTGTGGTCAAGCTACAATTTTTAGTGTCTATATAAGTATATTAGACCATTAATAAGGATGGGGTTCCAGTCTTATTGTTAAAAGGAGATTACCTTGACAATAGTTAGAAATTGTTGATCATTAGTGATATTGGGATTATCTAAGTGTTGATTGGTTTTTGATGATTATATACATTGTAAACAAACTGGGGTTTGGATTCCCTCTGATGGTTGATTTATTTCCTGATGAGCTTACTGTAGGAAGGGAAGAATGATTGGTGATACCCAATTCTGATGTTATTTCCAACTACAACAATGTTTCCTGCTCATCAGAGGATATAGCATTAAAGAGACTGAAAACATCTAAAAAATTGTCTGTTTGGTTTCCCAAAGAATGCTACTAGAGTTTCAGCTTACTACAATCTTACCCAGATCTGGTTATGCCAAACATAACTCAGAAAACATGAGATTCCTGTGAACAAGTACACTAGAAAATGGATGACATGAAATGAAACTAATAAGATGTATTATTTTATATAACCACAATTTATTTAAATAACAATATTTGAATAACACTATTTCTAATAGTTCATTGCAATTTAGGTTCCATGAATCAGTTTGTCCACTTCATTGGTAATTTCTCTGATACTTGGTCCCATCATTGATGCACATACAGTGTCCATCATTTATATTCAATAATCCTGTTCTTCCAGCATTTACATAGCAGGGATTTATTTAGACATCTATGTGTACATCACGAATACATCCCTTATCATTTCTCAAGTTTAAATTCTCATTCTGTGAGTTTATATTCTCCTCATATGCGCATATTCATAGATATGACTATTAATTCCCTATTGCAATATACTCTTAGGTGAGTTTGTTTTATATTTGGATTAATTCTTTTTATCTAATCAGTCAGTAGCCAATAATTATATTAGAATATATTTATGTATGTAGCATGCATATTCAATTCATGAATATAGACACATATTTAATTCCTGTATGTAGGTGCATATTTTATTCATGCACATAGAATAGTAACTCTTTCTTGGTTAAACGTAATGCATTTACACAAACGGAGGTATTCTTACATTATAATTTCTACATTTCATTTAGCAAGTTGAACTTCAACAATTTGACATATATTTCTTATACTCTTTATTATAAAGCTTAACTTCGAATCAATATTATAAGTTTTATCACTTTAAAAAAAAATCAGTGAATTCATTATTGTACTTCACCATTTGTCAACATATTTCAATTTACATATTTTTCCTCTTAATTTTAATAACAATAATTGCAATTATATTATTCTGTAAAAAATTATTTTGGTAAATAACCTTTTATCATTTTGTTGAATTAATCATTTTAAATAACTGTTTCATTTTATCTCTCTCAAATGCTTTTCTTACAGCATTTTCGTAAATACCTTTAAATATTTCAAATGTTATCTAGAGTTTGCTTACATTTAAATTTATCTGTTGGAGATTCACCACTGTTAATCTTCACATTAAAAATGATTTGTCTTAGAGCTGAATAGTGTATATATATATATTGGTGGTCACTTAGGCATGTTTTTTTATTTTCATGATTTCTTCATGGTGTGGAAAGGAAGAATGAGCTATTCTTTCTAGCCAAACACTCTAGCATTTTCCATGTTGATAATTTGCTTCTTCATATTGCAGTTTTACTGTAACCATGGGATTCTCATAGTAACTGCTGCACTTCTTCAATTACTGGTCATAGTAGCTCTAAATTTGGTTGATCTGATTATTTAACTTTTCACTGTGAACTGACTAAATACTGAACTGCTCTTTACTGCAAAGCAACTGTTACAATCAATTAATTGCAAATCCTTAAATTACTTGCTTGCTTCCTTTATATACTCTAACTTTTATGATTTTTTATCATCTTTTTTTATCTTACTCGTGCTGACCAACATGTTTTATAGAAACATGTTGACTTCTTTTTCCTAAGGCAAGAAAGTGATGCTATCTTTTTTTAATGAACTAATTACAGTATTTCTATATTATAATTTGTAAACATTCAGCTCTATCAAAAAAAATATTATATTGGTAACATTTGAAACTATAGATTTTTAATGATAAAAATTCATTAATTAAATGTGTCATTTAATTTCTAATTGTACATTTTAAATATTGATTTTTCTCTTCATTTTTAAAGAAAACTCAAATTTACACATGTTGTTTTTATAAATGTGTCCACTTTCTTTTTTTAAATCAAACCATTTCAAAATGGGAAGGGGGGGATAACTACAGGATATATGAAACAATGGGTCTGCTTTGATATATATATATATATATATATATATATATATATATATATATATTGAAGCGGTCATATATATATACATATATACACTTCATGTATATGTTGTTGGCTTAAAGTTATAATTCTTAGGCATTTTAAAAAATAATGTATAAAAGAAATTTAATTTTTTTATGAAATTTAATTTTATTACAAAATTTAATGTTGTTATGTGGGAGTAAGAGGGGGTTCAAGTTTGCAAAGAAAATTTAATTAATTACTTAAAATCAACTGATGTTAAAATAATATATGAATTAAATTCTAATTTTGAAATTATTTCATGGTAAAAAATGACAAAAAATATGTAATTACAGTGAGGATTAAATAAAACCAAAGATATTCACAAATTTAAAGAAAATGCAATTAGTAACATTTTAAAATTAAACTAGATCAAGATTATGATCAGTAAGATTTTTTTTAGACAATGAAGAAAAGAATTTTCTTTAAGTTTTAAAATTAATGAATCAATTTTTAAAACATCCAGATGCTTTTGTTTTGAGAGGGATATATATAGGGGCAGGGAAAAATGAGTAGTTTTTGTAATTTTTTTAAAGCTGTTATAGATTATGTCATGCTTGGACCAGAGAGTAGACTGCATCAATTTCTCTGACCATCTCTGGTGAGTATGAATATGGAGTCTCCACAATATTTATAAAATGCAATGCCACTAAAGTCCCTGCCTACAATTGATCCAAGTTGTCATACCAGGCCATTACCATCAAGTGGAATCCCCCAGTATATAATGCCACTAAGTAACCAGCCAGCCAATAGCCAAGAGCATTACTCCATAAGACCAACAAACTACCATAAGGTTCAGCATAGTGTTTCTACTGTTTGTCAAAATCCTTCATAATGGTATATTAAAGTAGTGATTTATTTTAATTTTATAAATTTCAATTTACCAGTAAACAATTAAAGCCTTTTCATTTATTCAGACTTTCTTGCTTAAATAATTATTTATTAACCATTCTTTAAAAATCTGTTTTCTTTTAGTATTTTTAATATTCTTATTGTATCTTTAATATATGTTTTCTTATTGTATTTTGACCTATGCTTAATTAATTCAATATTAAGAAAAATCAAACATTGTAATATACTCAATCCTTCTTAGATCTGCTAGACTTATTATTTAAGAATCAGATGAAGAAGTAAAATTAGTAAATATATTTCAGTGACTAAATATTTAACAGTCCAGTAATTCTGTCAAGACTTTTAAATTTCCCATCTTATTGATTCTAAATTTGTTTTATTTGTTATTTAAATTTGTCTATTTAAAATTTATTATTTCAAAGATATCATTTGGCCAGTAATGCAATTAGGAATGGTTTATAAATATTTTTCACTTTTTAAAAATTAAAATCAAGTGTTAAGAAGTTAAAACTTTATTTTAAAAGGGGACAAATATACACCTGGGTCTCATTTTACACGATAGATGGGTTCCTCAGAAAACAGGCGCAAAAGAAATTGTGCAAAAATACACATAACTTACATTGAAAAAGGGGAGATACAGTCTGTGATTTTTCAAAATTCGCATAAAAGCAAAGCACCAAAGTAAAATTACTTTAAAATTCGTGCAAAAAAAAAAAAAAATAATAAGGAAATAAAATATGACTAATAAAAAATTTCAAATTTGAAAAAAATTGATACAAGACAAACTTTTTTTAACTATAATATTTACTTTTATTAAAAATAATATATTTTTATGTATAATTTACAGTACAGTAATTTACATTTTATACACGTTTTAATTATTATGATTTTCTGGTGACAATGTAATTAGTAATTAATCTTTGAGACAATGATTTCATTAATTGTTTACGAAGCTAGCGATATCCAGACATACAACCATTTAGCTCTCGTTGGAATTTAAGAGCACGTTAATGATTAGTGTCATTAATAAGAAAATAATAATTGATTACATTCATTTTTAAAAAGCAAAAACAGAATGTGATTTAAAATGCAAAATTAACACGCACAATGTTTGAACAAATTTATATTATAATCTTGTAAAATTTAATATGTGTATATATAAAATGTGGAAATCATGATTTTAATTTCATTATTGCATAAAATCTTACTATTATAAAGCACTGAAAATATTGAAATTACTAAGATGAAAGTAGAATTCCAATAATGTGCTATTACTTTCAATATAACGTAAGTGCACGAAATTTATTATTTAAAGTAATAGTGCATTATCAGAAATCGACTTCCGGTTAAACACGAGTCGTGTAACTTCAAAATCGTGTTAAATAAGTCTGCATAAAAGAGACCCAGGTGTATATATGCATATTGTAGATATGATATTTTAATTTCTATAAAACTTTTAATATAATTTAAAATCTAACCTTATAATTGTGAGGCTATCATATCAATATTTGCTTATATATGTAAGATCTATGGGTTAGATATCCAATTAAGCAGGAGTAATTTTTTTTACCAAGTATTTTTTATTACATAAAATAGCTGCATAGACCTTGATTAAGCTTACATAATAGATGACCACATATTGTAACTTATGACATGACCATTCATGTTTTATTTTATATGTATTTAATGTTAAGACCAAATATGTTGGGTATATTTAGCATTACTGGATAGACTGATTTCATGTCTATTTCATTGCATTTCTTTAGCAGGCATATATTCCTTCTTTGGAAAATTTAATTTGATGGGTTCCTTCTGAATAAATCCCACACAAGTGCAGGAATATTCCTTTCATTTTCAGACATGGAGGATCTTGTTCTTGTCTTGTTACCAATTGTTTTATTTTTTATTTGGACTTAACTTTGCAAAAATGAATATATTCCCATCATTGCCTTCTAGCTGGATTTGTTATTTACATTAGCAACTCAATACCACCTTTGTTATCCTTATGTATAGTCAAATCTGATACTTCAGCATTTATGGGTCATGTTCATGAGAACTATGCAATCATTTATTTTAACCATATTTTCTAAAGTTAATTAAACTTACCCTGCTTCATTTATTTTCATGTTCTACTTGAGGTATATCAGTCCCAAAGATCACCAATATATATGTATCAGCTGAGGTCCCTTATATATGTTATACATTGCAACCTTTGACACATATAATCACTAATTAATGTAATTCTCACTATCTCCAATGAGTCTAGCAACAAATTAAATGGTGTTCATTTTTTTGTTTGCAATGTATTACTAATAAAGTGTTTGTATTTTCACATATATATTACATTGGGAATCTTGTTTGCCACAGGGAGATCATATAGTTATAATGTAATTCTAAGTGTCTCTCATTCCCCTGATCACTGAGCTCAATAAAATGATGTTTCATGTGGCATTGGAATGAGCTGTGGTGGGATAAATTACCCTAGTGGTGATTTTGCTATTGTCTGCTCATTTTAACCATTACAATATATATATATATATATATATATATATTTATTATATATATATATATATATATATATATATATAAATTAAGTTTGATGCCTGTATTTTTCCAAAATATATGTAATATTCAAATTTATATATATATATTAAATACAGTAATAGTCATATAATTTAACTTATTTTATTAGAAGTATTTTTGACTATATTCCTTTTAGGATTTGTGAACTACAAAATATTGAAAAATCAAAATGAGACATCATTTTAAACTTGCATAATTCAATTCAGTTCCCCCACCATTCTCAAACATTAAAATAATAGAAGTGTGGAAAAACTGAATTAAATTATGAGAGTTATAAAATGATGTCTCGTTTTGATTTTTCAATGTTATGTAATTCACAAGACTAAAAGGAATATAGTCGAAAATACTTTTAATAAAATAAGTTAAATTATATGAATATTACTGTATTTAATAAATATATATAAATTTAAATATTATATATATAAGTGTGTGCATGTGGGTAAAATTTCTTATTACAAGATGATCCAAATTATTCAAAACTATAATACTAAAAAATATTATGTGAAAAAATGAGAATAACTAAAAGTATGATAGAAGATTTCATCATTATAATAACAAATGTTTCTATAAGTGTGTTTATAAATTGAAGATTGATTATCCAAAAATTAATAATTCAGCATCTTCTTTGTTCTAGATAAATGAGTGTTGTGAGAGAATACTTTTAAGTTTTTATAAACTGAATTATTTATTTAGCATAAATTTATAATTAGTAGCATAATTTCACTTAAACTATAAAAACACACATAGAGTTCATCAAACAAAATTTAGTCAAGTAAAATTTCTATTTTGTTTTGAATAATTTAATATTTACAATTTAAAAATAAAATTAAATAAATGCTATACAGTAAATAAATTAATACACATGAATGTGTGTTTTTAACTTTTTTTAGATGCACAAGAAAGTTATCTAACCCCTTTAGTCATGATTTTCATTTGTTTTTCTGAAAAAGTTAATAAATTTTTTTTTAAAATCACTAACTTTTTAAAATATATTTCTACATGATTTTTGGAAATGCTATTGAGAAGTTATTACATTTTTTATTTACATGAATGTATACCCAATATATATTAAAATAATAGTTATTGTTATTATTTAATATATAGTTAAGTTTATAGCAGTCAGTGACGTTTTGAATTTTAATAAATAAATAAATAATTTTATCTGTTTCTTGAAAGGATTATGTGATGTTTGAGCACTAAAGTCAGAGGCTGAATATATTTAACTTTTGCTGCCAAATTTTGACTGCCCAGTGATCACTACTAAGCTAAACTGTTAAAAGCTTTTTAAGACTGAGGAGTTACACATAAAGACATAAAATGTGTATTATTATATTATTATTGTATAATCTAATTTAATATGAATAAACTATGTTTATATTTAGTTATTAAAAATTAAAAAATAATTATGTTTAAACACATGAAAAAATACAATTTATGCACACATGTATATATATAATATTTAATTTTCTTTTGAGTTAAAAAAATTAATATATTTTTTTTAATAAACTTGGATTGATTACCTCTAGCTGAATTTTGTTTAATATCGTCATTTCTGGAATTAAATGAAAATAATGCCTAAATAGTTTTTTGCTGTCATTATTCTGGAATTGATGAAATAATATAAATGATTTTTAAAAAAGTCATTTAAGTCTAAGCAGACAGCCTTTGATATATTACTGCTCAATCTATAATTTATCAGATAAGAAATAAAAAATATTAATAAAGATTTCCTTTTCTTAAATAGATTTGAATGGCAGTTATCTATTTGATACAGAACCAAACTGTAATAACTACTCATAATATTGCAGGAAATGTGTTACAAGTGAAATATTGATTTATTTAGTTAAAAAATATCTTTTTTTCATTTCTAAATATATATATTGTTACAAATTGTGATGTGCATATTCACTTTTACATTACATAATTAATTATAAAAATACTACAGTTTTCCCTCTTTCTGCTACCCTCTCTCATCTTTATATATATATATATATATATATATAAAGATGAGAGAGGGTAGCAGAAAGATACTATATATAGTGAGTGCATATATATATATATATATATATATATATATATATATATGCACTCACTATAATAGTCAGATCTTACCTAATGTGGATTAAAATGAGACTGGGGAAATGCTAAAAAAAGACACTACAATATAAGATTAGTTTATTGTTTGTTTAGTAACTATTTAGTTTGTTGGACACTACCAAGTTCTTTCAGAACCTGGGAAAAAATGAGATCGAGTTTAAATCCCAATCTCTCTAAAATGCATCTCTTTGTTTTGGAATTACATAATGTACTTTTTAAAATAATAAGAGCAATGGTATTTACCAAAACTATAAAAAAATAATAAAGAGATTCTTTACTATATTTTGTTTCTTTCTTTAGATTCTGCTTCACTCATCTTCTTCCTCATGATGATTACACTTATAAAAATTCATTTCTAGCATAAGTCATAAAGTCATGAACCTCTCTGAACTAAATATTGCACGTTTAAAAAAACATGCACAAAAGAATATTAGTTTGACAAATATTAGCTGTATACAATTCTATCATTTGTTGAGGTTGCAGCACGTTCTATTTCAATCCATACACAAAGATCTATTAATGTCTAAAGATATTATTTATATTCTTATATCAGTTTATTAATAAAGACTTTGAGTGCTCAAGATTTGTTATTTACTCATGATACATTATTTTAAATAAGTTTTATTTCTCATGCTATTCTGTTTTTATATTATTTCTTTTCTCCAAATAACCACTTTTAAAGTATAGTCTGATCTTTAAAGGTATTTAAATAAATACTTAAACTAATTATAATAAAATCAGTGCTTAGTTATTTATTACTATGATAATAGTTATTATATTTGACTTAATGTAACACTGACAATATTGTGAACACACACTCTTCTTTTAAACTTAATATGCACATGTATACATTTGTAAATTTCGATACAATGTTTTTGAAATGAATTTATTATCCAATTTACACTTTCTAAACTATCTTAATATTAAACTAATAGCACACTTTTCAAATGTAAATCCCCTTAATCATAATAATTAAAAAAGTTAAGAATGGATAAGGCATACATTATTACTAAATTTAACTATATTAGAGTTGAAATATTTTACAAATAAAACCAAGTAAATGAAAAAATTCTTGTTATTTTTACTCATTACTCAAATCATGATATATAAAATAACATCTCAAAAAGACTCTTAATGGCACAAATAACAGAACTACAATAAATGCATATTGCAAAAATACAAATAATTTTCCAGTGCATTATCTTCACATCTAATCACAACTGTCATGAATAAAAATAAATGTTCCTAATAATTTTATAGATAACTAAATTATAAATAATATTTTTTTATAACATTAACATATAAATGTGTACAACACTCAATGATGATTAATCTCATTCACATATAACAATAGCCATAAAGCATAAATTATTTCTTCTTTTTGGATGTTAATGAAGAATAAATTCTCACTGCAATATGTTTTCTTTATTTTTTTTTACTCTACTGTATTTAGGTAAAATAGGTTTTAATCACTCATAATATTTATTTTCAAGTATATATAATTAATGAATCAAATTTGTCTTTACAAATATAGGTACTGGTTGATTAGACACACACACCACTTGATGGTGTTATTTGTGTGCTAAAACACATAAAAATGCCATTTAAGCAGCTGACCATATTTTCACCACCATGTTTATGTGTAATACAACACTTCTGTTGTATTACAAATTGCAGTTTGCATTGTCACATCACACTAAATTATTTCTTGAATTTGTAACACTTCACACTTTTTTACAGTGTCGTCTGAAGGTGTGTGTTAATCAAGTATCCAAAAATCATTATTTGTAAATAAATTTATATATATTTTTTATTGAAATCATAAAATTTGACTAACCAATAATTATTGGAGGGTTTACACACTTCTGTAGTCAAGTTTTAAGGTGCAAAGCATTGTCAAAGGGTAGGTCTGAACATACGTAGAAGTAAGTAACATGTCAAATAACGTATTCTCGATAACCTACACAAGACACACAAAATGACATGGAAAAACCAAGATGTCATTCAATCCTAACATTTACCAGAAACAGAAACAGATCAGTGGCATTTTTGCAGGGGAAGCATGTGCTTCCAGATTCAAAGACACGTGAGTGTAGTGCATCAATGAAGCTTTTTATCAGAAAATGTACAAGTCAATTTGGATGTTTGTTGCACTCATGTAATCAAACTGATTCAATTAGAAAGCATAATAACTTTTTTTGATGTTATTTAAAAAAAATGGTGGAACCAAAAAAAAAGCATAATAAGTTTTAAATTTGTTGATGTTATTTTTTTTTAAAAAAGTGGAACCAAAAAAAAAAGCATAATAAGTTTTAAATTATTGATGTTTTTTTTTTAAAAAAAGGCAAAACCAAAAAAAAAGCATAATAAATTTTAAATATGTTGATGTTATTTAAAAAAAGTGAAACCAAAAAAAAAGCATAATAAGTTTTAAATTTGTTGATTTTATTTTTTATTTTTTTTAAAAAAAAGACTCCCCCCCCCCAAAAAAAAAGCAAACCAAAAAAAAAAAAAAAGTGTAATAAGTTGAAAATTTGTTGATGTTAATAAAAAAAAAAAGACCTTTAAAAACTACAAATTCTGTGTTTGATTTTTTTTTGAAAATTTGTTGATGTTAATAAAAAAAAACCTTTAAAAGGTACAAATTCTGTGTTTGATTTTTTTTTATAAGACAAACAAATTAAATACCTATTTCAAAAAACAAAAAGAAAAAAACAAAGAAAATCCAAAAAAATATGGCCTGTGAATGTTAATATTTTATTGTTTTTGCATAGCAACAACACCATCAAGTGGCATATATGTCTAATCAACCAGTACCCAAATATATATCCATACACACATTTTCACATATAATGTTACATTTTATTTCAGTAGTTAAGAAATTCACTTAATTTAGAGTTTTTATTTAACTAATTTATAATCTTTTATTTTATTATTTGTTCCATTACTTATTTTTTATTAAACAAACTTATTTAACAAAGAAAGCCCTTTTTATTGAACTCCTCAACTTCTTTTTTTTTTTTATTAAGGAAAAAAAATGCAGGTGACTGATCACCTATTACATGATGTAAATATATTGTTCAATATTACAAGGTGAATCAATTATAGACCAGGTTTACAAAAGTACATATGCTCGATAACAATTATATCCATAAAAGAGTTTAACGAGTGACGAGCACAGATCTGCACTGCTCGAAAGCAATTCATCAAGGGGAGCAGCAACCCATGAGAATGGAAACAGTGCTGGAAACTTTGACCCTGTACCCTCCCGGTAGGCTTTCCAGGTAGTGGCAATAATTGTCAACAGCCTGCACCCATAAACCAGCTCCCAACAACCGCCCCCTGAGAAAGAAATAAAGAGTGCAGACCCATGCCCGCAAATATTACAGCAAAACTCCATTAAAGTTGTTCATTGAATGATTTCTATAAAACAGTTGATTGTTCATCTTTCTCATCCATTAAATCCAATATGTTATCATAAGCCTCTTGCATAACATTATTTACCACATACTTCTATTCTCACCAGTTTTACTGCATTTGCTTAGATTTTAATTTTTGATTGTAATGCTTCTTTATACTTGAATTCTTGATTGTTAACATTAAATAATTTGTTTGACTTACTTCTCTCATTAGTTTCAATTTTAGATTTCATAGATTTGTTCTTACTTTTCGAAGCCTTCTACGACATTTATTTTCAATTTTAAACTTTTCGAAGCCTTCTACGACATTCACTTCCTCTTTCCCTTGTCATAATTTGGGTGAAATATAGTCAAAATTACCTGAGGTGATTTTTTTGTTAACTGGATTCTCTTCTTCCATCAGTTTTTTATTTATACTGTTGTTTTCTTGACTTGCATCTTTCCCTCTATTTTGCACTTGACTTGAAATGTTCTTTGCCATCCTTGTTTTCACAACGATGTCAGTTAAAATCGTGTTGCTGTTAGGAAGCTAAAAGTTTTCTTCATTTTGATAACAACACTTAAAGGTAATGAACTTACCCTCAGTTTGACTTCAAAATATTACAGTGAAACTTCATTATCCTTTTTTAATTCCACCTTTTATAGGGAACCTGAAACTAACGATGCATTCCTCAAGCCACTAGGTCGCGATGAATAACTCCTCAACTTCTTTAAGAACAATTTAAAACTCATTCGTATTTTATTTTACTATGATTAAACTATAATTTTTTATAATTACATTTTAAGGTTTGTAAATAGAACATATAAGGCAAAATACCATTTTACTTTCTTTAAACGAACATAGTGTTGAAACATAGTAAATTTATATTAAAGAATGAGTACTATAAATTCAAATCTTTATACTTGATTTACTTCTTCTATACCAAAATTAATTTATTACATAAACTAACATCATTTAAATTACTTTTTATCAGTATATCTTTACATATTTGTAATATGTTTTTATCATTGAATAACATAGAAAAGTTTACATAAGCTAAACATTTTGTACAAAAATAAACTATTAAAAAAGAGAGACAAGGAAAATTATACTTATGATCAACAGTTAAATATTCAACTGAAAAAAAGAACCCCACCAAAGCTATAATAAAATAAAAAAGTGATGCAAAAATAAATGACTTATAGTCTTCATTTTTTATATTGGTCTTTTATGAATTTGTAGTGAAGTTTTAATTATAAACAGATTTCAGGTGACTTTTAAATAATAATATAGAATTGTCTGCAAATTGAAAAATAGTTTAAACCTGTCAACAATCTTTTTAATGTTTCTTGCACATAATATCATTTAATGTAAAAATTACATTTTAAATAATTTTTTTGGAAACATTGATACAATAAATTTTTTAATTATTTACTCATGATTTACAATTTAATTAACTAATATTTTAATTATCATTAGATTTTTCATAATTTAGAGCTTCACAGTAAATTTTGTTTCTTTAAAAGAGTCAGTTTATCATTTTAAACATTAGAATCACATGTATATATGTGTATTCCATGTTCTACCATTATGCACATATAGTGCAATATTATTTAGTCCCTTCTTATAATTCTTAATCTTAACTTAGAATTATTGTAAGCAAAAATCATGCCATGTGCACCTGTGTTAGTATAATGTGAGACAGAAGTCTAAAAATTATAATTTTGGCAATAATATTTTTTCAAAATATATTTTTTTGTAAACAAGATCTTCTTGACTGGAATTATTGTTAGGTCTTAAGAAATTAGAAGTGATCAAATTTAGTCACAAATATCTTGTTACAAAATTAAAACAAAGGTTTAAATGATTTTAGTAAATTAAAATATAAAACCTTAAAAAGGTGCTGATGAGTCCACTCACATAAAATAATTTTATCATAATTATCATCTGATCTTGGGTTCATATAAATATGCCTTATTTTATACATCAAAATAGACTCTGTATAATTTTCAAAGTTGTAATTCTAACATGCCAGGGTAGAAGGGCAAGATTTGCTGCTTTCCCTGTTGGGGGAGATAGTGATCTCTAGTCCAATACTATGTGCTGACTGGCATGGCATCATCATCCTAGAAGTGGGAGGCATTGAGAATATAACAACTAAATCATGCTTTCTATCAAGAGATCCAGAGTGCTAATACACCTGCCATCTGATATGCCCAAGGAACAAGCTGCAAGAAGCTAAGTAATCATCCAAACACTGCAGAGCTCTAAAATAGACATTCAATCTTTGAATCTAAATCTATTTAAAGCTAACTTATAATTTAAAAGTGAATGTTCAAAAATCTAACTTAAATTTGTGTCTAAAATAATAATGTAAAACTATCTTAAAACTTGCCTAAATCTCTCTTTGTTAGCTTCAATTTTACCTATTCTAAAATATAATAACTGTAATCTTGTGCATTTGTTAATCTATATTTATACTGTGGTTATGCCTATGGTTTTATCTCCAAATTTTATTTAGTATATGTTATAATATGCCAAATACTTTGAAACAGCACGCGACTTTAATAAACTTTCAGTGAAGATATGATAATTGATATCTTCAGTTTAATATATTTTTATAATGCTTATTTAGCTCACTAGCATGCTGTTTCAAAATCCTATTATGTTGGAATAATAACTGATCGCTACACATTTGTTATTACCATTTTGATTTAGTTTTATATTATATAAATATCTATTATAATTTGCATAATCAGAGTTATAAATTATGACTTAAAATACCTGTTTCTCAAATGTAATAGACTATCCTTAGAGATGGTATAAAAGTATACTTATTAATGTCATTATTAATTGCCTGTTTATTTTCTCCTTAATAAAACTAATCAAAGATGCAGATTGAGGATATTAAACTAGATTAATAATGTAGTTTAGTCCATTAAGATAGCATGATTATTATGCTGAAATGTAATTTAAATATATATATTTGTATTTTACTCTGTGGATCATGTGTGTGTTCTTGCAAAGTACATTTTGTACATAATGCCATGCTGCATCTTTTAGTGGGGTCACAGTAAAGGCCATCCCCATATACTTAGTTTAGGTAAGGTTATATTTTTATTAGAACTGGAGACAAGGATTCAGACCTCATTTTGTATTAAGGCTATCAAGTTCTTGACCTTGAGATGTTCTTACTTTATTAGTAGCAAGCCATCTGGTCCTAGGGTGCCATACATTTTGATGCAAAATCCCACAAATAATTCCCACCTGCACCACAAACATGGGTCTTAATATTCTAGCCTGGGCCATAGTGAATATATGTGAATCTAAGATAACCCTTTCTTTCAAATAACTATTCAGCATTAGTCTGAAACAGAATCTTGAGTATTAAACAAAACCTGCATCATCCTAAAGCTTAATTGTATGCTCATATCTTAAGATATAAATAAACAGCAGCCATCTTAACAATGTAATTAGTAATCTATCTTCAGATAGCACATTCATTTGTATTCTAGCAAACTATGACATAAAAATAGGATTTTGACATATTAATTGAATAGGTATAATTTATTTACAACACACCCATACATATATTTAGACATTTATGATGAGTATGCTGTAACCCAATTTAATCTCATTTCACTGTAATGCCTGCATGCATTTGATCCCACATTTATTATCATATAATTATTGTTTTTCTTTTATTTGTTGTTTGAATTATTAATTAATAAATCTATTTAAATTTAATTTGTTTCCATATCATTCGCTCAATCCTAATTTCAGTTTCAAATTAACTAATATATTTAATAATTTTATATGCATTATAGTGTAATTATAGTTTTAAGTTCTTCTTTTGGCCTTAAGTTAGCATGTTATCACTTCATTTAACTTTCTAGTTAGTCATTGGATGCTTAGTTTTTGGGTCTCATGTCTCTCCCTGTTCGGATTAAATTAGAATCTTGTGTAACTTCAAAAATGTCATTCATAGGGTGTTAAGCCACAAAGCACTGGTAACTAGGTTGAAGCTTAGTCAAACATAGGATTTAACTATCTCATTTTGGTCAGCTTTAGTGTATTTTACCTGGACTCTGGGTTTTGTTATATGAATGTACAAATCTGATTATTACAATACATAAATAAAAATGTTTATATTTTGTTAATTATTCTATTTCATTATTTAATTTATTCATTATAGATAAAGTAATTATTTATATTTTACAAAGAAATGTTTATTTATTTATTTAAAAAAAATACCAACAATTTTAAAGTAAACTTTAGAAAAAAAAAGAAAAGCTTAACTATAATTGAAAACTTAATCATTAAAGTAATATATAATAAGAGTAAGTAAGAATGAATTAAAATTAGTGAACAAAATATATACATTGAAAAATCCATTATACTAAATTTCATAGAAAGTTAAATGATTTATATTTTATTAATCTCCACAAAAGTTCTAAAACACAAACATTAAATATGTGTATATTTATTCCAAATTTTATATAAAAGCATAAATAAACATCATAACCTTACATATTCTAGAATTTATATAACAATAACTATAATAAAATGTAAGAAAGACATATGTTAATAAACTAATAGAGAATAAAAAAAAACATTTAATTGTTATTTGAACCTATCTGCCATTAACCTCAGACATTGATATAAGAATTTTCATGGGTATTCAATCATAGGAATGCATTGCTGAAAAGATTTATTAGAAAGGGGTTAAATGCCTGCCTTTTCTGGTGCCTGCCTACTAGGATCACATGTCACATGCATTTAAAAATTAGTCATCATTGTCCTATAAGAATCCT
The DNA here is from genome assembly GCA_028023455.1 of Epiperipatus broadwayi. Lineage (NCBI taxonomy): Eukaryota > Metazoa > Onychophora > Udeonychophora > Euonychophora > Peripatidae > Epiperipatus > Epiperipatus broadwayi. The sequence goes on along the minus strand of JAQFVV010006438.1, from coordinate 1,521,506 downwards.
GCTTATAAATGTATTGATAACATTATTTATCAAAATATTATTTTTCAAAAATAAAACATAGAAGAGAAAAAATTTCAGGAGGAAAGAAAGTGGTTCATTTGTAAATAAACTGTTATATTAACATTATGCCTTATTTTAAAAAAAAGAGTTGTTTACTTCTTTACAAGTTGTTCAAGTTAGACTGTTCTAAAAGATTCCATCATCCTGTTTAAAAAGGGCAATGGAAATCAGCCCAAGTTGTGAAATAACTTCCTAAAGCATATTTGATCTTCACTCATGATCACAAAGACTTTAAAACAAAGAACGTTTTCACATGAACTCTTAAAGGAAGCTTTAAAAACAAAAAAAGACAAAAATTAAATAAATAATTAATATTTAATGCATGCATATATATATATTCTGCATGCCCTTTTCTATTTTTAGAAATTTGGAAGTTTTAGTTGTAGTTTTTTTATGATTTCAGTGTTTTTATTTTTATTTTTTATCACTTGCAGGCTTCTTGCTGCTTGATGTACTGCAGCATCACTTGGTGGCCACATGTGGTGTAAGTTATAACTACCATTTTAATTATACATGCAGGTAATATGCAATTTATTTATATGAGTTATATATTTATGTGCACACATATTTTCATTGTATAATTGAGTGAATGAGTAGATAGGTAGCAGATATATTATTAGTATTATAGTTTGTGGGAATAAATCAGATAATCAACAGCTTTAAATATAGCTTTTATATTGGGAAAACTTACACAATCCTTTAATTTGTTTCAGTTATTGTAAAATTTTATTTTTACTTTCAGAATGTTAAGGTATTCTTTATGTAACCTTTATTTGAGGATGTCAGCAGTTGTTTTCACAGAAGAAACTTTGTTATATAATTTAAGCTGTTAAAATTCATTCACTTAACTTATTTATTTTTCGGTTAGCCATGTCAAATAAACATGAATAATTTTTCTTATTAATAAATTCATATTTGTATGAATATCAAGAATTTCACTCCCTTCACATAAAATCTTAGTCATGTGATTGATTTGAATTATTATTATTATTATTATTATTATTATTATTATTATTATTATTATTATTATTATTATTATTATTATTATTATTATTATTATTATTATTATTATTATTATTATTATTATTATTATTATTATTATTATTATTATTATTATTATTATTATTATTATCAATTCCCTGTTATTATTAATTATTAATTATTCCCACTTTGAGTATATTTCAAGGTCAATAAAATTATCCTTTGATTATTAAATATATGCTAATATGGAGTCTCACTTTCAATGTAATATTTATATGCATAAATAAAATCAGATCTAAATAACCAACAAGTTTTATTATTTGTAAAACTTCTAATATATTTTTTTTATTAATTTACTTGAACATCTATATAATTTATATTTGTACTTATTGTGAGGCCATTAAATTAGTGTGATTCACCATTATTTATTTACAATATATAAGTAAAATATATGAACCACTTTATCTCTGCAAATGTAATGCACATATATACAAATACACAAGCTATATTAAGAGCATAACTTTATTAATAATTAAAATGCTGTGGTGTTTAGCATGTTTTCATCAGATATTTGTCATAGACATAACAATGCTTGTAACTGAGGTAAGGGAATAAGTTCCTGTTCAAAAACTAACAAATTACCACATTGTGTGCACATTTCTAAGGACAATTATGTCATAAATGGAAAAGAATCTCATGTTCTTCTTTCTAAAAAGTGGATTGCTCTATCTAATTAATGCATTATGCAAATAACATGGTAATTTGTTAGCTTTTAAACAAGGTATTATTTCCTTACCTGTTTTACAAGCATTGTTATGTCTATGGCAATTATCTGTTGAAAGAATGCTTAGCATCCCAGTATTTTTATTGTTAATAAAGATTTGCTCCTTATACAGTTTGTGTATTTGTATATAAGTTACAATATATGCATATGTATTTAAATAATAAGCATAATAATATTTAAGGCTAAATGGGTTTGTAAATAATTATTAAAAACCAGTCAACAATCAATAATTTCAAACTGTTGTCAAGGCAACCTCCTTTTAATAATAAAAAGAAAGTTGTCTTGACAATAGTTTGAAATTGTTGATTATTATTGTTATTGGGATTGTCTAAATATTGACTGTTTTTAATGATATATATATATGTAATTGTGTGGAAATAAATTAATTTTCAGACATGCACCATCAGATTGATATTAAAATTTACATGCATAAATTTTTACATGATTAAATAAATTGATGAAATATTTATTACATATATATCAAAACTAAAAACTAATCCATTTTGCTGTTATTTTTTTATATATTATTTTTTAAGTAAATAAAATAAAATACTATTATATAACAGCAATAATTTTATATTTTTATAATAATAATAATATAAAAAAGCTTTCTGCAGCAAATATTTTATGCCCAAATTAATATAATTGTAAACAATTTTCTACCTTCAACTTATATTGCAATGTAATTTAAGTTGATCATATTAAGAAGAACATAAAAATATTTGCTGAAAATCTTTTATGTATTATTATTATTATTATTATTATAAATATATAAAATAATTGCCGATACCATTATATAACAATAATAATTTTTTATATTTATTATAAGACATATACAATAAAAGTTTTTTCCAGAAAATGTCTTGTCTTTTATATAATGATATTTATGTTGTAAATATATACATATGTATTCAAATTATATTCTTATCTCAGTACATCTCTCATCTTAGCTCAATTATACCACAATCATTTATCAGCTTAGAGTCAGACCTATTACCATATTTGAATCAAGACATAATATTTTTTTTTGTTGTATACAGTGTTAAAATTTCAATTTTAATATTTTGTAAATCATTAAGTAGAATAATAAAATTACACTCTTACAAAAACAAGTATAAAATTTAGAACAATTTTCAATGCAAAATATCCGAGAATTGAATAAAAGCTATGTGAATTAAATGTTTATGTTATTACTGTGACAATAAAAATAAAGGACTATTTTGAATGTTTGTTACACTAAAAATTAAAACATACTTTAGGATTGGTGGTCGAGAGGTCAGTGACAGCTGCTTTACAAGCAGTTGTCTCGGGTTAGCGGGTTCACTTTCCGACTGATGCTATGACACATGAGAAAAATACTTTAGTTCACTATTAAAAGATAGAGATACTATTTGTTAAAAATATTTTTAAAACTAAAATTGTCTGTTCATAAAAACGAAGCAATCAGTACAATTTGTCATTAATTTCTTTTTGCAAAATGATTGCATATATTGATAAAGATCATATAAAAATGTATCTTCCACATCATTTAAAAAACTTGTCTTTGTTTTATATTAATTATACAATTTTTTTTCTTTGTTTCAATCATATTTATAGTCATTATCAAGAGTTATATATTAATTTATTTTTTGGGGTTGTGGGTTGTTTGATTCAGCTTTGTTTCATATATTTAAATATATATTTACACTTATCATGGATATATTAAATGCGTATTTGATAATTTATTAATTACATGTAATTATCATGTACAGCACATATTTATTTATATTAATTATTTAAAATGTTACAGCTTTCCTGACAATAATAAAATTGTGTATTGAAAACAGAAAGGTTCACAGAAAAAATAGCTACATGAATAATATTTACCTCATCAGAATTAATAATATCAAAAATTAAAGGAATGATTTATCATTAATATCTTTTGTAATTAAGATCTTTAAGCATTTTGTGGTAACAATGAGGTGATGAAGTGCTGTTACAAGGTGTAAACAATGGCCAAAACATATTCTGTTTGTAAGTATGAGATTTAAATAAATAAACGAGTGAAAACTGCTGAATTTACTTAGTTCAAATTTACTATATGTAAGTAATATAATTATTCGTAAATATATTTATAAATAATTGATCAATTATTAAAACTTCTATAATTTTTTAACTGTCATCAGTCATCTATTATATATATTATATAAACACATCATCAGAAGGTGAAGAGCGATGATCCGAATTTCTATTAGATGAAATCAGTATGTATTGAGCAGTATGATAGATTTTTTTTAAAATAAGTGACAATTTCTAAATTATAATCTTGTATTTATAAAATAAAGTCTTATCACTAATAAGAATAATAAGTGAAACGTAAATAAATTAAAAACTTGTCTCCAATAATAAATCAGTATTTGATAAACATGAATTATATGAAATCATGTTAATAATAAAACAAAAGAAATTAAAATTACTACATCCTCAGAAATTTTCGTTCGTAATAAATATATTCTGTTATTCTAATCTGTAGCATTTTAAATCATCAAATCCTTTTTATAAGTCATAAAGATTATAAATTCTCCTCTGATCAGATTAATAAAAAATGAAGTTTTTTTGTTAAACAATGAATTCTTCTACCCATAGAGTGAACAAACTTATCTGAGTTTCTGAATTTTTTCTGATCTGTTCATAATAGTTTTCAGGTATATATAGAATGTTTTTCATTGACGTATATATTCAAAATCCTTCCTCCTCCCTCAATTAACTATATCTTATGTAAATAATTAAATTGATCATTTTTGAGGTAAAAATTATTCCATACTCTCTTTCTTAAATCCTATAACTACAGTACCTGGGTGATCACCATGTAAACTTATCTAGTATATAGTAGCAATTCATGATGTAAATCTATTTTTTTTAGTGAAAGAGACATCACATCAGGTAAAGATTTATTTGTTGGTATGGGATATCTAATTTCAACATCTTAAATTGGTTATCTGATTTGCCTATGAAATATTCTTTACTTTATAGCATTTAATAATTTTAGCTTCTTGAGAAATTTATTATTTTCAAATATAGTCATAGCATCTTTTGCCATTTTATTTACAGCAGCAAATTATTGTTTAAAATAAAATATAGCAGACTTAAAATTGTTTGTTGTATCAAGAACAGTATGCAATAAATTCAGTTTATTTTTCAAGTGTAAATTAGAGTCATAATCAATTGTATCTTATACCTGAATATTATCTGATGAGTCTGCCTTACACATTTTTACAGCACCATTGGTATCTTTTCTTATTTGTCACATGTTTATAAATTTGGATGGACATAGAAAAACAAATAAAGTGAAATAAATTTCCACAATATTTAAAAACAATATATTGACCATCAACAACTAAACTATCACCATAGAAATTTCAAAAATGATATTTTTAATTATATAATCCATGTTAAATGTAGAGAGGAATAAAAAAAATTATACTATAGCTGGCATTATTTTGGCATATTGTAATTTCACATTTAGGATATGTAGTTAACAATTGAGGTAGTTAATTGAAAGTTATATATTAAAATTATCAGATAGTACAACAGCTAAATGTTACAAAATAATATTTGATACAATAGAGTCAAATTTTGTGAGTATAGATAATTTTATTTAATTTTAAGGTAAAATAGTTTTGTTTAAAAAAAGAAAGAAAAAGAGTTGGTTAGAACATCGCCTTAAAATTTGATATTCAAGAATCTAAAGGTGATAAGTTCAACTCATATGCTAATACTGTTACTAGCCACCACATGAAGAAGAGTAGAGAATAATCCTATTCAAAATGTATAATTACTAATCTGAGTTATCTATTTGTATGTTATTACTAACAAGTTGTTTGTATTTGAAAAATTTAAATAAAGTTTAAAACTCTCTATACTTTCAACACTTAATGATATATGATGCAAATAGTCCAACATATTATCACAAAAAAAAATTCGTTTAGAATCAAAAAAGTTTTATCCTTTCTTAAAAATAAAAAATGATAACAATTTGTTTTAAGAGTTTATTTAATGTCTAAACATGAACTAAAACTAAACAGGATATTCTCAATTTAATTAAAGTTAATGTAAAATATATATATAAAAAAATCAGATATAAAATTGTATTGTATATGGTATGCCATCAAAAAATTAATTGTCCTTAATATTTAAATTTTAATCTTATTATTTGTAATATTTTAAATACAAGTATATTTTATATAACTGGAGTCCAGATGTAATATAAAGGATTTGAACACATATTTTCAAGCTGGTCTGTATTCAAACCCCTTATATTAAATCTTATTATTTGTAACCTAATTACATTTTGCTCTTTGTTTTGTTATAAATCTTTCGTTTGCTATAATACATTTTTAATAATTAAGTGATTAACATTTTTTTAGATAAATATTTAATATAAATAGATTGATATCATAAATCAATTTGTGTTATCCTTGCTAGTCTGAAATGTTATAATTGTGCATAAAAATAGCTGCAAGCTAATCTATGAGAGGTATACACTTTTATAACATCACTGAGAAGTTTTGTATAAATTGCTAGCTTACCTAGGGCATTCTACCCTAGAAATAAAGGTGACTTTAATAGAAATATTCTCAAAAGCACCTAATTTATTGTTATTGATGTGGACCAATCATGACAAAACAATTGGTGGTTGAGAGGTCAGCGACAGCTGCTTTACAAGCAGTTGTCCCGGGTTAGTGGTTCGCTTCCTGGCTGATGCTATGACACATGAAAAAAACAACAAATCTATTAAATTGTGAAGACTTTAATGTATAAAACTAATGATATATATATATATATATATATATTGCTATGGAATACCCAGCATTCTACATCATAAATTAAATGGATAAACTTTATGCAATATTGAAGTCAGAAATAAGCATATGTAAAAGAAATCGATATTTAAACTGCAATTACAAATCACTATGAAAAACTGCAGAACATTGAATAATTTGAAAATTCCATTGTTTAATAATTCTAGATAATATTATAAAAGTTACTTTAAATATATAGATTTACTAAATTTTATTTAAATTTTAAAGTGAGTTTTCTCTTTTACTTAAAAGATTTAAATTGATATTTTTACTTTGCCATTTATTTGAGTAATATTCACTCATATTTGATACAATGATTATTATGTATTCTAAATTTAATTATTTTGAGTTTATTTATTCAAATAGTTTGGTATAATTATGTTAGTCTTTTATTTGAAAATAAAAGATAGTAAATAAAGGAAGCTAAATTTTACATATAATTATTTCTTTTAACAAAAATCATTAGTTTACGTCACTGATTATTAATTCCAACTACATTTTATTATTATTTATGATATAATCTAAGTTATAAAATAATTGAAAAAAAAATAAGCATGTGAGTATACCAGTGGAATTATTTATTAAAATTGATAGCTTAGTAATTTGTTGATAACCTATTAAAACTAATATCCTCATGTATATATACACTGTTTTTGGGTTAGAGTAGAATTAAATTTATTGATTAAAAATTTTAAACTAGATTCCATTTCTATCTTATTCATAAAGTATTATCAACTTATATCCTTGTATATGCATCGGTAAAATTATATAAAAAAGTGAACAAATCCACCTTTTTTATAACTGTTATTTAAAATTAACAATTACAAATTATTGTCTTTGGATACTTTCAGAATCAGCACTAACAGTTCTTCATTTTCCCCTTCTTCTGCACCTATCTGCAGCACTGTTTTGTCAATTTTGCAATTGCTTTATGGTAGAAAGTGAAATTAAAGTAATATTGATATTTATTGGTTCAATAAAATCTAAGAAGATCAGTATTCTGCAGCTATAATGAATTTCAAACTAATCTAATCTTCCCTATTACATCATTGATTGTTAAGTACTTTGGTTCTAGCTTCAAGATTATTTGCAAGATTACTTTAAGAAGTATTTTGATAAATATCAGAAATGCCAAAAAAATTACTCTTGCCTAATTTAAACATGTGTGATTATTTTTTCACAATATTAGTATAATAATTATTTTAAAATGTAAATGCACAAAATTACTCTGGTTTATTTGAATATGTTTTATTTTTAAAAAATATAAATTAACAAATTCATCCAAAACAGTAAACTGAAGAGTATACTAGCAAGACTTTTAATGCTTTTAATACAGTAAATTACTACTATTTGTGATGTCTTAAAAAATTAGAAATACAATTTTAAATATTAGAATAGAATTTTATAAGATGGTTTCATATTAAGTCATTCATGTTTTAAAAATAAAGTTCATTCAAAAAAAATCTTTCATTAATTTTTCTGCGGCTCTGATTTTTTTCTTTTACGCTGACCAATCAGAAAAATTCATTGTTCTCATTACATATTTTATTTTATTATTTTGCTATATTTTCAAAATTCAAATGTCATTTTTTATAATGTTTTTTATTTTTAATTTTATATTTTTAACAATTCAAGTCCACTTTATTAGATATTAATACAGAATAAAATTTTAATGCTGAAATGAAATGTTGAATGATTACAAAAATTACCACAAGATAAAATAATGGAAATGTTTTCACTAGTTGACGTGTTAATCATATTCAAGAAAACCAAAACCAGTCATGGAAATGGTAGACAAGCACGTAAATGAATTAAGAGCTAGTCACTTTATATTAAAGCATGAAAAAAACTGTGGCTAATTAAAAATGGAATAAACTAAACTCTAGAAAAATGCATTTTCATATTGTTATGATAAACTAAGAATTTTTAAGTACGAGAGAAAACAATCACCAGAAGACATCACTATTTATAATCTAGAATTTTTTATTTCTGTCTGTAAATGATAGAATTTTACAGCTAAATATCATCAACCTTCATTAGATATTTCATATGTGTGCCCGCGTGCATGCACACACACACACACATATATATATATATATTATAATGGATTGGAATATACACATAAAGAAAGGTCTTAACAATTTAAATGGATCCAATCATTGGGAAAGCCAAATGTAATGGATAGTATAATCTAAATAAAGAAAGATGAAATTGTCTCAATCATTGGGTGGCAAATGTAATGGATTATATTTATACACATGTGGTGAATATAAGTACTCACGTCATTGCATGCTAAATGTAATGGATATTGTTTATTCCAAGTGTTATGAATCAAGTGTAATACAAGTCCTTCACATATGAAAAGAAATAAAGTAGCCCCAATCATTGGGAAAACAAAATGTAATGGATAACATTATCCAATTATATATGGATAAATTGTTATTCTGTACTTTCAACTAGCTATACATGAAATAAATCAGAATCATACAGAGCAATGATAAGATCCATCTTTATAATTTATTATTCTCAGGGTTAATTTGACTAACTAACAAAATATATATTAGAGACAATGGGAATTTTATTGAATCCAATATACACATTAAATAAATAAACTTATGTATATCTAAATATCTCAATGAACATTGACTTGTATAAGTGACTTCAAAACTAAATAATAACTAAAATACAAAATTATTATATAACAATTATTTTTTTCTCTCTATGCTTTGCTATTGTTTCTAATTATAAATTTATTTTTATTATAAAATATGGTTTGATCAATCGTATTAGTATGTATAAACCGTATGACATTATGATAATAATTAGTAGATATGCCTGTTATGTGCATAATTTGGGATTCAAATCTAATCTGTATACAATATCAAATATATTTTTAAATTTTAAACAGGCTTAGTAATATCTTTTAGGTGGCTGGATTATAGCTAAACCAGCTAGACTTTGAAACTTTTGCAGAAAAAAGGTATGGCTATCAATGAAAAAACCCTAAATTCATCATCATCCTTCAGTCAACAACGCTCGAGGCATAATAATTTCATCTTCGCTACTTCTCTTTGGAAGGCTGTTGAATATTTGGAAGGCAATGAGTTATTTAAAAAACTACTATTAGAAGCAAAAAAACCTAATAGACACAAGAAAAAAAAAATTGACAAAGTTATTAATGCATCAATTACTAATACATAATCTTTTTTTTTTTTAAAAAAAATAATACTTTACAAAATTTGGATTTTAAAGGATAATATAAAAGATGATCCGGAATTCTATGAGTAATTTCTTTTAGACAAGAGAGAGTTAATAATTAAAAAAAAACTGTTGTGCAATCACCAGTTTACACTTATAGCTATAATAATACAAAAACAATTTGTCGAGATATAACAGAATGTAATGATTTAATTTTAAGTCGCGAAAATTTTCACACATATTATGTTCACAAGCAATGTACAAATTTTTATTTTGTAAAATTTAAAAAAATAATAATAAAAAAACAACTTTCTCAGCGTAAATAGGATATAATTAATATAATGTAGCTATAATGAAATAAAAGTTTATTTTTTCCATCAGCTTGAACAAAGTATTTATCATTGTTAAAAATGTACTTCCAAGCATAAAAAGTATTTTGTTTACAGAATATATCTTATATTGCATTTTCAAATTAAAAATAATATATATATATATGTTATTTTGGTCTTATTATGTGACGTCTATCTATATAATAAAAATTAAAAATGAAGATAGACTATAAATACCTCCTAACTATTGTGATGTCTATTTAATAATGAATAAAAGAAATATATATTGCATGTTGCGTGTTCTCACTATACTATATTTTCTTCAGATCTTTATCCCAAACTAAAAATAACTAGAAAGCCATCTATCACGTAATATTGGAATCGCTAGCTAGATTGTCTATGAGTTGAAAACTTAACTATTCTAAACTTACATATCTAAAGAAAATTCCAAATCTTATCTGCTTTTAAATTTTTGATTACAGGCATTGCAAACTAACTGCCATAACACAATGATCTAAATAGCAAAGTCTAGCAATAGTTCAACAACCCACTGTTTGGAAGAGATTTAGTGACAGGAAATAACCAAATACTTATCAAACATTCAAACAAGCATATTTAAACAAAGCAATCATAAAAAATTCCAGAATATATTAATATGTCTTTATTCCATATACTGCCTATCACTCAGAAGATCACATGATGTTTGAATATCCATTCATTATTCTAAAACTGCACTGAATTATGCTAGTAAATATTTGCTACTTGCTCTGTTAAAAATATTGATCTTTCTATTTTTTTATTATAGGAAATATAATAATTATATGCATGTATGAAATTTTTTTATTTGGAAGGTCATGTGACATTGAGAATTAAAAATATTGGTGTTGAGCAACAAACTGGAGATCTTTAATCTTGAATCTAATATTTATCACTGCATTTAAATCATAGAGGTCAAAACAACCAAATATTTAATTACTCTTAAAGTCCTAAAAGCACTCATATACCTTGAAATAATAGGGTTGATCTGAAATCCATGAATCATTAATTTTTGAGTCTACCACTCTACCAGTGCATTAAACCATCTGTTATGCTATAAAGTTTGCATGCATATATCTCAATCTGTATAGATAAACTCATAATTTATTAGATATTTTACATTGTCTGGTGTTAATTTTCATCTATATATAAAATCTGATAAAATAATTATATTGAAACAATACATTATGGAACAAACACTGCAATATACAATGTATCAATACATAATAATAAGTAATAGCTATTGCAGTTTATGGCATGTTTGCCATCTTGAGTAGCATTTTACAGTTAAAGTTTAAAATTAAAAAAAAATCTCATTGATGTCACAAAACATGACTGTCAATTTATTGAACAAACAATATGATTGTGTTAATATTTATAAATTTTGAAAAGTTGGCCATTCATGTGGAAGTATTAATGTTATGTAACTTTAATGAATTTTTAAAAAATTTTTTTTGGCAGAAATGCTGTAAGCTAGTTATAGCTACTATTTATTATTATATAATGATATTTTAAGGATTGTGGAGTTTATTTCATAGATTATTGTTTATATTTATATGAAATTATCTCAGAACAATGCTTAAAATTAACTTAGTGTTGCTTTAGCCTTTGTAGCGACTAGTATTTTATTGACTGAGTGAGGTAAAAGTGTAAACTTTTAATTGGTCAAGTCACAAACTTAACTGTCAAAATATATTCATCTTTTAATATTATATTCACTTTAGATTCGTTTGTAAAAAGTATATTAATAATTTGTCAGGTTATGAAAATGAATGAAAGTTTTTCCAAAAATAAATTTTCATTTATAATTTAAACATATTCAATAATGGCAGCAAATTTAAAACAAATATTACTGACCAACCATATAGCTTTGATGACATTAGTGGTTCTTGGTCAATTTTACGTTGCATGGATAAGTAAATAATTTTGCTAAAATCTTCACTATTTTTCTAAAATAATTTTATTTTTAGCATATTTTATCAAAATAACTTATAATATGTCAAAAAATACATCAAAAATACTTTGAAAATAATCTAAAACATTCATTTATTACTTTTCAAATGAAAGGAAAGAGTTTCATTTTGACGAGTGGCTTTGACAAGCGGCTTTCTTTGAACTTGATGGTTACAGCCAATCAATATAAAGAATGTCCATTTTACTCTTTTGTTATACTTTGACATCAGTTTTATTGATTTTTTTACTTATAAAATAATTCAAGAGAGGGCAGCATCTTACAGAACTTTTTTTAACCTTTGAAAAGAGCACAAAATCTTTACCATAGCATTAAAAATAACAGAATTCAAGCTACTTGAAGCAGCTGTGAGTTATCTTGTAAAAATCAGCACAAAGGTTAATGATAGGTTGCTGATATTTTAGTAGTTAACTTTAAACATTGGCTGAGGTGATGATTTATATAACAACCTATTAGCTATGTACATTATAGTTATATATATATATATATACACACACAATTTTATAAATATATAAGGCAGACAATTTTATAAAAAAAATTTAAATTTTATGATCTAATATTTTTTGTATTTAAGTTGCTTAAAATATAATGTTTATTTGATATAGAGCTAAGCTCAGTTATTTTTTAAAATAATACTATTTAAATTAATTAATAACGTTAGGTTATAGGGTAATATTTACAGTTTAAACACTAACAAATGATTATTAAAGTTAGGCATTACAATGTTAAAACAATTTTAGTAATAAAAAGCAATATTATATAAGTATTAACATTTTAATTTAAAATATTTTTTTATTTAATTATTTTAAAATTATATTAAATAGTGATGTCATAAGTGGTATGCATTGTATGTGACTCTGCATATATATTGTTGATAAATTACTTAATTTTAGTTCCTTGTTACTAAAGTTAATTTATTATTTGTATTAAATTTATGTTGCAATTAATTTTTAAAAGTGTATCAAAATTAGCATTATAGTTACATAAAACAATAGTTTTATATTTCCAAAATTAAGTTTAATAAAAAGTAGTTTATTAAAAGTGTAATAAAAGTGTTTTATTTTTAAAAGTATATTTAAATACAATATTTAAGTAAAGTTTCAAATAATTATTTACTAAGAATTATTAAATAAATTATTTTAAGAAAAAAACCAGACAAAAATTAATTTGTATGTAAATTTTTTGTTGTCTGAGATTTCATTAACCAATCAGATTAAGATTAATTAAAGCTATAAATAAAGCTGATGATTGAGAAAATTGGTAATTGTCTATTAATTTTTTTTTCCCAATCAATTGGATAAACTTTAAGTTATAATTAAAAAAAAATTCATTTGATTAATAACAGTGTTAAAGTAATTTATAAAATTATTAATAATCAGTTAAGAAGTTTATTTAAATTATTTTAAATTAGAGTGAAATCACAAATATTCCTTGACAATGCTGCATGAAAAACCAACTAGGATCTATGATGATTAAGGATAAAAATACAAGTTATCCAAAAGACATGCCATAGTCAGGAGACAATGCTGGAGAGTGCATTGTCTAGACTGAAAAGTAATACTAAGGATTTATAAGGAATTTTTTAATATTTGTATGTTTGATATGAAAGGATGGTCTTATTTAATTTTAATAATTAACCATAAAGAGCATAGATTTTTGTGTGATACAGATATTAGCTTTTGCTCTTGGAAAGTTATTAAAAATTGTTTTAGAATTTATATTCCATTTAAAAAGGATGAATGCTGGCTAACAATTTAGTAAAATGAATATATTATCTACTTGTCTGTTATGTGAGATTCACAAATGTTTCTAATATATGAAATATACAGTAATTTTAAGGAGAAGTGATACATGAATAATATTTATCAATTATTGAGCAAGTTTATTATAAGAATTAATATGAATTATTATATGAAGAGCTCTTTAAACTATAAATTATAAACTATAAGCTATAAGTTATAAGACACTATCAATGTTATTTTAAATGTATAATAACTCAAAGAATATTTTTAAATGCATAATTTAGTTAAAAATTATTGCAAATTATTAATATTCATATATGAATATGCATAAACAGAGAATTATAAATTGGGTGAACTGTCTAATGATAACGTTAAAGTTATTTATAATGCTTTTCTATGGAAAAGTGGGGGAATTTGTTTTAAAATCAAATATTTCTACAATTAGTTATTTAAAGTGAATCCAAAAAGATATGAAAGACTTAGAAAGAAACAAATTATGAGATAGAAATAAGAAAGTTTGCTTGAAAAGTATGGAGAAAAGCAGATAAGGATTTCAATAATGTCCATCTTGAATTGATAAATAAGGGTTAAAAATGTCAGTAACTAATGATGATATAAAGATGCAGAACATTTGAAAATAAAAGATATATATATAAAAAGAAGTTAATGGTACATGATTTTACTTTTCTTTTTATTACAATTAGTTATTCCATAATTTTAAACCAAGGTAATTTAACACTTTAGAAAGTGACATAACTATACATTAGAATCACAAGAAACTAACTAAAAAGCATTGACATTTGTTTATATTTCTATAATCAGTAGTAAAATTGGTGATATCAGTTACTAAATTAATAGATTGGATTCAAGTTGTTTTTTGCTAGAGACCAAAGATCACAAATTAATCTGTTTTGTAAGATGACTGTCACTGCTGACTACACATAAACACATGAATATAATACAATGTGACTTTTAACCCTAACAGAAATGTTATATTCCTATGTGTGTTGAATCCATATATATTTTTACTACAATTCTAGAGAATTTCAATTATATCCCAAAATTTTTGTTTTCAAGAAATTGCACAATGAGGACTTTTTTTTTTTTTTTTTAAAAAGAACACTATTCACATTAAAATTACATTACATGGCATCATACAACATAATTGTCTTTAGATTTCTTTTATTCTACTATAAAAATTAATAAATTTCTAATGTAATAATATTTGAAATACAGGCATTCTTCTTATACCTGGAACTTAAATGTAAATATAAGGGATTTGAACACAGACTTTCAAGCACCTTTCAACTATCCACACTATTTCATACCACTTATACACACAACCACACACATGTGGAAAAGATAGATAATCACCAATATACATATTTTGTACTGAAACAGCACTTATCAGTTGATTCAGCTCATCATCTCCCACACACATATATATAATCAGTGCTTAGTTTATATTAAGATAGTAAATCTTCATATATTTAAGGACAGGCTTCAATCTACTCTTTTCTTTTCTACATGTACGTGGTAATGTGTATCAGTGGTATGAGATAATGTGAGTACTTAAAAGTCTGTGCTCAAATCCCTTAGATTTACAATTAAGCTGCAGGTATAAGAAGAATGCCTGTATTTCAAATATTATACATTAATCCTGCATCACGCCCACCCCTCTTTTATGTATTTAAATGGATAAGGTCCTATATATGAGGGGTCAGAGTGACTCCAGTCAACATGGGCATAACAAAATAATATTGGCATCAGTATGGGATTTGGGAATTCCATCAACATATTTTTAATGATATGGATGGCTGAAGAGTTGAAGGTTGATGTAGATTGAAACCTGTCCATTAAAGCATGAAGATTTGCTATCTTAATATAAACTGAGCACTGATTATATATATGTGTGAGATGATGATCTGGACCAACTGATGAGTGCTGGTTCAGCACAAAATATGTATATTGGTGATTATTTATCTTTTTTTACATGTGTGTGGTCATAAGTATCAGTGGTATGAGAGAATATAGCTGAAAGGTGTTCAAAAGTTTGTGTTCAAATCCCTTATATTTACAAACGTTAATAAGTACAATTCTTAAAAAAATCATTTTGAATCCAAATTATGTAAATATTCTGTCAATTTCTTTCAAAATGAACTATGACCATTTTTAGTTTGGTACATTGGGAGAGTGGCAAAATCTGGAAAATAATGGTTCATAGATCATGGCCCATCTGCCATTTTTGGTGTTTCTATGAAATTTCTGTAATAAACTGTGCGATTATTTTATTTTTTGTTTTATTAAGCCAGCCTACCATCACTGAATTGGCAGTTTAGAGTTATTAAAATTTTGTAAAGTATTTTAAATTTAGAAAAATTCAATAAAATTTTAAATGAATAGCCATCAATGGTAAGCAATAATAATGACGAATGGATATAATACTCACTTGCTTGAGGACTTATTTAATAGAACTGCTTTTGATCTTACTAACAAACAACCTTACAAAAGGTAAAAGTGAAGGAGATATCATTATTAGAAAAAATCATCAAATATCAGGTAGTGAAAATTTTAATAGTTTGCCAACCTTGATTTACCCTCTGGCTAAGAATTATTCAACAATTTCAGATTTTCCTTGCTTATGGTGTAGGTACCGGAAACAAAATTCTAGATCTGATGGTTGCTGAAACAAAGCGTCCGAAGTTTAGCATTGATTTTACGACATGACTAGCAAGCGCTATCAGTATGTATATATATAATAAAATTTATAACAATTTATTCCCTACACATCTCCTATTGCAAAAAAATATGTACGTAAAAAGAAAAATTGAATTATTTTAATTACTTTGTGTCAAATCCATTCAAATCAGTTAAATCATTTAATCACATTTAATTTCTATTTTTAGTTTATTCAATTCACACTTTATTAATATCCGCTTCACCTTTTTAATTGAATCATATTGATATTCGTAGTCGGGGAAATTTTAAAAATCTAATTTCATCGGGTCGTAATATTTCTTTTCACAAGTGCGTTCTTTCGCTTGAGGCAAATTTTGGAAGTATAAATTTTACTTTCATCAAATTGCTTTAAAAAAGAGAAAAGTACGAAAAGAAATTCGAACGCAATTCACATGTAGGATTTTAAAAGTTCTGTTATGCAAGTGATGATTGAAAGATATCTTCTACAATTGCTTCCACCATATATAATATAATATAGGGTATATGAGCACAGACTTTCACACCATCCACCTCTCTCCACTCTATCTAATAACACTGATACACCTAAACACATATATGCTGAAAAGATAAATAATCACCAATATATGTATTTCATGCTAAACCAGCAATCATCAGTTGATCCAGACTATCATCTTTACACACATATATAGTATAAGTGCTCAGATATATATTAAGATAGACTATCCTCATAGTTTAATGAACAGGCTTCAATCCACTCCACACTCCAACTCTTCAACCGTCCATCCACTTATACTATATATGTGTGTAAAGATGATAGTCTGGATCAACTGATGATTGCTGGTTTAGCATGAAATACGTATATTGGTGATTATTTATCTTTTCAGCATATATGTGTTTAGGTGTATCAGTGTTATTAGATAGAGTGGATAGAGGTGGGTGGTGTGAAAGTCTGTGCTCATATACCCTATATTACATATATATAGCCACAGGTATATAACAAGCCTGTGTTTCAGTTATTACATATATAATATAGTATGAGCTTGAGTAAGCTTAAGAAATGGTGATCATGTGATGTAAAATAAAATAAATGATATACTTTATTAATGCTTTTTTATAAGTAAAATGTGTTTCTTTTTTAATTATTCTTTTTCCAATGAATATTTTAAAAAAATAAAAATCTCTTCTCTTTCAATAGCAGAATTTACAGCGAATTTTGATGCCATTTCAAATAATCCATTTGATTATTAACTACAGTGTGTGGCGTAAAAATGTTAGAACTCTTCAACGAACATTGAAAATATTTTATAGCATTAATAAAAGAAAAACCTAAAATTTTCTACCTACGCTTAAAGATAAATTTGACATTAAAAAACGTCTGATATAACAAAAAAATAGTTCAATAAACATTAAAAACAAAAACTCTTAAATAATCTCAGTCGGTTGTGCTTAATTAATTAAAGATACAAATAATTAAGTTTGTTTTTATTTATGAGAGCCTCAGACCTCGATTTGTTTTACAACCCTACTGGACAGAAAATATTACAATCTGTCTCTATTTTAGCAAAATTATAATAGTACATAGAAAAAATTATTTAAACAAATTTGAATATGTATATTTTTACTTTTCAATTAATTTTATTTAGTTTATTATATATATATTGATATCAAAATTATTTGTAAGTCTTGTTAAAACAAAAGAAATTTCACGTAAGGAAGTACTAAAATAAATGTTCATATATATCAAATATTGTTTATTTGTAAATAAAAGTGTAATTTATATACTTGGGAGTTTAGATATAATTATAGGAGATTTGAACACAGACTTCCAAGCATCTTCAGCTATCCCTCCTATTTTATACAACCGATACACACGACCACACGCACGTGAAAAAGATAAATAATCTCCAAGAAATGTATTCCGTACCGAACCAGTACTGATTATATATAGGTGGTAGGAGTTGATGATCTGGACCAAATGATGAGTGTTGGTTTAGCACGAAATACGCGTATTGAAGATTATTATCACGTATATCAGTTGTATGCGATAGAGTGGATAGCTAAAGGAAGCTTAAAAGTCTGTGTTGAAATCCTCTATAATTACAGATATTGGTTATAAATGAGCAATAATAATAATAATAATTATATATATATATACAAAGTGCATATTAATTAGTATAAACAATAGCCAGGTGACTTGGCCCAAGTCACTGGGTTATTGTTAATGAGATAAGACTCCATGTAGCTATATTTTTATTATTACAAATTACACATTTATCTACAATATATATATACAAATAAAATGTCCGTTAATTAAAAACTACTATAATAATAAAAATAATAAATGCATCAATAATTAACTACTATATACAATCTTTCAATCTGCAAAAGTACTTATCAATTACGTTATATGATTTCCCCTTTTGGTTAATTCTTGAACCATTCTCAACTGCCATTAAATTAAAAAAAAAACATAATGGAAACGAACACCATCAACTCAAATCCCATTGATTCTGAATTTTAACATTAGTAATTTGTGAATTAATTATATTCATTTTATTTTTATTTATTAATATTGCCTCTTTAATTTTTCTTTTATTATATATTTATGATATATAGGTGATTCAAGGTGCAGTATTGAAAAAAGATTAAAGCAGCATCAATTGTTATACAAGCATGGGAAATGTAAAAATAATAATGGTTTAATGACTGCTTCAGTTTTTTTGGATCATGAAAGGATATGTAAATATAAATTTAAGTTTGATATTGAAAATGTAGGTACATATGTCATAAGCTGTCTGGAATGAAATCATTCTTATTTCAAAATGAAAAATTGTGCAAATATTCTAGTGATAAAATTAAAAATGTACATTTATTTGTTAATGACTTGTTGAAAATTGGTTATTATAAAAATGCTATTACTAATATTATTAAACGATTTAAAAGAAATCAACACTATAATAAAATTAAAAATAAAAATATCAAAATGAAATGGATTTCAATCCCATTTATATCAGATGAGCAGGTCAAGTTTATTAGGAGAATTTATAATGGTTTGTGTCATATTGCTTTTTTCTCTACAAATAACATAAATAGATTTCTCAATAACTCTAAAATTCAAAATTCAAAGTTTAATCAAAATTCTATTATATATAGATTGATATGTGGATGTGGCATACAATACATTGGTGAATCTAAGTGTACATTTGAAAAAAGAATAAAAGAACATATGCCTTTATATAATAGAATTCAAAAAGAGAAACAATCTGGAATAGATGTAAATAAACCTTCATCATCTGTTATATATGATCATAATAAATCTTGTCAATATGGATTTAAATTTGATTATAAAAATATGAAAATTATTCAAATTGAATGTTGTCATAATAAACGTAAAATAAAAGAGGCTATTTTGATTTCAAAAATCATCAAATGTTAATGAATCGCCAGTCATCAAATGTTAGGATAACAGAATTGTGGGAAATCTGAATTGAACTATGGGCATTGTTAAAGGTTGTCTCGTTTTGGTTATTCAATGTTATATAGTTGATAAAGACTACAAAATGTATAGTCAAAAGTACTTCTAAAATAATATAATTTATGTAAATTGTACTGTATCTTGATATATATTGAGTTGTATATTACATATATTGAGAAACAAATACAGATATCAAACTTTATATATATATATATATATATATATATATATAAAGTTTGATATCTGATATCTGATATATATATATATATATATATATATATATATATATATATATATATCAGCATCTACAATCCTGTGTTGAATATCAAAAACTTTATTAGATTCATTACTTTTTATAATCCATATCATCAGAAATTTATTTCCTACACAGTGCAAAAAAAAAAAAATCAAGATATCAGTTCATCTCATCAATTCAGAATCACCCAATTAATTCGATACTTTTCACCACTGCACTTTGCTTCAAGCACAAAGATACTTTTAGAGTTTTATATTAACTTATCAACTTCTTCTCAGAAATTTCAGTACATTTTATTTTTGAGGTTGGCTGAAAAATATTTGAATATTGATCTTTTTCCTTAGAACATTTATGTGATAAGAAAAATTAAATTAAATCATTGCAATATTTGTACCTCAAATTTCCTAGTATGCTTCATAGTAGTTCTAAGTTTAACAGTTTAGGATGAGATGCTATGTGTATGTCTGGGATACATTGTATAACTTGTTATTTCTTAACACAGCATGATCACTCCTCCCAACACAACATGAATACTGCTCACAAAAGTCTAAACTTAATTTATTTACAATATTTTAAAATTTCTATATGAGCAAAAGTTTTATCATAATGATTATTAATAATCAATTAAAGTGTATATAAATTTCAGTTATTTTTGCATTATATACGACTGTTTACTTTTATTTTATTAATCAATACCATACCCTACTTAGATATTCTTGACCGATATTGTCTAAGCTTTTTTAATATCATCAGTGGCTTTTTAATAACAATTTCCAAGACTTCTGAAGACTTCAAGATTTGTATTTCCAAAATTATTTAAAATTTCTTTATAGTCTTTTTCATAAAACCATTTTTACTATTATTTATTTGGTAGCTAAATTATATTTTGATTTTGTCTCTACTTTTAATTCTTTAGATAAATTTTTTTTGGTCTTTTCCATAACACTATTTCTACTAGAATTTATTTGATAGCTAAATTATTCTTTGATTTTGTCTCTACCTATAATTCTTTTGGTGATATTTGTCTACTATTTTGAAAACCTATTTGTCTTTTCTCTAGTTTGTATTTGGTAGCTGTCTTATCAAGCTAAAGTATTTTAAAATTAATACATCTAAATATTTTTAACTTTATGATATCATTGTAATTTTAAATTCATTTCAAATGATTGATAATGACATGTTGTGGTAATAAAGATGAGATAAAAAGTAACCAAAAATGATTTAACATATATTTTAATATAGCCTCATAACTGATAACATGCACAACAATTCAAACAGTTTGTTACTTTCTTGCTTTTACCACCATTCTTGCACGACATAATATGTGAGCAATAATTTTTTTTATAGATTATGCTCACTGCATATTTTCTTTCATATTCTCCAGATGCATAATAAATAGCTTACTTGAAATTTTAAAGCTGGAACATTTTAATGCCCAAACTTAATTGGAAATTAAAAATTGTTCTTACTCATTTAGTTATTGAAAGTGGTTTAATTTATATGTTATTTTTAATACATTTAAGTATATAACATAATAAAACATTTAACAATTACTATTGATAAGTGCTAGTATTCTATTATTCTGATGCTAAACTAATTTTATTATAAACTTCTTCTTCTTCTTTTTTCTTTTCAAATGTATTATCAAGTTATTATAAAGTCAAAAAACTACGGAGAGACTTTCTTTTCAAAATTTTTTATTGATATACAATATATAACTTCACAATAAATATAAATAGCCGACGTTTCGTCCATTTTTTAAAATAATGATATGGACTTTATCAAGGTTCTATAAAACAGAGAAAAAATATACAATAAATAAGAAAACAAGAAAATAAAATAAAATAAAACAAATAAAAACAAATAAAAATAATAATAATAACAAAATAAAATACCTATAAACCAAAAATGGAAAAATTGTATATCACAACATTTCCTTATATAGTGAGAAATTTTTATACCAAAAGGAAAAAAATATCTATACAAAAACAGTCAATTTTTTTGCACAAATATATAAGCTATTTTAACATCTTATTTAAAACAGGATTTAAATGTTCTATATAAATACTCTCTTTGTTAAATCTTTCAAAGTAATTACCAATACATTCCAAGGTCGGATTTCATAGTCTTTATGTCCTGTTTCCAATTTATGACAAAAGATAGCAGATTTCTTATCAATTATATGCTGATATAGTCTGGTTTTTAATTTATTCTTGCTTGTTCCAATATAGAATACATTGTTTTTGCAGTTCAAACATTTAATTAAATACACTGAATTCATAGCTTCAAGCATATTAAATTCTTTATGATTAATCAAAGATCTTAAAGTTCTCTTTTTTTGTATACAGGTTTTATATTTATACAGTATTTTTTATTAATTTTATCGGAAGAATTCATTTAATTTCAAAAATACAAATTTAGATACCTTAAAACCAATATAAATATTATTATCTATAAAAATTTTATTTTTGTATTTACTGTTACCATTATGTTCTTTTACTGTTTCATTATTTATATTTTTATTCCTATAAACATTCATACAAATATTATTTTTAATTTTATTCAAATTTTTTGTAGAAAACAAATAATTTACAATTCTATATGGATACTCATTTATTATACACTCCCTTTTTATATAATTTAATTCTTTATCCAAACTATATTCATTTGAACATAATTTAAATGCTCTCATTATTCTATTGTTTATGATATTAATTTTGCATTTAAAATCAATATCGGAATTCCAGTTTGTTAAAATTCCAGTATACATTTTTTTCTATAAACTTCAGTTTCTATTCTAATTCTATTATTTTTATAAAATTTATAAATCTTTACATCCATATATTCAATACTATTATTATTTTCTTTATCTAAAGTAAACCTAATATTATCTATTCTATTATTAATAAAATTCCAAAATTTAATTGATTTATTCAAATTACCATTAAATATCATGAAATAATCATCTACATGTAGATGATTATTTCATGATATTTAATGGTAATTTGAATAAATCAATTAAATTTTGGAATTTTATTAATAATAGAATAGATAATATTAGGTTTACTTTAGATAAAGAATATGTAGATGATTATTTCATGATATTTAATGGTAATTTGAATAAATCAATTAAATTTTGGAATTTTATTAATAATAGAATAGATAATATTAGGTTTACTTTAGATAAAGAAAATAATAATAGTATTGAATATATGGATGTAAAGATTTATAAATTTTATAAAAATAATAGAATTAGAATAATGATTATTTCATGATATTTAATGGTAATTTGAATAAATCAATTAAATTTTGGAATTTTATTAATAATAGAATAGATAATATTAGGTTTACTTTAGATAAAGAAAATAATAATAGTATTGAATATATGGATGTAAAGATTTATAAATTTTATAAAAATAATAGAATTAGAATAGAAACTGAAGTTTATAGAAAAAATGTATACTGGAATTTTAACAAACTGGAATTCCGATATTGATTTTAAATGCAAAATTAATATCATAAACAATAGAATAATGAGAGCATTTAAATTATGTTCAAATGAATATAGTATGGATAAAGAATTAAATTATGTAAAAAGAGAGTGTATAATAAATGAGTATCCATATAGAATTATAAATTATTTGTTTTCTACAAAAAATTTGAATAAAATTAAAAATAATATTTGTATGAATGTTTATAAAAATAAAAATATAAATAATGAAACAGTAAAAGAACATAATGGTAACAGTAAATACAAAAATAAAATTTTTATAGATAATAATATTTATATTGGTTTTAAGTTATCTAAATTTGTATTTTTGAAATTAAATGAATTGTTAAATAAAATTAATAAAAAATACTGTATAAATATAAAACCTGTATACAAAAAAAAAGAACTTTAAGATCTTTGATTAATCATAAAGAATTTAATATGCTTGAAGCTATGAATTCAGTGTATTTAATTAAATGTTTGAACTGCAAAAACAATGTATTCTATATTGGAACAAGCAAGAATAAATTAAAAACCAGACTATATCAGCATATAATTGATAAGAAATCTGCTATCTTTTGTCATAAATTGGAAACAGGACATAAAGACTATGAAATCCGACCTTTGGAATGTATTGGTAATTACTTTGAAAGATTTAACAAAGAGAGTATTTATATAGAACATTTAAATCCTGTTTTAAATAAGATGTTAAAATAGCTTATATATTTGTGCAAAAAAATTGACTGTTTTGTATAGATATTTTTTTCCTTTTGGTATAAAAAATTTCTCACTATATAAGGAAATGTTGTGATATACAATTTTTCCATTTTTGGTTTATAGGTATTTTATTTTGTTATTATTATTATTTTTATTTGTTTTTATTTGTTTTATTTTATTTTATTTTCTTGTTTTCTTATTTATTGTATATTTTTTCTCTGTTTTATAGAACCTTGATAAAGCCCATATCATTATTTAAAAAAATGGACGAAACGTCGGCTATTTATATTTATTTGTGAAGTTATATATTGTATATCAATAAAAAATTTTGAAAAGAAAGTCTCTCCGTAGTTTTTTGACTTTATAATTTTATTATATAATTCGATTGTTATTTTTTATTATGTGATAAAATAAATAATCAAATAGTTGAGTTTAGTACAATCCTTCAGCTCTCAAGTACATATTCAATCACTAAGATCTTCAAGCGATTAAAGTTTTTATTATAAATTAATATGTAAATTATACCTGAATATTCCTCATACTTAAACTTTAATCACTAAATATTTGCACAATCCATTATCAAGGCAAAACTATAAATAGTTAAGAAATGAATTTCCATTACTTAGCTATCTAGTTTTGTCTTGACAATAGAATTCTAAAACATTTTGTTTACATTTAAGCTTGAGTCTTATAGTGATGTAATTTACACACATAGCACACACATACATACACACCATAACATGCTAGCACAATTAAAAATTAAAGATAACATAATATTCATGATTACACTTAGATTATATTTGAATATGTTTTACTTTTAAAAAATTGAGACACGAAGATCATATGAATGTAAAACAAAATAACAATTGGCCACATTCTTACAAACATGATAGTATAGAATTTTATGAGATCTTAATAATTATAAATGTAGTTTAAAATTTTAAAGCAGAATTGTACTGCTTTAAAATAATAGCAATGATTAATTTGGGTTTTAGAAATGGAATTTAATTAACAAATGTTTTGGTAATCTTTTTTATCAGCAATATAGTAATCATTCAGTAAATTATTATTGTTCTATGTAAATTTAGTTTATTATCTTTTTTATATACTTGCAATATTTAAATAGTATTTTTAAGGGTATTTTTATAGGTAAACTTATGTAGTATTTATTTGTTTGTAAAATAGATTAATGATTTTATGTTAAAATAAAATGTTGAACTGTAACACCAACAGCTGTTAGGGAATGACAAAAGAAATGTCTATTAGCCAAAGGGATAAGATAGTATTGACTTTTCTGCATTAAGGTAATGCAAAATTCCTTCAAAATGCAAGTGGACCCAAAGTAACCAGAATGTTTTTCTGGTAAGTTCACCTGTTGTAGAACATGTTTCTGCTGTTATATACCTCCTGTGGTGACCGTTTAGTATCAGTCTTCCAAATTACATTACTGTGTAAAATTGTGGTACCATGCACCATATTATTTTGTAAAATGCATTTGATGTATTTGGTGATTTTTTGTAATGGCTGAAAAATTGGAATAATATGAGAAATTCTGCTTTGTTTAGAGAAAGTGGCAGGCAAAACAGTTGTAATGCTTGAAACAAATTACAAAAAAGCTGTTCTGGGGAAAACACAAGTTTACAAATGATTTACTCAAATTCACTATATCCCTAAAAATCTTGGCAACTGAAGTCCAATATCAAGATAATGCTGATATTTTTTTTATTAATGCAAATGATATTTTTCTTTCAAAATTAGTTCTTAACAGTCAGACATTTTACCTACAAGTTCTCCAATGTTATGCTTGATGCAGTAAAATGTAATAATCCTATTTTGTGGCTAAGTGATGAGTGCAAACTTCACTGCAACAATTATTCTGTGAGTAATCTTGAATGTGAAACAATTTTAAATTAAATTCAACATGACCCAGTTTATCTATCAGTCATATTAACTCTGATCTCTAACCATGTGACTTCTTTTTATTTTGTTGAATGAAAAAATGCTTCAAAATTGTTTTTTTTTTTCTGACATAAAAGTAGTGAAAAAAAATTATGCAAGTGTTAAAAGACTTCATTTTGTATTTCCAGACTAGTTCAAATAGGTGTATTGTATTAAATGTATAGTACTTTAAAGGAGATTAAATTTATAACACTTAAAGGTGAACAATTCTTTTAAATAAATTTCCATTTATTTTTGCCCTCTCCCTTTATAATTAACTGTAAGTTAATTTAGATTTTTTTTTTTGCTATATAATTAATTTTTTCAAACCAGATTAATTTTATTCATTTAGTACTAATTATTTTTTCTTAAGTTAATAATTTTTTATAAACAATATATTGAAAATAATTTTTAAGCATTTTCTAATCTTATAAAAATAAAACAACTTTTATTGTCAAATATTCAGCTACTAATACAACAATGCAAATTTCAATTTCTTCAAAATAAAATACCTTATATAATCAATTATTTACTTGGTTATGTAAGTAATGAATTCAAATTTATTTTATTACTATTTATTAATAATCTTTTAAAATCAAACAGAGTAATACTTTTAAGCATTTTCTAAAAAAAATTATAATTGCAGATTTATATTTGAGTGATCTTGTTCAAATCGGTAAAATTTTTGATTCCAAAACGAATCAAGAACTAAAAGTCTTCAGTCAATATTTAATTATGTATAATAATTGTTTTGATTAGTTTCTTAATAAGTCACGTGGCGTTCAAACACCCACTTTGAATACATTAGTTTCATTCAATTGACCATATTGATATTTTTTATGGTACTCAGCTAGGAATTTAATCTTGAATTCATCATCACTTCGCTACTGTATTAAACTGTACTCCCTAATTAAAATTTTCTTTACTAGATTCTAATCTGATGTTTTTTTGTTTAAGCTACAATCTATCACAGTCTTTATGAGCTAGTTTAGGGGTCCCCAACTCTATGCCCGCGGGAACCATGGCGCCCGCAGAGCATTTTATGTGTGCCCGCCGCTACCCGAACACGATAAAAAATTATTTATCTGATACAAATAAATATAATTTTTAAAATTTCTTATAAATTATTGTATTATATTGTAATCAAATTGTAGGGCATACTATACTTTTACAGCGTAAAAATATAAATGTTAATTATATGTTAAAATTTTATTTTTGAAATAAATATTTTTTTGTACATTAGGCGTATTATTAACAATATCCAACTATAAATTTACATTGAAAAAATAAACAGTGCCCGCCACCTGGCTGGTATTATAGAATGTGCTCTTAAGTGCAAAAAGGTTGGGGACCCCTGTTTATATGACGATCTGTTCTTTATGGTTTTGTTTAATTGTTCCATACACAGGAGGACATTATTCTTGACAAATAACTTAAAAGTAAAACACCAAACAATGCATATTGATATTCAAACTTAACATTTTCATAACAAAATTGTTATTGTTGACTTAATTATATGCTTAAATTTAATTTTTATTTTGTATGTATGTCTGCTTATTTTGATTTATTTCTTGGTGTGTATATGCTACTTTTATTTATTATACGTTGATTTGATAATATTTTAAGGTGAATTTATTATAAAAACGTTCTCTGTTTAATATTAATGACAACATTTTTTAATTTGATAATTCATTTATATTAAGACTTGGAAACATCTTTATTAACCGCCAAATAAAGCCTTATTATCATAAAGTTCTCTACTGAAGTGTTTATAAAGTTAATTTGTTGTCATGGATATCATTAATATTGGATTTTCCAAAAGGTAATTATTTTATCAAAGACTTTGTTAACAGTCTTAAGATCACCTTGGAGGCATTTTACATTTTATAATAATTATCGAAAGTATAATATCATTTACTTATTAAATAAAGAGAAAATATTTGTTTAAAACCTTTTCTTCTTAATGATTACGTGTGTCATTACTTTAAAAATAAGTTCTTTGTTAAATTAATGAAAATGTAGATCTTAAAACTTTTTCTTTTTCATTCTAAATTTATCGAAATATAATAAAAATAGAATAATAAATTGATAACATAGCCATACGTTAATATAAACAAACGTGTGTGTGAAAGGAAAGCTATAAAAATATAGTCCGCAATACTTCTAATTTTAATTTAAAATAATAGAACATTATTAATGTAGATATATTAAACAACCTTCATACTTCTCTATTATTTTTAAATTCATAATCCAGAAGATGTAGAAGATTAATAAAATATAAAACATTGAAGTATCCCTATCTCTACTGAGCTAATATGAATCCAAGATGTGGTATTATGCAATAGTTTCAAATTAGATACAGTATTTATTCTATACTATGTATAATGCTAGCAAAAACTACAATTATTAAATGTTATAAAAGTGATTGGTGGATTAAAACTACAAAGAAGTTACAAATATTCATTGATGATGTCTTTCTAGTTTTTTTTGATGCAATGAAAGCAACATAAGGACTCTAGAAACAGCACTCTCTTATATGATGATAATGATATTTTGAACATGTAGAAGAAATAGTTTGATCATTATAGGAATAATAATATAAGAAGTGAAATTATACCTTTTAATGATATATCCATTTTACCTACTCATTTAGATTTTTTATATATGTCAAAGCATTGACCGGGATGCAAATGCGGGACAGCTGCTTGGAGCTATGCTAACTGCTAGGCCACCAATGCTTGACAAACTCATTTAGATTGGGACATTAATATTCAGCTTAATGAAATTAAAATAGGGTTTTTTAATGTTTAGGATAGAGAGGCTGTTGGTTCTAATAATAACGAGAGAAGTTTTAAAATGTGATATGTTAGTTTCAAAAATACTGGAATTTAAAAAAAAAAAAGAAGTTGTACCACCTGACTTTAAGGATGACTTTAATTATTCCATTTTTTAAAAAAAACAAATAGAATAGACAAGATAGCAATAATTACTATGTAATATCATTAATATCTATTATGCCAATGGTCCTTTCAAGGATTTTGTTGAATAGGTTGCTTCCAATGCTAAATGAATAATTAAAAGAGACTGAATGTGGTTTTACAGAAACAAGAAGCAATATAGACATGGTTTTTGTTACCATGAAAATGCAAAAAGAATGTAAGAATAAAAGAGTGATTTAAATATTGCAATTATTGATTTTTTCAAGACATTTGATTCAGTTAACTGAACAAGTTTGTACCATTATTTGAAATTAGTTGTTTGTACACCAAAATTTACTTGCATTATATAGTCTGACAGAGAAGAAGCATTACTACTATGGATAGAAACTCATCTGGTGTTAAAAAAGGTTGTATATTTGCTCCAACATTGTTCTAAAGTTTTATGCCAAGGATTTTTGGAATTTTTAATAAACAGTTTAGTAAGACAGGGCTCAAAATATAAAACAGGTTTGATAGTAAAATTTTAAATTTGAATCAATTAAAAGCAAAAACAAGAATTTTATCTTGAATGGCTATTAGTTTGAGAATGTAAACCAGTTTAAATATCTTGAAAATTTTATAAATAGAAAAGATGGACTTAAATGTTGAAGTACAATAAAGACTACTGTTTTTAACAAGTTATTAAGAAATATTTCATCATAGGAAAACAATTACTGCAAATACTTAATTTACTTACATATTTTATCTAATTTATTTTATGGAAGTTAGACTTGGACCTTCTACTAATAAAATATAAAGACATTAGAGAATTTTATTTAAGGATGCTTTGTAAAATTTAAAAATCTAATAGTAACATCATAAAACCAATCAATATGTTCTTTAATTTAATGGATATGATATAAATTCCACTATTGTAAAACCTTACTTTTGTTGAATTGGAAATGTAGAGTGAATGAACAATGCAAGGCTTTTTAAAAGGACTTTTATAGAAAACATGGTCGAGAGGTCAGCGACAGCTGCTTTGCAAGCAGTTGTCCCAGGATAGCAGGTTCGCATCCCAGCTGATGTTATGACACATGAGAAAAAAACATGACCATGATTTTCAAGAGAAGGATATCTCAAAAGACATTCTAAAAAAGTGCAATATTAACTGTTTTCATTGAGAAGCTATGAAAGAAAAAAAAAGAATTGAAAAAGAACAATTAGACATTGTGCTAAATTATTTTAAAAAAATTCTAATGAGGAAATTGGATGATAATATGGCAAAATATTATGTAAACAAAAAATGTAATAGCATATTTTATATATGAACATATTTGTAGTTCATATATTAGTTTGTAGAGTTATTGCAAAATTCAGTTCTAAAGCAATTTTTTCTTTTTTTACTTTTTACCTTGGATTTAGATTGGTGTCATTTACAAATGGCTCATTATTTTTATTATTATTAATTATCATCATCATCATTGTCAACTAGTATCAACCAGTGCAGAATGAAGGTCTTTCCAATCTTCTCCAATCTCTGGTTTCTCTTCTCCATCGCATCCCTGCACACTTACTTATTTAATCCATCAATCCATCTCATACATGATCTCTTTCTGTTTTTTTTTGCAATCTCTTGGAATCCAGTTTAAAATTTCAACTGTCCATCTATTATCATCTCTTCTAGCAATATGTCCACCCCAAATCCAGTTATTCAATTCTTTTAATGATGTCAGTAACACCTGTTTGGTCTCTTACCCATATATTGCATTTCTGATCTCTTTTTGTTACTCCTGACATGCATCTCTCCATACTTCTTTGAGTGGTTTAAACCTATGTATTTCTAATCTATTAAGTGTCCAAGTCTTAGATCCATAAGTAAGAACTGGTAAAACACATTTCTTAAAAACCTTCCTTTTCAAACACATAGGCATATTTCCTTTCAAAAGCACTTCAACCAAGTTTAATTCTATGATTAATTTCATCCATTATGTTTCCATCTGTAGTAATAATCTGACCAATAATCAATCTTTATTTTCATCTTTTGATAAAAATACATTGAACATTACTTTAGTCTTTTAACATTTACCTTTAATCCTATTTTCTTATTTTCATCTGATAACTTTTGAAATATTTTCTAAAGCTCTAAAGAATTATTTTCAAAAACAACTACATCATCTGCAAAATTTAAATGATTTAAATAATCTCCATTTACTTCTATTTCTTTAACTCCCCATTTTAATGCAAAAAATATTCCTTGCAGCCTGCTGTAAAATGTTTTGGAGATATGGAGTCACCCGTCTTACCCCCTTCTCAATGTTAACATTCCTAGTATCAGTAGGTAATCTTATTGTTACTGTTTGCATTTTTATAAATATTTTTCAGAACATGACAATATCCTGTTTCTACACCTTGATGATCCAATTCTTTAATCACTGAAAAAAATATTTATAGAATCAAATTCCTTTCATAATCTACAAATCCAAAGCATAATGCCAACTCCTGTTTATTGGTCCTTTCTATACCTTCTTGGATATGATCTACTGTTTTGTACCACTTTTAAATCCAGCTTGTTGTTCTCTTGGTTGGTTGAAATCCAATGTTTTCTGTAGATGAATTGTAATTATCTTGGTAAATTTTTTTGGATAAAACTGATAAAAGACTGATAAGTCTGTAATTTTTAATATTTTCTTTATTATCTGGTACATCTTTATCATTTAGACATTTGGTATATAACTTTGCCAAAAAATGTTCTACATTTTCACCTGCTTCTTTTAATATTTTGATTATAATTCCATCATCACTTGGACTTTTTCCTTTCTTTATAAATTTAATTGCATGTCTCACTTCTTCATTTAAAATTCTGGGCAATTCAGATGGTATAATAGATGTAGGAAGAATTTGTTCTTTATTACTATATAATTTTTGATAGAAGTCTTTTATCCATTTCATAATGTCATCTCTTTTTTTAGTAATAGTTCCTTATATTTTTCTTATTGAAGATACCAAAATGTTTTACACTCTTGAGACTTTTATTCTCTTCTATAGATTTTCTTGATAATTCACAATTATATTTACTTATATGGTTCGTAACTCTTTTTTTTATATCATTTTAATGTTAAATTCTTATTAATGGATCAATTTTATATATTTTCATATTTTTTATTTTCTTCATATCTTGTCTTATTTTAGTGAAAAATTTGCTGATAAATTGTTGTTTTTTTGTACTAGCTATTTATGTTGCATTTTTAAATGGCATATCAGTCATCTTTTGATTGATATCATTCAAATCTGAACCATCTTCAATATCATTCATTAGAATGTTTCTGAAGAAAAGAAATATCAACTGTGGATATTTTTATTAGTAATTTTTGCCTATCTTATTTTGCATTAACATATATTTTATATCTTACTAATCATCAATTACTTCCTGTGTTTAATCCATTAAGAACATTACAATCTTAAAATAAAAATTTTGTGTTTGTGAAAATATAATTCAATTCTACTGAAACTTCTTTGGATGCTCCCATGTCCATTTCCTTTTAATATTTTTATCAAAATAGAATTCATAATATAAAGTTTTTCTTTTTCTGTAAACTCCACAAGTCTATGTTCTCTCTCATTTTTATTACCACATCTAAACTTATCTACAGCACTTTAATTTTTCACTTGTTTACCAATTCTAGCATTAACACCTTCCATAACAATTTTAAAATGTTGTTTAGTCTGATCAAAAGCCTTCTGTACATCCATATAAAAATTTTCTACTATTTCATCACTATGAGAACTTGTTGGGACCTAAACCTGAATTATCTGCATTTGATATCTGCTATTAAGTTGTATAACTAGTCTTTGCCACTCTGCCCAATACCCCATCAATCTTCACAATGGTATTCTTTCATTTTTTATTTATAATGAATTCTACTCCAATTGTATTTTCAATATTTGTGCTTTTGTAACAATGTACATGTCCACTTTTTAATCAATTGTCTCTTCACCTTTTCTTCTAACTTCACAAAGTCCAACAATGTCTCATTTAATATAGGACAGGTCTTCTTCAAATTTATGCAGTATTCTTTCACCTGAAAGTGATCTGCAGTTGTAAATACCTAAATAAAAAGTCATCATCAAATGGCAGCTTCAGTTCACAATCAGTAGCACTCTTCACTTTTGGACACCTTGGCTGGTGACTTTACAGCCTTCTGGGAATTAGGGTCATGATTTATTTTTGTCTGTAATGATTGTATATAGCTATTAGAAAACATTTTTCATTCACATACTCACTCATTCTGCTTTAGGTAACTGAGAAGAAAGACCATGGTGTTTCTTGATCATAAACTCAGAGGTAAGAAGACAATAAACCCACTGCTAATGTGTGTTGGTGAGCAGTCCATATATATTTGTATACTACCTGAAAAAGCAAATAGTAACAACAGCTGCAATGACAAGAACATATGGAATGAACATTAGGCATTTACCTTGCTCAGTTCTTTTAAGGCCACTAAGAGAAGTCAAAAGGTTTCTTTTCATTTAACATCAAACTCCTTTCTGAATACTATTATTAATATACACATAATTTATAAAAAAAATTTCTTATGGAATGATGATCAACACAACTATCTTTATATTCGCAATGTATAAGAGTTAAAATGGGAGTGAAACTCATGAATGTTTTCAGGTAGTTGAAAATTTCTAAGTAGGCTTACATTTAGGTAACTGACTTAAATTTTTTAAAGATATAATTAATAATTGGAAATGAATATCTAAATAGAGAAAGTTATATAAATCTTGATCAAAAAACAGTTGATTATCCTGGTGAATAATGTTTTCTCCTTTCTCTATTTTATTTGTGGAGGGATTATGAAAAGACCTTTACTCTGCAGAGAGTTAGTTATGCTGGTTTAGTATATAACTATTTACAAAATGAAAGATACCTATTTCAATAAATGCATATAATTATTTTTTTTTTGCAATTAATTTCCATTTGCTGTTTTAATATAAAAGCATGCTCTTATAATGTTTAAATTGCTAATATGCTGTTATTATAAATTTTGCTTTCACACTTCTCATAACACCTGCATTAAAATATAATTCTCTTCTTTAATAAAAAAGTTAATTGCACAGAAATTTTTGAAAAATTTGGGCAACAGAATTGCCAAAATTAGTCTGATGTCCTTAGATTTCAAATTCCAGAATCTGTCACTCTACCATGCAAGACAATTCTTATATTAATGCTAAGGAAAAAAAGTGATATTAAATTTGGGTGAAGTCTAAATTGGTTTACAGATAATGAATTACTACAACATAAATGAGTATAATCAATTCCTAAATAATTTCTATTTACCCAAAGGCAAAACTGTCCATATAGTAGTCCACTTAATGTAAGCCAAAATAATCAATGGATGCAGAAAGGTCTGTGCATAAAATCCCTGTCTAATGCTTACTCATCCAATTTCTCCAGACTAGTTTCTAGGAGTGTTGGATCTGAGAGCACTGCATCTAGATGTTAGTATCTAATGAAACCATGCAGAAGCCACCTTTTACCTTATTAGCTAACTATAAAGCTTTATGTCCAAAATAAAAACACAATAATGTTTTCAATTCAAGCTCATTAGCTTGTATAGTCATATAGATTTGAACTCAGTTCAGCTTCCATACTTTTTGGTGTCTTTGATTCTTTAATAACCACAGTCACCATAATCCTATTGGGTAGGATTGGTATTAAACCATTATACATTATATGATCACTATTTTTTATGCTTACAGAAACTTTTTACACAGAAGCAACACTCTTTACACACACACTGATGAAAGCAACAAGCTAGAATCTAGTCTGTGATATTGGAAGAGTAGGCACTAGATAGGAATTTTATGCACAAACCTTCCTGCATCCATTGATTATTCTGTCTTGCACTGAGTGATTCTACTGTATGGAGAGTTTTGCTTCTGTGTAAACAGCTTGTGTAAGCATAAAAAATGGTGATCATATAATATTTAGTGGCAACTTTTATTTAATAAAGCAGGAATTGATTGTATCCATATTGAATGAGATTTTATTTTTGCATTTATTATTATATAATGTTCAATCTATTTACTAGAACAGTAGTTGTATGTGATTTATGAAAGGATTTACACCCTATGCATATGCGTTATAATGTTTTTTTTTAATGTTTTAATGATGTTTTATTGAGTACAGAGGATACTCTCAAACCAAAGCACAAGATAGAGACTTTTGAAAAGATAACAATGGCTGTTTTTTCTTTTATTTCTAAATTTAGTTCTATAAATCAATCTAAAATGTCTTGGTTTGAGAGCATGAAGATATTTCTTTATTCAGTTTACATCAATTAGTTTTATTGTATATATATATGGTACTACTAAGTTTCATGAAATTTTTTGATTTACTGCTTGTTAATATTTACACAATATTAGAAACAATGTGCTCAACAAAACACCATTGAGATATTAAAAAAACAATATTACAGTACAAGTACATAGGATGCAAATCCTTCCATTAAAAATTTATTATTATAATAATTCATTCTCATACAACAGCTTAGACTGCAAACAAAGACAGTATCATTTTTGTTTACTTAGTATTTTAGATGGGATATGAGTTCGTAATTTATCATTTATAATGTTTAATGCAATAAATTTATAACATTTCTTATTTGGGGTGACTAAGTGTTTCACAAGATGATTAAAAAATGAGTATTAGATGTAAATAATTTTATGGTTTATCAGATATATAAAGCTAAGAATATAAATCTTTTGACAGACAAATATGTTCAAATCCATTACTAAGACAATTTACAAGCAAAATTTTCAAGGAGTCATTTAAAACACCTTTAGAGAATGCTTAATGTGTTTGAGAAACTTGCTCGACATTTGTCTTAGATACATACTCAACTTAATTGTTCTATAATATAGGTTTCAATTTAAGTCATTTTTTATAACTGGTTAATTTAAAGCAATTTAGACAATTAACATACATCCTATAAAACTCTTAGATATGTAGAACATCACCAATATTAATATTGTGTATAATATCATACTCATATTTATAATAATTAAAAAAAATTGCAACTAATATATCATCATAATATTAAAATAAGCAAAACTCTCCATACAGTAATGCCATTTAGTGCAAGCCAGAGTCAATGAAAAGATCTTATAGTTAGAAATCTATTACGATAATTTAAAGTTGTAATTATAAATTTATTTAATGCACATTAATTACATAAGTAATATTTACTAGGGCAATAAACCTAAAGTTTATGCGGTTAAAAATGTGAAGATAGGGACCTGTACAGGTCTTAACCACAAACTTATGCATTGGAAGAAAAGAGGGAAACCCTTCTTTTCTTCAACCTACTTTATATATATATAAATAGGTGAAGCTGAAGTGGTTAGATCTGAGAGCATGAAGCCATTCAATACTTCACTGATTAAGTCCTCAATTCCTATTATACATTAATACTCATGAAATCTTTCGATTTGCAACAAGTCAATGGAAAGATCTGATAGTTAGAAATCTATTACGATAATTTAAAGTTGTAATTATAAATTTATTTAATGCACATTGATTATGTAAGTAATATTTACTAAGGCAATAAACCTAAAGCTTGTGCAGTTAAAAATGTGAAGGTAGGGACCTTTACAGGTCTTAACCACAAGCTTACACATTGGAAGAATAGAGAGGAACCCTTTTTTACTTCAACCTACTATCTATATAAATAAGTGAATCTGAAGCGGTTAAATCTGAGAGCGTGAAGCCATTCAATACTTTACTGATTAAATCCACAATTCCTATTATACATTAATAGAAAGTAGGTTGAAGTAAAGAAGGGTTTCCCTCTTTTCTTCCACTGTGTAAGCTTGCGATTAAGACTTGTAGAGGTCCCTACCTTCACATTTTTAATCGCACAAGCTTTAGGTTTATTGCCTTAGTAAATATTACTTAGGTAATCAATGTGTGTTAAATAAATTTATAATTACAACTTTAAATTATCATAATACATTTTTAACTATAAGATCTTTCTATTGACTCATTGTAAATTGAAAGATTTTTCAAGTATTAATGTATAATAGGAATTGTGGACTTAATCAGTGAAGTATTGAATGGCTTCATGCTCTCAGATCTAACCACTTCAGCTTCACCTATTTATATAAAAAGTAGGTTGAAGTAAAGAAGGGTTCCCCTCTTTTCTTCCAATGTATAAGTTTGTGGTTAAGACCTGTAGCGGTCCCTACCTTCACATTTTTAATCACACAAGCTTTAGGTTTATTGCTTTAGTAAATATTACTTAGGTAATCAATATGTCTGTTAAATAAATTTGTAATTACAACTTTAAATTATTGTAATAGATTTCTAACTATAAGATATTTCCATTGACTCATTGTAATCAAAAGATTTCATGAGTATTAATGTATAATAGGAATTGTGGACTTAATCATTGAAGTATTGAATGGCTTCACGCTCTCAGATCTAACCACTTCAGCTTCACCTATTTAGATAGAAAATAGGTTGAAGTAAAGAAGGGTTCTTCTTTTTTCTTCCATTGTGTAAGCTTGTGGTTAAGACCTGTAGAGGTCCTTACCTTCACATTTTTAACTGCACAAGCTTTAGGTTTATTGCCTTAGTAAATATTACTTATGTAATCAATGTGCGTTAAATAAATTTATAATTATAAAATGTAAATGAAATTGAAAATAAAACTGAGTGTAAAGATAAATTATTTATAAAAATGTTCCTTCTCTAAATTTATAATTACTGTATAAAAAACAACAATAATTAAAAATTGTAGCCATATTTTCAATAAATTTGAAAATTTATGAACATTTTTAGAAACCATCAATGATGTCCAGTTATATCCAAAAGTAAATAATGCTTTAGGGTTTTGCAATATAAAATACTAATATGTAAGCTAATACTAATATGGTCAGAAGAAAACTCTTATAAAAAATTCAGAGCATATTAATGGGAGACTGTATATGATTAAAAATGAATTTCTTAATGAAGCAATATATTATCTTTTATATATATTAGAAACTGCTTGAAACAAATTAAATTTAAATCACTATTACTCATAAAAACATCAGTTGCATTAATGGATAACAATGGATGTGAGATATTTCAAAATTAATTTGCATGAAGTCTAAAACTATAGTAATGAATATCACAAAGAATGTTAATAATTTGAGTTTTGAAATAATGTATATATTATGCAAAAAATGTTATTTTATCATTAAATCCATCAATTATGAACTGATTTAATTGATAATCATACTTTCAAAAAATTATAAATAGAGAATTTTCTTTAATATTAAATGCATTTACCATGTATTAAAAAAAAATTCCTTCAACCATAATTAGGGTTTTTAGATTTAACTTGAAATAAAAGCAAGGAAAGGGCAAAACAATTAAATCAATGTCATTTTTTTATACAAAAAGATCAAGTTAATTAATTTCTGGATCCCCCCATGCTTTTATTTCAAGTGAAATTCCTAATTGTGGTTGAAAAAACAATCATTTTTTTGCTTTTTAGTGCATGATAAATAAAAGCATTTAATATAAAAAAAATTAATCTCTATTTACTTTTAACTGTTTAGTATTGGCACAGTAAATAAAAATGTAAAACTATATTGTATTTTAAATCAACTTGATACACACACACACATATATATATATATATATACATAAAGTTTGATATCTGTATTCGTTTCACAATATATGTAATATACAAATCAATATATATATATCAAAATACAGTACAATTTACATAAATTATATTCTTTTAGAAGTACTTTCGACTATACACTTTGTAGTCTTTATCAACTATATAACATTGAATAATCAAAATGAGACAACCTTTAACAATACCCATAGTTCAATTCAGATTTCCCACAATTCTGTTATCTTAACATTTGATGACTGGCAATTCATTAACATCTGACGATTTCTTGAAATCAACATAGCCTCTTTTATTTTACATTTATTATGACAACGCTCAATTTGAATAATTTTCATACTTTTATAAATTTAAATCCATATTGACAAGATTTATTATGATCAAATATAACAGATTATGAAGGTTTATTTACATCTGTTCCAGATTGATTCTCTTTTTGAATTCTATTATATAAAAGCATATGCTCTTTTATTCTCTTCTCAAATGTACACTTAGATTCACCAATGTATTGTATGCCACATCCACATATCAATCTATATATAATAGAATTCAAAGTTTAATCAAAATTCTATTATATATATATTGTTATGTGGATGTGGCATACAATACATTGGTGAATCTAAGTGTACATTTGAGAAGAGAATAAAAGAGCATATGCTTTTATATAATAGAATTCAAAAAGAGAATCAATCTGGAACAGATGTAAATAAACCTTCATCATCTGTTATATTTGATCATAATAAATCTTGTCAATATGGATTTAAATTTGATTATAAAAATATGAAAATTATTCAAATTGAACATTGTCATAATAAACGTAAAATAAAAGAGGCTATGTTGATTTCAAGAAATCATCAAATGTTAATGAATTGCCAGTCATTAAATGTTAAGATAACAGAATTGTGGGAAATCTGAATTGAACTATGGGTATTGTTAAAGGTTGTCTCGTTTTGATTATTCAATGTTATATAGTTGATAAAGACTACAAAGTGTATAGTCGAAAGTACTTCTAAAAGAAAATAATTTATGTAAATTGTACTGTATTTTGATATATATATATTGATTTGTATATTACACACACACACATATATATATATATATATGTGATTAGATATTTTTGCTATAAGTTATTATGTATACCCCTTATATACATATCATATTTAATACATGTACAGAATAAGATACATATATAATACATCATTAAGTAACTAAAATATAAAAATATTCTTTTAAGTGAAAAGTATGTGATATTTTTGCTTTTCATTGGAAATTTTTATTTAAAAAGAAAATGCTTACCAAAACTGTCTTATAAATGAACTTCATTTGATATGTTTCATTTTATTTTAATTAAATTGATTTGACAATTATAGTTTATATATATATATATATATATATATATATATATATATATATATATATATATATATATATATATATATATATATATATATATATATATATATATATATATATATATATATATAATCAAAACTACCCCAAATCTAAAATTAAACCAGACCAGCATAAAAATAATATTAAAACACAACCTAAGGTTTCACTGCTACAAGCAGACTTCTCAAGTGTAAAGAACTACAAAAAAACCACACATTATATATACTATTAAAAACTACCCACAAATCCATTCACTTCCCATCCACCCTTAATATTAAAAGAACTCTTAAATAAGTTAATTGCTTCAGAATAATAAATTTTCAATAATAAAGACTCTTTAATTCTTCTTTTGATTTCATTTCTCTCAAAGAAGACAACCTTAGCTTCATCAAAATCAATAGTGTGGCCTGTATCTTTTTCATGGACATACAAAGCAGAACTAAGATATCTATTTTTAACTCTACTTTTATGAACCTTTATTCTTTCATTTAAACTCAAACTACTCTGACCTATGTAAACCTTCTTACAAAATAAACAAGGAATATAATATACCACACCAGGAATAGTCTTTCTATCAAAAACTTCTTTTGTATTATTTAATAAATTATTCAATGTAACACCCCTTTTCCAAGCAATTTTCTTATTTCCAAACAATTTACTATTTCTACACACAATTTTATAAGAAGACAATTTAAATGGCAAAGAAATAAAATCATATTTTTCTTTAACCTTTACATCCTTACAAATATTACTATTAAATAAAATACTTTTAACAAATTTATCAGAGTATCCAACACTCAAATAATCTTTATAAAATTGATATTTCTGAAACAAAGCTACCCCACTAGAATTATTTAATTTAATATTCCTATGACAATAATTCCTTAAAGCAGCTACTTTATGAGATACAGACTGATAGCTATCAGGTTTAATTATAGATCTTAATTCTTTACTTTTAACTAAATGACTGCACAATAAACAATTAGTTTCTATATTTCTAATCACCAAAAGATCAAAAAATTTTAACTTACCAAAATCTAACCCCCTCCTTCTAACACAAATTTTATAGAAGGATCAAAACAATTAAACTCATTTACAAATTCCTTCAATTTATCATTCTCAACTACAAATAAACAATCATCAACATATCTGACAAATAATTTTACATATAAACAATTCTTTTTAATAATAATTTCCTCTTCCATAAAACTAATATAAACTGAACATACTAAAGGAGAAATAATATAACCTATTATCCACCCTTCCTTAATCTTATAAAAATTACCTCTATAAATTACCTCTATAATGTAAAATTATTTGTCAGATATGTTGATGATTGTTTATTTGTAGTTGAGAATGATAAATTGAAGGAATTTGTAAATGAGTTTAATTGTTTTGATCCTTCTATAAAATTTGTGTTAGAAGGAGGGGGGTTAGATTTTGGTAAGTTAAAATTTTTAGATCTTTTGGTGATTAGAAATATAGAAACTAATTGTTTATT
Organism: Epiperipatus broadwayi; assembly: GCA_028023455.1. Classification (NCBI taxonomy): domain Eukaryota; kingdom Metazoa; phylum Onychophora; class Udeonychophora; order Euonychophora; family Peripatidae; genus Epiperipatus; species Epiperipatus broadwayi. The sequence continues at coordinate 1,479,484 of JAQFVV010006438.1, read as the reverse complement.
GTGCAGTCATTTAGTTAAAAGTAAAGAATTAAGATCTATAATTAAACCTGATAGCTATCAGTCTGTATCTCATAAAGTAACTGCTTTAAGGAATTATTGTCATAGGAATATTAAATTAAATAATTCTAGTGGGGTAGCTTTGTTTCAGAAATATCAATTTTATAAAGATTATTTGAGTGTTGGATACTCTGATAAATTTGTTAAAAGTATTTTATTTAATAGTAATATTTGTAAGGATGTAAAGGTTAAAGAAAAATATGATTTTATTTCTTTGCCATTTAAATTGTCTTCTTATAAAATTGTGTGTAGAAATAGTAAATTGTTTGGAAATAAGAAAATTGCTTGGAAAAGGGGTGTTACATTGAATAATTTATTAAATAATACAAAAGAAGTTTTTGATAGAAAGACTATTCCTGGTGTGGTATATTTTATTCCTTGTTTATTTAGTAAGAAGGTTTACATAGGTCAGAATAGTTTGAGTTTAAATGAAAGAATAAAGGTTCATAAAAGTAGAGTTAAAAATAGATATCTTAGTTCTGCTTTGTATGTCCATGAAAAAGATACATGCCACACTATTGATTTTGATGAAGCTAAGGTTGTCTTCTTTGAGAGAAATGAAATCAAAAGAAGAATTAAAGAGTCTTTATTATTGAAAATTTATTATTCTGAAGCAATTAACTTATTTAAGAGTTCTTTTAATATTAAGGGTGGATGGGAAGTGAATGGATTTGTGGGTAGTTTTTAATAGTATATATAATGTGTGGTTTTTTTGTAGTTCTTTACATTTGAGAAGTCTGCTTGTAGCAGTGAAACCTTAGGTTGTGTTTTAATATTATTTTTATGCTGGTCTGGTTTAATTTTAGATTTGGGGTAGTTTTGATTTTATATTGACTAGTTTAGCTTATATATATATATATATATATATATATATATATATATATATATATATATATATATATATATATATATATATATATATATATATATATATATATATATATATATATATATATATATATCTGCATTAAATTAATATATATACTCCTTATTTATATATCATATTTAATATATGTGCATAATTATATATGTGTATAATAAACTACTATTATTTTAAAATATAAAGACAATCTTTTGTTGAAAAGTGGAAATTTTTTTATTTGAAAATTTTTTTAAAAATGCTTAACAAAATTGTATTGTTACCTAACTTTACTTTATACTAACTTAAATGAAGCTTATGATTGAAACCAAGAAAATTGCATGCATTAGTTAAAACATACTGAAGTTCTAAAAACAATTTTTTAAGTTTTATATCAAAATATTCAAAATGTTTCCACACAGTGTTCCATATTTAAAAAAACTAGGTTACATACCTAAAATATTATAGTGCCCTATTACATTGGAAGTGATTTAAAACAATATACAAAATTTCAACAAATTATTTTGAATTTATATCTATTAAACATTGATTTTAAAATATTATAACTCTAAATTTAAGACAAAAAATCTCTATTGCACTCTCTTGTAATGGTATTTAAAACATATTAAAGTTCTAAAAATGAATTGTAAATTAGAGATCGAAATATTTAAATTACCCCAACCCACTGGTTGTCATCTGTTTAAAATATTATAGTGCCATATCGATTTGCCTGGTATTTCTCTGTTATGTACCAAATTTGGATCAATAGTTTCCAAATAAACATACAATCCAACAAACAGATATTGTAATTTAAATAAAAAACATTTAATGAAAATGCTCAGAAATGTTAAAATAAACAAAGTTAAATGAGATAAGATCTAAACATTAAAGTCTATTCAGTCACCTGAGAAATGCAGTATTAGATTGAATGTTTTCTCAAATTCAGAGTAAAAATAAAATGCTACATAGATCTCAAATGTGTGAGCCATAACATCACATGCATTGTAGACTCTTTCTCTATAATATGTTTTAAAAGTTTAATTCAAAGAATTTATCAAATGTATTATAAATAACTTTGCTTAAAGCAGAAAATTTTGAGGAATTCTGAAAATAAATTTCAATAATCCTTCTTGAAAAAAGTGCTAAATAAAAATAGATGTAGATTTATATTTCCATATCTATATTAATTAATATAGGTAAAACCAGACTCTAAAACCAGACTCTAAAACAGTTTTGAGAACAGTGCAAAGATCTTAAAATTTTTAAAAAAGAATGTAATGAAAACATGCAGATACATTATTTTCTGAAATGATTTTCTGATAAAATCACACTCATCTTTTTTAAAACCCTTGTGTCCTTGAGAACTAATATCTAAAATAGTAACTAGGATATATTACATCATTGCCATTTCATTAATTTTTTGTTATCAAAACTATTGACTGATCATAAATGAAAAAAGTTGAAAAATTTAAAATGACTATTTTTGCTCAATTAATTAAAAAAAAAGGTATAATTATATAAGAAAACAGTAAAAAAAGAGTTCTACAATTCTTGAAAATAGTTTGTTTAAACTATAAGGTCTTTTTAAATTTTTCATAAAAACTTTTGTAGTAGAAAATCATAATATTGTAAATTTGCTAATATTTTATTAGATTAAAATTAAAATTCAAGTTTGCATCTAAAAATGTGATTTGAAAATAGATATGTGTTTATACATATCTCAACTCTAATACAAATATCAGAATAAGATTAATCTATGTTGTTTTATGGAAACCTCGCAAAATAAAAGAGCAATTGGTATTTAGGCATTAGAAAACAAAATCTAGCAAGTAATTTGCTTGTGAAAGATGATGTTTTGATGTTAAATTTAAATAGTCATATGTTAATTTTATCAGTGATATTTTTAATACTTAGAAAATTGTTCTTTTTATTTGTAAAGAAAAGTTTTATTATTGTTATTATTATTTATAATGTCACTATTATTATATAATGATTTATCAATAAGCTATATGTTAAAATTATTTGCATGTAGAAACCATAGATATTTCTCTCTTATTAAAAAGTTTTTATTACAAAAAATATGTGAGCAGTGTGGTGGTGTGAACAAAAAATATATGTTTATGTACCTAATCTTTTTAAACATAATAAGCCACCAGAATTTCTTATAATTAAAATATCTAAAAATATAGTTGTTTATTAGTAAACTTTATATTAAATTATCAGTTTTAATAAAAACTCAGAAAGAAATGTATAACTTTAATTCTATCTCAGCCATATAATAACAAATGTATCACAAGCATATCTAAAAATATAAAAAGATTTTTATTGCTTATGTAATGCATCTCCCCCTCCCCCCATAACAACAATAAAGTCTTTCTGATATATTTCTCTTTCTAAATCCCATAAGTTAAAATAATATATATTCTAAAGAATGGTTTGTTAAAGATATAACAAAATCATGAAGGAATCACAGGGCCAGAGAATTTAATAATTTTAATTATTATAACAAAATCCATTATATTTTTCATTTTTAATTATCAATCAAAAAATATAACCAATAACCAAATATATAAATAAAACACATGATGTGATGCAATATAGCTTACCCTTTTTTGGAGTCAGGAATCTCTCAGCCATTGTCCAGAGAAACCTGTTAGCCATCCCACCTTCCTTTTTTATTCCCCATCCTAAGTTTTTCTCATATTCTTCTCTATCCTGCTCCATCCTATTTCCACATTATCTTTGTCCATTCTATGGCCTTTATATCTAAGTCCCCCTTATATTTTTTCAAACCCAGCATAAAAACCAAGAACCCTTTTTTTGTATAATCACTTTGTTTATATTTATTCTCCCACAACTTCGTTACTTGCACTTTTTCTGCTTGTAAGCATTTACATTCAATTAACAGATGCCTAATATTTTTTATGCCTTCTTTACATAATTGCAGACTAAATCATTCACATTTTTCCATTTTTGTGTATATCCCCTTGATGCTAAAAATCCTGTTTGTGCCTTAAATAATAAACCACTTTCCTTGCTATAATCGTAAATTAACTTGCACCTAATATTCTGTTTACTTCTTTACATGTGGATAAATCCATACAATAGTGTCACCTAGTACAAGCTATAATAATGCCCCTGGTCTGGGGATATTGAATGAGTAAGCACTAGATAGGGATTTAAATGCACAAACCTTCTGACATTTACTGAATGCTATAGCTTGTACTAATTGCTATTGTATGGAGATAGTTGCTAATAGTTTAATAGCTTATGCAAGGAAAAAAAGTAGTAATGTGATATGTGGCTGAACCAATCAAAAGCACATCTGGATTTGTTAGGATATAAAGTTTGAGATATAATGAAATATTTTTTTTGAAATAATTCTAGTTTTTTCACGATCTAAATTGAAATAGTTTTGTCAGTTCTTTTTTATATGTCAAAAATTATTATCCACATTGTTATAGTATCAGCATTTTATAAATTAAACATTTCTTGTTAGCATTAATAACATTTTCTTTATCTTATGGAATAATGACAACTTAATGTTATTTTGGATCACTAATAAAAATAATTTATTTTTTATTAAATTAGTTTTTAAATGGCTTTATTTGTTTTTATTTTTTTCTCTTTCAAGATAATTTTATTTGACCTATAAGTGATTACAAAAAAATAAAAATAAAAAGATAACAAGAATTAACTAGACGAGGTTACAGGGTGATATATACAAAGAAGAAATGATCCAAAAATCAGTAGAATACAAAATGAATGTTAGTGAAGAACTTAGTCTGTGGATGCAAGGTGAATATTATTCATCTAGTCTATAATGAAATACCTTTGTTAGTAAACCCTGTTTTGGCAAGTTATGGTTGGAGGGTTTTATTAAAGCATAATAGTTATTTTCATATAAATTATTTAGGGGTTGGTTGGAGAGGTGCTGTTTAGACCAGTTGTGAATTCCCAGGTTAATATGGCCAGGTATGGATCAGCCTCTCTCTTGTCTGTTTTTTTGGATATTTTTAATTATGTTGAGGAAGCAGTTATTTATTTCGTTAAGTGGTAATTTTTGAAAAATCACCTTGCATCTGGTCAACCAGATGGCAAAGTTTATGTAAGTGGCAAGCCTGATTTCAGCAAAAATGCCTATATTTAAAACCCCTTGAAGAGATGTTAGATCTGGACCATTATTATCAATGTGTTTCTGGAAGTTTTGTCTTAGTCCTTGCCAGACTGGACAAAGGCGAAGGATATGGTCCATATCTTCTGGGCTGGCAAGACAGAGACAACATATGGGATTTATGTGGAAGCCTCTTCTATTAAGAAATATAGCAGTAGAGAGGCTACCAAGGTTAATTTTGAGAAGGAAGTCTGTGTGTTTAAGTGCTAGTTTCAATCTATGGGCTAGTTTGCACAGTTTTTTTATGTCGATTGGGCAGTGTGTGTCTTCTGGGTATTTGAATTGGATAGGTTGAAGGCTTCCCAATAGGTTATTTTTGAATTGAACGTGGTCATGGAAGGTACTATGTGCGTAAAAATGTATGAGATCTGTGTTTGAAGCCAGATGGGAGTGAACCTCTGAGGGGGCGGTCTATCAATGGGAAGCACTTGCTCTTTGGGAAGCGGATATTGGAAGGTCCTGCAATCAGAATAAAGTTTATGGACCATATTGTAAGTTCTCTGTATTGCAAATACCTTTATTGAATGCAGTCCCAGTCCATTCATGTCTCTTGGCTTTTGAAGGGTGAACAGACTGATAAATGATCTGCACCCATCTCTACAGAGTCGCAGACAATGGGATTCTACTTTTTTTAATGAAAGCTTCTGTTGGTTTAAAACCTGCAAGATAATATATAATCTTGGGAAGTATGAGGGAGTTTAAGAGTGAAACCTTTCCAAATGTGGTTATATATATTCTTGAGAGGCATGTTATGGTGATGTCTATTTTGTTAAGTAGTCTTCATTGTATTTCCATCCTCATTGCTGTAGAGGAGAGTGACATATTGAAGCCCAAGAAAGGCTGAGGCATAGCTTGTAATGAACCTGTTATCCTGTTAGCTGTTTTGATATTCCAAATTGCCGATTTGTTGCTGTTAACGGTAAGCCCATGTGTCTGAGCATAGTGCTGTAATAGGCTTTCAAGAATGTTCATTTCTTCATGTGATTTAAGAAACACCACTACATCATCCATGTAGGAAATGTGGGAGATGTTTTCATTAAGAAGAGGTATGGAGATCCCAGGGAGTGTATCCTCAATGCTCAAAAGCAAGGGATTTATATAGCTCATGAAGAGGAGAGCACTTAATGGGGAGCCCTGAGGAATGGAGATGCAGGGTTTGGACCCAGAGGCAATTCTCCCATTTAGAGAAAAAAAATCTCTCGATTTGCTAGGAGATTCTCTATGATCTGAATGTATTCCAAAGGAACCTGAAGAACCTCTAGTTCACTAAATAGTACATTTATTTGGACAGAGTCAAAAGCCCCTGCGAAGTCTAGTTGGACTGCGACCGGCTGGGATTGCTTTGTTCTATGGATATGATCAATGAGGAGTCGAAATCGGCTTACAGCATCACCAGTCGATGAACCCCTCTTAGCATATTGATGCCTGGAAAGTTTTGATATGATTTTCTCTTGAATTTTATCTTTTATAATGCTTTCAATGATTTTGACTAGGAGAGGAACCATAGATATTGGCTTAATGTTATTTAAGTCTACAGGTAGATCTTTCTTTTTTATGAAAGGGACCACTGATATAGGATAAATCCCTGGAAGATGTAGGCTATCAGTGGCTAAGAGATCAATGATTCCCCTTGTAACATGTATGGTAAATTTTTCCAAGTGCATCAGAAGAAATCTGGGAATTCCGTGCATGCCGGGATGGGTGTGTTCAGGCAGGCTTTTAATTTTGGAGATGATATCAGCTTCAGTAATGCTGTGAGTGTTATTTGAGTCTTTCACAAATTTGTGTTGTCTAGTAACAGTTCCAATGGGCTGCAGTTTGGTGGAATAATAATCCCTAATTTTGTTAAGCATACTGATGCCAGAGTAAGTAATACCATCAAGGCACAAAGAGGAGGGTGTGTGATTTCTTTTTCCTGACCCTAGGGCCCATCTGATATAATCTGGAGTCCAGCAATATTGTTGTTCCAAATAATTGCGTGCTCACTTAATACGAATATATTCCACAAGAGTCATTCTGGTTTGTTTATATGTATGATTTAGGAGTAGGATTTCTGGGATGTTGTGTTCTGTAACTTGGATGCTTTTCAGCTCAGATGTAATCCAATCAAGTTCTGAGAGTAATCGTAATGGCCCTTTCTGGTATCTATTGTATTGGTTAATAAACTTTTGTATTGAGGTTATGAATGTATTCCATCCTTGTAATGCTGGTAGATTCCATATCTTCTGTTCTTGAAAGGTGATGTATATATCAGATATTAATTGGGGGGGGGGGGGCACATCGTGCCTGTTGAGTAATCTCATTGTCTGGGGGAGGTTGGTTGATGTATGAAGTTGTGGTTGCAATTTGATGATAGCTTGAACAGTGAGATGACCTGAAAAGGCAGTAGGCCAGAGCTGTGTATCTATGAATGAGTTCAGTAGAATATGAGGTCTATGAGTGAGTGAGTACTTCTGGTATAGAAAGAGAAGGCTCCTTCATGAAAGAGTGCCTTCCCACTGTGTATGTTTCTAGCAACCATCTTTAAATATTTTTTCTCAAAATGGTCAAAAGTGTGGTTGAAATCACCAAGCCAGATAACTGGGCTAGGGTTCGATCTAATTGCTATGTTTATATTATATATAACTTTGTGTACTATTTGTTCATCTTTAACCAGATACACATCGATAAGAGTGAACAGAAAACCCCAGATTTGTATAGTAGCAATAATGCAATTGATATCTATGTGCAGGATTTTGAAGAAGTCAATAATTGAATTTCTATTGATGATAAGAGCAACCCCAGCAGTAGCTGAGATGGAGAAAGAGTATATAAAGTAACCAAAGCTTTCAATTGTTTTTATTATCGTGGGGTCTGTGTGAAGGTGGAGCTTGGTTTCTGATAAGTAAAGTATATCTGGTTTTTGGAGTTTGAATCAATGTGAGATAGCAAACACCCTGTCTTTGGAGTTAAGCCCCCTGATGTTGAGTGACGTTATTGTGACTGATATTTTGAAGTAGGTTGCTTGGTTTCTTGTTCATTATCTAGAAGACTTGCAGTGAGCTGGTTGTCTTTTTGTGTTAGGCAGACTTCAGGATCAGTTGATGGGATCCATAATGTTAAATCTTGGGGGCCTATTTGCCCAGAGCTATTAGCTTCAGGTTGGGTATGATATGAGTTTGATGTATTGTCATAATCTGATTTTAGGGATTCATCTTTCCGTTTTTTATGGTTGGGACTGGCATTGCACTGTATGTCATCAGAGGTTGAGGTGGTCTCATTTGAATCAATATTTCCACTATTGTTATTGTTGTGAACAAAGGTGGTGGATTGTGTGTTTCTGTTCTGGTGCTTTTTCCTTTTGCACAGTGTAGTGAAGGGTTTAGGGACATGGTCAGGCCCAGACTATGTGAGGCTTGCAGTTTTTTCTTGCCTAGTTTCAGCATCCATTTCTTCTTGCTCAAAGTCAGAACAAGTGTCTATTGAAGTAAGTTTTGCTTGTCTTGTTTTGACGTGTTTGGTGGCAACATGAATCTAATGAGATCAGCAGTTTAGACATTTACATTTCTTAAAAAAGATATTTGCTCTATAAAATTTGTTTAGGAGAAATAGAAAAATTAAAACTCTTCTTCATCTGAAAAATTTAATTAAATGACAGACAGTGTTCTAATTGTCCGACTTTAAAAAACAGCGGAGGATAATTAGTATGCATTTAAAAAAACATTACACATTAATAGCAGTATTTTATTTTTTTATTTTAAGATGAACTTTAGATCAAAATACTGGATAAATAATATTCCAGTCTTACCAAATTGAGCTTCACTCCATTAATCTTCAGTTTTCGAAATTTTTGTTCTACCTGCATTGAAACACACTGTGTTATAATATCACTGATATAGAACTCACAGAATTAAAATTTTACATTTCTACCTAAGTTCATGGAAGTTGAACAAATAAACACTTGTTTTTTTTTGGATATTTTAATTATTAAAAAATATTTGGAATATTAATAGATTCTGGTTCTAAAGACTATATGTGAACGCACATATCTCAACTCTCCTTATTTTCGCCATCTTATATATTTTCAATGTTAAAACATCTTTTAATAAAAGTTTTTGATCATACTTAGAAAAAATAAATATTGTGATTAAAGACATACGTTTAAAAAAAAAATACTGTACTAATATTACTAATAATGTTTTATGTAGTACTAGTGACATCATACAAAAAAGTTGTAAAGAAAAAAACTTTTAATTTTTTTAAATCCAGCAATTTTTCTATAAATTAAAGACATCTCTGATAAGATCAATGGATGTTTTTTTTTTTTTTTTAAAGTTTGGCATCAAGATATTGCTTTTAGCAGACAAGAAATTTGGTGATTTTGTCCTAAAGCATAAATATTAGTTATACCTTAGATATCAAAACTTCTATGAATTTTTATATTTTGCTATGTAATAATACTGCTTTCACTTTACAATTGTTATATTGCACATTTCTAAATTTGACAATATTAAAATATTAATAAAATTACAAAAAGTATAATTTACAATTTAGATGATTGAATTTTCTAAAAAAAAAAAAAAAGCGCTTTAGTGAATAAAATTAAAGAAACACAATACATTCCGATATACAATGAAAGAAAAAAGTATGACCCCATATTGTGGCAATAACTCTTAATGACACATTAGACCCGAATAAGTTAAATAAAAAGTACATTTGTATAAAATTGTTTCTGACGAGACCTTCTAGACAGTATTATCTGAAATCTGCATTTAATTTCATGCGATACATATATATGAGTTATATTAAATATTTATAAAAATAAGCAAAGCTTTTATAATATACTGATTTATTTATTTATCATTAATGATTAAGACAGAACCGAAATACATATAATGAAAGCGGAAGCTATATTTATTACAATAATATTACCTTCAAAGAAATATATTAAGCAGCTTATAAAAGCAGATTTAAAAGTACATTATTTAAAAGCAAATAAACTAAATCTTAAGCATTTAGAGATTTCAATGAAAGAAAAAAACCAACTGTGTTCGGTAAAAAGAAAAGAATAAATCTTATTTTCTCTGTTGAAATTTTTTCTAAAAATATTGTCTGACATTTTAAAATCAAAGACTGTCTGTTAAAAGTAATATAATGTGCACACACATAAAAATTTAAATAACATTGGGGCATATTTTTATTTATTAAGTGTCATAGCATCGGTCGGGATGCGAACCCGCAACCCGGGCAACTGCCTGCAAGTTCAAGGCAGTCGTGCTGACATCTCGACCACCAATGCAAGACATTTTTTAAACAATTTTTATTTAAATAAAACTGCATTTCACTATTTATGAAAAAAAAAATTAAAATTAAAATTTATTTTTGAGAAATAAAACCAAAAGTATTTTTAAAAAGGTAATTGTAATAATTCAATTAATAGCGATATCTGGTAATTTACTGTATTATTCTTTTCTAACATCTAACTATTTTAAGATGATAATAATCTACAGATAAATTTGATCTAAATTTAATATTACTAGTACATTGTTTATATAACAAACAGTAAATTTTAAAATAATATTTTATTTTACTTTGTTCAACTTTTTTAAATTTTTAATAAACATTATATATACAATTATTTTTATTTAGTATTTTGCAGAATCAATTTGATTATGCTTTTTTCTTCAATGTTTTTATTTTTGTATTTTCTATGTTTTGGCTACCTAGTGGGGTTTTTTAGATCTTCTTTCTTCTTGTCTGCCAGAGGGGAAATTGTTGAAAGATCAGAAAGTCTAAACTAAAAATTAAAAAAATAAAGAAACGTTTATAAAGTATAAAGTTAGTATATCTTATTAAAATACACCATGATTCTATAGTACTTAAGAAGAAATGCAGAAAACCAATTGCACATTTACAAAGTTTAAAATCACACACACAGAAAAATTCTAAGTATTATATAGAAGTGGAATAACTACAAAAGATATGAAGAACTGATTGATTTGTTTTATAAGCAAACACTTTAAATTTAAAACAATATTTATAGTTTTCCATACCTTATATGATTTTAATACAAATAAAAAAACTCTCCTAAAAATTCTAATAGTTTGAAAACTAGCTTATTATCTACTACATTATGTTAATTTTTTTTTTCAGACATCTCCATAAGATCTGAAGTCTTTTCATTTTTAACATAATATCTGTTGTCAGTTTATTAAGGTTGAGGTTGATAGTTTAATAAAAATCTAAATATGTTAATAAAATAGATATATTATTAAAGACTGTTGTTTAAATTCTTGTATCACTATTGATTCAGTACTGAATTAAAATATACAGAAATTTAAAAATAAATTTATAAAATCTGAGTTTTTGGTAATAAATTGATAAAAGTAATAATTTTAACTGATGATGTAAAGCAAGTGATTGTTGTTTTAAAATATATTTATTAAACATAGTAACATAGTAATATACAGTTAAACTTTATAAAAAATTACATAGCATTCAGAATGAATCTTCATCCAAGTATCATCATGTAGACTTATAGGTGAAAGCAGAGAGTCTCGCTGCTTGACTTGGTCAAAAAGCTTGATAAAGACACTTAGAGCTGAGTCCTGAGAATGACCAAAGATGAGCCTGCAACATGTCAACCATAAAGAAAATGTTATAAAGCAAGTGATTGTTAGTGACCATTTCAACATTTATAGAAAAACTAGTTTTACATATATTTTAAATTTTCTTTGAAGCTAAAATATTTTGCCTACAGTATGAAGATAGATTGATTCAATTCTGCCATTTTTTTGGAAACAAATTGCTTCTCTGTAAAAATAAATAATTTTTTAAAAATTAGATCTCCTAATTAACTCATTAGGAGAAACAATTTGGAAAAAATGGCAGGATTGAATCAGTCTATCTTCACTTTATGTTGTTATTCTGAAAAAGATATACTTACAAAAATTGTAATTCATGGAAGGTATACATTCCAAAAAAGCAACTTACCAAATAGGAAAATTTACAAATAGTTAACTAGTTCATACTTGAATAATGAACGACACTATAATTGTTTTTTTTTTTTTTTTATAAAAGAAATTTACTTAATTCACTGTGGATTTACTTTAAAGAGAAAATATGTGGATATTTCATACTTGGAATAGCTACATATCAATCTCCATCAACAAAAAAATGATGTATGTCAATAAAATGTACATAGTAACACACTGAGAATAAATATAAATTTTGAAGACAAGATGTGTTTATTTTACTTTTTTATGCCATGAAAGAATTAAAATAATTTTTATCAGATTATGACTATTATTGTCACTAGTTATGCTATTTACATTTCAAATGAAGCTCCATTTATGGAAATTACAATTATGTAATCATTTTCAACATTGCATATTGCTTATTTTTATTAACCAATTGAATTAATTGTCCAGTAAAATATTTTGTATTTAAAAATAAATTCTGCTTGCTATCTTTTTTTTTTATTGAGTGCTTTCATACTGGAAGTATTTTCTAAATTTTATAATACAGATATTTAATTTTACATTTAAATTGTACTTCATCCAAATTTTAGCAGACATTATTTATTGAGTAAATGCATTCTCAGTAGTGTAATTAGGAAAAATTTTAGAATCATCATCACTTATACAATTTTACATTCTGGTGAAAATGACATTTAATGGTATCAAAATGTGAAGATTTACATGTAGATATCGTCATCGTTAAATATTTTTGAATATATTTTTAAAAAAAATAAATGTTTGTAGTTAGTAAGCAAGTGTAAGGATATTAAACCATATTGAAAGGAATTGGGTTTGACCTGATTCTGGAGAAATCTGCTTTATATCCTCATAATCACCCCCATCACAAGAGGACAGTTTCTCTCTCTCTCTCTCTTTTAATGATGATGATGATGATGATTATTATTATTATTATTATTATTATTATTATTATTATTATTATTATTATTATTATTATTATTATTATTTATGAGTCTTAGACAAATCTTTTGATACTATAAATCTCATGGACATTTGTTTAGCTTTTGATCGCATGACTAAAATTATTTGTCTTAGGAATATATCTGGGGCACCAATTATATGGAATGCAGTGCAATCTTCCCTTAATGGTATTCCAATAGGGTGTAGTGTAGATGGACATATTTATTATACTTGGACATACTTCCTTTATCCACTGTGGTGTAATGCAATTGCTGGAAGGAAAATACCTCAAATTAGTTTCAATTTTTTTTTTCATATCTCATAGCACCGGCCAGGACGCGAACCCACAACCGTCTGCAACCAACTTTTTGCTTGCAAGGCGGCCGCGATGACCTCTCGGCTAACAACGCTTGACAAATTTAGTTTCAATTTAGTAATCATTTTGCTTATGCCCGACCCATTTCGTTATAATATATATATATAATCTTAAATACAATCTTAATTTTTTTAAAGATATACTTTAATTAATTTCGGCGATAACTACTGACTATTTAATTTTAAAGAAAATCAGTTAATCAAAAACGATTTTTGTAATTTTAAATTGCATTAACAGTATATAAAACTTATGGTTTACATTGTCAAGCATTGGTGGTCGAGAGGTCAGCGCGTACTGCTTTACAAGCAGTTGTCCCGGGTTAGCGGGTTCGCTTCCCGGTTGATGCTATGACCCATGAGAAAAAAAACAACAACTTATGGTTTACATGTTGCTCAATTAATAAAGCAATTTTATTTTATAACGCAGATACACAACATTTGTAGCATAAGTTTGCTTTTAGAAAAATAAGTAAAAAGTAAATATCTATTTAAAAATATTTTTCTTTTAAAAGTCATTAGTAAAGAAAAGTTATATTACCATAATTGAGTTTTTATTCTACTAATTACTTTTCTTTATTCATCTACAAATTCGCTTTTAGTTGCAGCTAGACATTTTTACCTTGACATTTTGAAAACTTTATTCTTTTAGAACTTCTTAGTAAGAATTCTTTTCAAAAAGTAAATAGCAAGACTTTTACTAAAAATAAAATATGGTATTCAAAAAAATCATTTTTCTCCAAATTAGTTGCTTTGTTGTTGTTTCCGTAATATTGAATTGTAGTGCTTAAAACTTAATTTAAATTCAATTACGCAACTTATGTTTTTTTTTTGTTGTTTGTAAAATTTAATTAGAATTTATACAATACTTGAAAAAACAATGATAAAAATTTAAATATTTTTAACAACATATTAATTCAGAATTTAAAAACGTAATATTGTATTTAAAAATCAATATTTGATTGAAACCTGGAATGTGAAAATTTTTAAGTTATTATTTTTTTCTTCGATAAAAAATAAAATGTTATGTATGTTGAAATGTAATTATATAGAAAGTAATCACCCCTCCTCACTAGCGCCATTTTCTATACAATTACAATCTAAACACTGCAAATTCATTGATTTTTACATATGTTGAAATGATAAAATAATCTGTTAAAAAAGTGATAATATTAGAAAAACAGCACTCATGATGGTCGAGGTTTTTAAAATAGAAAATACAAATTGTATTTTCAAAGGTATTGTAAAAGGATTGAATATTAATCGCTTTTCATGGAAGTACTTAGATGAAGTTCAAAAACTTTGTAGGGCTACAATTAAATGTTTGAAAAATGAAATCAAATAGATAAGCATATCAGCATTGCAAGATGCTAAATAAGAATTAAAGGCCATTAAGTGACATATGAATGTGTATATTATGGATTGCTTAAATAGTCATAATAAAACTGAGGATTAACATTCCCATCATTGTTTTTCTATCTTTGTTTTTCTTTCTTTCTGGGATTAGAGTAGTTATAACCATTTATAAGTAGGAGTTAATATTTATGATGATATTTGTTTGTATAATGTTGTTTATATGACTAATTTTGATGAGTGAATTATCAAAAATTATATATACCTTTAAAAAAAAAACAAAAGAAACACAAATCATTTACTTATAGTTAATTTATTATTACATTTATTAACTGAAAAAATTAATATTATCACCAGACTTAAAGTGGAAAGTACTGGGCAGTTTTAGAAATAATCCTGAAAATGAAAATGTTTTTATAAATGTAAGATATTTAAAATAAGGAAAAAATAAAATAAACGGGAGAAACAATATCCAATAATATAAAAGCAATAAATCTCTATCTAATTTATTAATGCAGTATTTGTATGCAATTTTAATCAGAAGGGAATTACACCCTATAGTGTGCTGGTAAATTAAATAGAGAGCTACATAGATTCTAATACTTCATACTATTAACAGGCAGTAAATTAGAAGATTTTGCAATTGTTAAATACATAGAATAAGGCTAATGGATGTAAAGTGATTAAAGGAAGACTTTGATGCTCTCATTCCAAGACCGTCAGATTGGCATATTTAAGTGAATTTAGATACAAAGATAAGACAGCCATTTTTATATTTTTAAAGTCTCTATCTTGTGCTTTGGTTTTAGAGTATCCTATGTACTCAACAAAACATCATGGAGATACTAAAACAATATTACACTGCATGTGTATAGGGTGCCATTTTCCACTGATTAAAATAAAAGAAATAAATATATAGAAAAAAGATGAAATTTAATTACCCTTTATTTCTGAGCATAAAAGATAAAATTGTTAAAGTTTATTATTAGTTCTTAAAATGGGCACAGATAACCATTTGTATGTTATGAACTAAATATTCTTATTGGTTTCATTATTTTATTGAAATAAAGGAATAATTAATTTGGCAATTATATATGCAGATAAAAATAACTGAATGTACTTTGTGTGATTTTACTATAGTGGTGGAATGTTAGACTCTGGAGGTTAAAGTGTTGGATTCATTCAGTTTTGCAATTTATAATGCTCAAAATTCCAATAAAACCATTTTTTTTATTTTGCCTTGCATCCTTAAGTGCAATTGTAGAGTGTCAGTGATTGGAGTATAAGTCTCAAATCAATATTAACTACCTAGTAACAAAAATCATTAAATTATTTTATTAACTGAATCATTGAAAAAGAAAACCTACCATTATTATTTAATTTCTTAATAATTATATATTTTTATCATCATCATCATCATCATCATCATCATTATTATTATTATTATTCAGAAATATCAAATTCACCACTTCCTTTATTTTGCTGTAATATCTTATGTAAGTGCAATTTATCCACTACTTTGAATAATTTTTAGCAAAAAATCTTTTATTATATCTATATGCATACCCAATCTTTTATTTCAACTGTCCTGCAATCTTCTTCAGAGCTATGATATAATAAACAACATAAAATGAAATACATAACTATATAAATAATATCATAAAAATGTAAATAATAAAATTAATAAAATAATAAAGAAACAACATAAAATATATAAAAAAAAACATAATAAAACTGATATAATGATAATCAAACCCAAATAAAATAATCCAGTTAATATAAAATAAAATATACAATATAAGTATAAAATAAATATAAATTATACATGTGTATTCCTGACTATATACATACATATTCATGAAACACTATTAATTTAAATATATTATTCATTTCTATTATTGTTTTAATAATCTCCTAATTACTTCTATTCCTTATAAACTTAAACGATAGTGTTATTAGCTTCACCTTAATAAAATACTTAATAATTTTATTTCCATATAATTCTCAGTTTAACATTAATTAATTTATTAATTTTTAAATCATATAATATCTATTATTTTCTTATTCATTCTTCTGTTATATCTTTTTTTAATATCTAAAAACTATATATATATATATATATTGTAATTTTTTAACTTACAAAATTTTACTAATTTATTGTTTTAAAAAAATATTTTAGACCCTAGTTTCTTCTATTGCATATTATTTAAACCAAGTAGACCTATAATCCCTATAACACTTCCATTGTTGCTTTAATCTCTATTACATCTTTCTTAATGTTATTTCCAATTGGCACATATTTAATTCCTTTATTCAATATATTTTTCTTCTTCTGTAAAGTCTATTTTTGAAAGATTCTTTATATTATTTATTTTGTTATCTGTTATAATGCATTGTTTTATTTTGTGTTCTTTTATCAATGTATAAAATCAGAAATACAAATGTTCTTTTGTATATTTTATTTTATATTAACAGGATTATTTTATTTGGATTTTATTTATTTCAGTTTTATTATGTTTTGTTATATATTTTATGCTGTTTTTTTTATTATTTTATTAATTTTATTGTTTACATTTTTTATGGTATTATTTATATAGTTATGTATTTTATTTTATGTTGTTTATTATATCATAGCTCTGAAGAAGACTGCAGGACATTTTAAATGTAAGAATATGTTAGCATATAAAACAACAAAAGGTTTTTGCTAAAACATATTCAAAGTAATAGATAAATTGTACTACTACTACTACTACTACTACTACTACTACTACTACTACTACTACTACTACTACTACTACTACTACTACTACTACTACTACTACTACTACTACTACTACTACTACTACTACTATTATTATTATTATTATTATTATTATTATTATTATTATTATTATTGTTGTTGTTATTGTAGTTGTTGTTATTATCATTATCATTATCATTATTATTATTATTATTATTATTACTATTTCAACAATAATCTTTATTTATGTAAAAAGTTGCAATAATCCATAATTGAAAGTCAATTGATGTAAAAAAAGAAAATTTTGTTCAGGATACAATTGCAAGAGTTCTTGGAAAATTTGGGTTGCTGTCTTCTGATCTGCAATTTATGCTTGAATTTTCACATATGGTTGAGTTTCTAAATGTACAATTAATACTGTCACTGTTGTCTGAGTTAAAAGCTGGTATACAATAATTGGTCAGTTGTTGAAAATTGGTTGTAGCTTGAAGTTTGGCAAATATATTGTGTGAAGTGATAATCCAGGGAATTGATGGTAAATAGGCATTGGTGCCAGAATAATAAAAATTGTGGTGGATTGGAGAGGGCCAACTGTGAGACTTTTTATTAATTGAAAGATTGCCTTATGAGTGACTAGGTAGCTACAAAAATGTTTGGTAGTGCTATGCTTGAAACTCATGTTTTAACTGGTGAAATTTGTTTAGAAAAGTGAGGGTGCCATATGCTATTATTGCTGAGATAAAAGTGCAATAGGTGCACCAAAATTATAGGTTTGATGTGTCTTTGGAATTGTAGGAAAGTCTGATCTGATTGGTGGTACCTAGAATTGAGTCAAATAATATGTGTAAGATATAGTGTTGAAGGAGAAGGTTTAGTTGTAAGGGGTTACTTTCAGCAAGTGCTGGAGGTTTTGGAACAAGTTGGTAATAGCTGCTATTAAATTAATGGATTTTTATATATAAAACACATAAAAGCTGCACAAGCCTAGAATTAGGAGTTGAGCCATTTTATAGATATTGATATGGTCTTGTGGCTCCAAAGCAATTTCTTGTGCATGGAATTGATAGCAAAAATAAACCTCTTTAATAATTTGATAGTAGGAGCACAGTATGCAATTTTTGTCATAGCAAGAGTAAATTTGGTAATAGGTGCATAGCATGTAATTTTTGTTATAGCAAGAGTAAATTTGATAATAGGTGCATAGTATGTGATTTTTGTCATAGCAAGAGTATGAATCAGATGTAACTTGGAATAAATTGATAGATATATCTTAGAAAGAGAGTTGATAATTTGCAGTACAGAATCTTGTAACTTGGTTTGGATTGTGAGTCTCATACCAAGGGAGTCATTGTAAAAGGAAAAGTCTGAGAATGGAGTGGCCTTTTGTTGGAAAACTTGGGAATATGATTTCTTTGTGAATAGAGTTTATGCAACAGTTTTTAATGAATTGCAGTTTGTAATGAATAAATTGCAGTTTTTAGGCTTCTGTGTAGTCATTAAGAATGGTTTTGCAATATGGAAAGTTGTTTCTGAGAAGGTAGGAAGACCCTGATATTATCCATGTAGACTATGCAGGGAAAGTATTGCTGGGTGTGTGGAATTTGAATTCTGGTAATTTTATTCTGTATTTGTTGTAAAATAGATATATGTCACGTAAAAAAGTAATTAACTTATGGGTGACCTTTGTGAGATTGACTCATGAGATTGGAAGATGAAAAACTTCTACCATTATAAGTGATGTGTAACTCATGATATTCAGAATGAAGTTTGGTAATTAGGTATAACAGAGTAGATGGAATGGTAGTGTAAACAAGCATTTGAATCAAAAGCTGCTTGAATGCCATGCTGAACAACAATGAGACTGTGTTTCTTTATTTTTTTGAACTGAGCATAGAATTGTCATAGATGTAAATGCTGCTTGGCTGGCAGGTGAGCCTTTTTTTTAGAAAACAGTAGATGTGATAATAATAGAAAGATGTTTGGCCCAATTTGATTTTTGAGTACCTTTTCAAATATTTTAATGTCTAGTGGCCACATGGAGATAGGCTGAAGATTGGTTAGATCAGTTGCAGCCTCACAATATTTAGTGAAAGCCACTATGGCAACTGAATACAAATCTTTTGCACTACATATTTTCTGGGATAGAAAATTGGCCAGCTCACTAATATATAGGATAGTAAAAAGGTTATATAACTCAAGATAAATGCAGAAATTCCAGGAAGTCGAGAGTGACAAGAGTTTTTAATAGTGGCAAGTTTTGTGGCAAATTGAGTGGTCTGGAAAGGTATAGTAATATTCAGTGATCCAAACCAAATGTACTGATGGAGTGAATACATCATGAATATGAATTCCATTTTTAAAGTACAGGTGTATAGGGTAAATCATATTGTGCTCTGTTCATATAATTATGTTAGTTTGAAGTGCCATAAGGACTTTGATGAGGATGGGTGACCTAATGTCCAGCATATGTATGCTCTTGTTTATATATTATGCTGGGTTAGGAAAATTTTTCTTTTTTAATTGCAAGGTAGTTCTTCAAATGTTTGCAGACATGACAGTAAGTTTGAATAAGCCTGATTAACTGTTGGTGGGTGGGCCCAGTAGTGAGAATTTGCTCATGTAATTCATAGCTAATGCAAAAAAGCAGAAATTAGAAGGTCCATAATGTGTATAAAAGGAAGATACTTCTGAACTGAGTTTGTAGCCATTTGATGTAGCTTGTTTAACATGATGTAGGATTCAGAAAATATAATTTCAGTAGAGAATGAGAGAAGAATTAATCAGATTGTTTTACACAATTGAATGATATATAATGAGTGTGCCAATAGCTCTTAACAATTATGTAATTGAATGGATGTTGCCTGGAGTTCATTGAGGTAAATGTGACTGTTTGGTACAATGGTCTGAGAATGGAATTAGGGTTAACTTCTATTAGGTGATGCAACATTGGAGAGTAAAAACTTAGGTCAATGAGTGCAGCATTCCAGTTGTGATTGAACCAGGTGTTAAAATATCTTAGGAAATTTTAAAAATAAACTCATTTATTTATAAAAGTTGGGTAATCCAGATTGAAATTATCTATTAATATGGTTGGGTGATTTGGGTGATATATGTAATGACTGTAGAGCTAGAAGGAATATAGAGCAATATTATGTTTAGAGCTACTATATGGTGGTGAAAATCAATAAGTGTCCATTTGAACAGGCAATCAAAAATGATGATAATACTAGCACCTGATGATGGTGAGGAAGTATCTTTGGAGCAAGCAGAGAAGTCAAGTCTATGGTGATAGTCAATGGGGTCAATTTGAGATTCTCTGTAAATTTTGGGTTTCTTGTAATCTGCAAAGATAAAGTTAAATGATAGTAATCTATTTTTGTAATTGGTATAGCTTTGATGGTGAATTGAAATTGCAGACATAGAGCCCTATAATTTTTTAGTTTCATGGGGTATAAAGAGAGTTAATTATGCCAGAGGGGTTTTTAAAGTAAGAGACTGTAAATGGCATTTGATTCTGCTAATGTGGAGTATCAGTAGGTTCAATTGTTTGTTGATCAAAATGCTACTGAGGGTAATTGAAGAATTTGGTTGGAAGGAGAAGTTATTTTAGGATGATATTGGTTCTGGTTTGGGGATGAGAAAGGTGAGTGATCAGATTGGTACAGTGAGGTGATGGTTTGCATGGTTTCATAGGGGTTGTTAGCAATCTCAGTGATGAGTGATATGTGGTCTGTATCATTAGTGTTTTGTTTTCTTTTGTTTTCATTAGGCATAGGGCATAGAGGAGGAAGTGGTATGGGTGATAGGCATGGTGCCATTGTTTCCAAGATATTTATTGAAATTTTATTTCTCATGATGTGTTTATTCTGTGCTGTTTGATGTGTGTCCATCTTGTGAGGAGGCTGGGCATTCATACTATAGTTTGGCATTTTTGTTGCATCAGATGGGGATAGCAGGTTGACTAGATTCTGGATGTGAAGTTAACTGTGCATATACAATGGGATAGACTGTGACATTTGTTCTGGTAGTAGGCTCCATTAACACGAATTGTACATTTGGTGTATGATGGGTGGCTAACTGGGAGGTTGTTGAACCATAAATCTGGATGTTATTGCAGTCCCCAGATGAGGAGTGACCAGATTCTAATTGGTGGTTGGTTGTTTTCAAATTTTTTAGGGATAATTATTGATAAATATGGGACTGGTAGGTTGAATCACTGAGTTGGCAAATGACCCCACTGACCACAGGCATAGCATTGAGGTTTTACACAATGAATGTATAAACAAAGCTGCCTCTTGATTGAGAATTTGAGTAGCAATTATATTTGGGTCAAACTCTGGATGCGGGTGAATGTTGAATTTATAATTGTTGCTTGGAATAGGTACAGGAGTATTCTTGAGAACAATTGATTGAAATAAAGTGACTTTGCCAAATGGCTGCATCACCTGTTGGAAATATTATGGGGTGCATCTGAAATAAGTATTCTTCAACACCCCAATGATGCAGTTGTTTCAATTTGGATTGACTGTTATCAGCAATAGTTTCCAAGTGTTTTCATTTGATTTTGAAAGCACTCCTTTTGGGTAGCTTGGAAAAATTCAGTCACTAGGTATCTAGGAAGATATGGATAATCAGCTGTCCAATTGAGGAATCTCACATGCCATGCATTTTAATGACAGCATAAAAAAATTGCCAAGGGAACTTGCAGAGTTCTCTATATCAGTGGCTGATAGAACCAGTGACTGGGGTGAAAAAATATTAAATATTGTATAAAGATGCCCCATGGATAGTGCTGAAAATATGTCACTAATATTTGCTAGTGTTTCTGATATCCAGTTAATGATCAGATAGTTGTTGTATATTTAAGTACAAATCTGCAATGTCATTGAAAATAGTTTTGAGAAAACATGGAATTGACCATAAGATAGGATTACATTGTTGTTACTATGGATTGTTCATACATTATTGCTGATGACATTTGCATGTTTTTTTTAGAACTTGTATTTTGACTTTTGGAACAAGTAATACCATTTCAACCTATATCCTGGTTAACCTGGAAAATTTGTGCATTATTGCTGACATTTCCATCTGTTTGGTTAGGGTTTGGACTTTGGTTTCTTAAGCTGTTGATATATACTTATTTCTATGGGGGATTTATAATGTGACTTTTGGAGAAAGTAATATTATCTGAAGCTCTACATTGGTTACCATGAAGAATTTGTGCATCACTGCTGATGACATTTCTGTATGTTGGCTTAGGATTTGGATTTTTATCTCTTAATCTGTTGGTATCATTAGAAATTATGTCCTTGTTGCCATGGAGAATTTCCATATTGTTGCTAATAAAGTTCAGATATGTTTGATTAAAATCTGGTCTTTGATCTTGAGAGTTCATAATATTAAATAGATGGGAGATCTGGTTGGTCATGCGATACTATACTTGTTCTTGATTTCGACCTTGATTAAATGCTTAAATGCAATGATTTTAATAAAATTTATAATAAAAACTTCAGTAGAAATGCAAAAAAAGAATTAGGTGATTGAAAATTATAAGAATTGTATATAGGTAAGAATTTTATCTTGTCAATTTGATATTTAAGATACTTCGGGACTATATAAAATAGAGCACTTTCTGCTGAACATCATTATCATCACCACCACAATCATCATCATCATCATTATAACTATTATTAGTATAGCAATGCATATATCTCATTAATCCTAAATCATATTCCAGTGATGGAAGAAAAAGTGAAAGCTAATAATTTAATTCCAATCGGAAAACATTCTTGTAAACCTTGATGCTTAATTAAGTTATCACAATTGCTTTAGTCATTCTTATATTTTCAATATTTTTTAATCAATATCATTTTTTTAAAAATAAATTTGATAATATCTATTAATGATTTAAAAGATTTATATTTATGTATAGATAAACCACTATTTGATAAAGCTTTTGAAATATTAGATAAATAGTTTGTATAAAGAGCTGAAAAGAACATTCTTTTATATATTTTTATTATTATATATAAGTAGACTTTATTAGTAACAAAATATTTACAAGAATTTGTATATTTACATTAAGAGCTTTTTACATTTTTTTTTAATTATTATTTTTTAAAAATTACATATTAACGAGCAGCTAAGAAATATATTTCTTTGCCATATTTTTTTTTGTGACATTACTGGGTATATATTTTTGAGCATGTAGATATATGTTATGCCATTCTTTTATACTTTTCCATTTTTATCTCTAGTGTTTGTTGATCCATAAGTACTTCATCATAATGTATACTAACATACAGTTTCACACATATAAATAGGTCTACTCTATAATGTGTATTTTTAATATTCAATAAAAAAAACGAATTTAAAAAGGTAAAAAATAATTTAAAACGAAAAAAGTCTAGAGCTGACCCAAAATTATAAATGAAAAAAGTAAGCTTTTAATCATCTTTCAATATTTTTTTGATTAATAATATTAATTAAATATAAAAAATGTGACCCCATTAATCTTATAATTTTTATTTTACATTTGAAGATTCCCATTTTGAACTTATTTTTTAAAAAATAAAAAGGATTAATATTTATTAAAAATTTTTTTGCATTAAAAATATTTTTTATATACATTTTCTCTCTCTCTCTTCCCCATATATATATATATAATGGAGATATTATATTTTATTTTTGGCTACTTATTAATATCTATTTTGCTTATATGCACATCTGAGTGAATGAATGTGTGTGTGCACAAATATTAATTAGATAAGCAAATATTTAGATTAGAATTTAAATAAAATGAAATAATAGTAATAAGTTAATTAGTGCACGCAAAATTATGAGAATTAGTCATGAAATTTAGGGAGATAGGAGACCTTTTCACATCCACAATAAATGTGTAATCTTGAAATGACATTAAATTGAGAAAAAATAAACCCTGCGATATATATCAAAAACATGTGAAAATGTCTTTTTATTTTTCAAAATGTGTTTTTCTTTGTGATATTTCAACATTTTTTTCAGTTATTGTCCAGATTTCTTTCTGACAACAGTTTTTTATTATTTCTATTTGTGAATTACTTCAGTTCGTTTGATTTTAAGTGAATGAGTATAAGTAGTTTCGTATTTTTATTTTGTTTTCATAATTTCATAAAAAGTAATTGCGTCTTGTCGATCCAGATACTGGAGTTCCCACACAAATCATTGAAAGGCTATGGGGTTCCACAAAATGGTGAAATAAAGAGCAGTTAATATTATGCAACACAGATTACACAAAAATGATAACACATTTTTTTTATATACTCTATGATATCAAATAATTTTTTCCGCCAGGATAAAAAATGTGATAATAAAAATCTTATAATTTATATTTCTTTATTGTTGAGAATTTTTATTTTTATTTTTTTTAAAAAAACATTTATTAGCATTTTTATAGAAAATTATGAAACACTTTGCAATCTCATGTTCAATGAAACTCCATTTTGGTCCAAATTTTCTGTCTTAAAAGTAAATCTCAAATTTGTTGTTTGAACACGATCAATTCCTGTTATTTATTACAGGATAAGTAGTGTATGTCTATATTTTATGTGTTTTTATAAATAATATTTAACAAAATTATAATTTAGTGATTGTTTTGTGTATGTAAAGTAACATTTGGGACTTGTGTAATGGCATGGGATCGGAGCAAATGTACTTTTTTAGATAACAAATTTTGGTTTAAAATGTTGTTTTTAAATATCCATTTCTTCCTCAAAATCATACATATGTTTATTTATATTTTTTATAGTTTTAGTTGTGTGTCAAAATGTTATTTTTAGTCCTGAAACATGGTAATAGACTTGCATAATGCCACTTTATATTTTACATATTTTTGGGGGCTAAGAAAATGTACTTTTTAAGATATAAATTGTTGATTTAAAATGTTGTTTTTAAATATCCATTTCTCATACATATCTTTATTTTTTTTTTTATAGTTTTAGTTATGTGTGAAAATGTTATTTTTACTCCTGAAACAGACCTGCTGCACTTCACAATTTGTATCAACCTGCCAATAACATTGTATATCTTGCAAAAATATCATGTACAAGATCTGTGTACACATTACTTTTTCACAAATCTTACAAAAATATTGTGTACAAGGTTCATGTACACATTATTTTGGTCACACCACAAGATTATAAAGTTATCAGCAGATTAATACAAATGTGATAAGGTGCAGCAGATCTAATACTGTGTTGCAGGACTAAAAATAACATTTTAACTCACAAGTCAAACCATAAAAAAATCCAAGATATTTCAGTTAAAATTTTATTTTTGAAGAAAATAGTATTGTATGAATAAAAGGAAAAGGGTGAGGGATCAAAAGGTCATTTTAAATGCAATAAATTTTGAATGAACTAATGTGTTTTGCTATTTTAAAATTATACATATGTTTGGAGATTTAAATAACACTTAAATAAAAATTATTTATTTATTGTATATAAAAAATAAGTGTTCTACAGCATTAAAATTTTAAGCATGACATTTAAATGAAATTGCATTTGCTGAAATTGAATTTTAGAATTCAATCTAAGATTTCTATGATTAATCTTCATATAAATTAAGGTTTTTTTTTTTTTTTAGAAATAGTCAAACTGTTGTTCTTTCATTATCTTGCATTTTTATAAAAAACAAAACAAAATTATGCTTGAGATAACACTTCCACTTCAGTCTTTCTTCATTGTCATGCAACATCTGGGCAAATCATTATTTAAGAATCATCAACTTCTTTAGAGCAAACAACACTTTATTAAAAGAGATTTACTAGGACACAACCATATCTAATAATAATGTGTAAATTATGTTAAAAAAGTTTGACATTCAATTTGTTTATAGCAAAAGGGTTGTGGTAGCTTTTATTTAGTTTGGTTTTTATTACATTTTATTTTCTTTAACTTGAGGATAAAAATACAATTCCTCAGATTCCTCATGGGTTAAACCTTAATTTACTGTAGAATGGCTAACCACTTTAGAACAGTTGACGTTCACATAGCAGTAACCATTACTCCAGATTAAACCCATATTTCCCCATAGTGTTACAATATATATATATATATATATATATATTGTAACACTATGGGGAAATATGGGTATACATATATATATATATATATATATATATATTGTGCCGGTCAAAACATGTTTATCCATCTAACATGAGCTGGAACTCACAAAATGTACTTCAAACCCAGTCAAGCCCAAGATTTAGATTAGGGGCCAGCCTGGATTCAAACCCACTCTCTAAGCCCCAGATCAAACACCTAATGAATAACATAATAGTGATGGCACATGAGAATTAATTTTAATCCGGCCGACTAGCAAAGCTGAGTAAAACAATGAGACATCTATTAACTGTGACTATATTAAAATATACATAAGCATGGCTGTAATATGTGGAAGTGGAGGAAAAGGAATTCAAACTACTCAAATAAGGTAGACAATAAAATATAGTTTAATATAATGACAAATTATTTATATACATTTATAAATTAATTATATACATTAGTGTGTGCGTGAATGAGCAAGCAGTAGATGATTACATAGTGTCATTCACGCTATTATTTCTCATATGCTCTTTATTAGCTAAATAATATATTACAAATAAACACACATCTTTGGTGGGTCTAATATTAAAATACCAATCTTATTAGAAAGAAGAATTCACATAAAATTGTTATTAACACTTTGGATTATGTTTCTGAAACATGGTGACTAACATTATTTAGGGGAGCATACTGGGATTCATTACAGATATAAGATAAATTATTTTCATGTCATTATGGTCATGAAAATAAATAAAATACATTTGAAAACATTTGATTATATTTGAATCTATGACAAAATATTTAATGAAAAATTATTTTAACAATAGTAAGACAAACGCTTGATTTTTCCCAAGGAATATACTCTTAAATATAGAAATAAGTTACGATGGTGAGATTGTATAAGATTGAAATAAATTTATATATTATAACATTAATAATAAATCTAGTAGTAGTTGGCATTCATATATATTTTAAGCAGAGCACAATTTTAATATTAGAGCATTAAAACTGGGTCATGAAGCAAAAGAAATAATAATATGAAGAAGTTTGTGGTGCTGACATAATAGCCTAAAAATAACTAAGAGGAAAAGGTCATGCTTCTGGATGAAAAACGAGATCTCACACCCCCTTCTTGGGTAGTGCTTAGAGAAAAGTGGATAGGCATGGTGTGGCCCAGACTTTTTCTGGTATAACCGATGTGAAAGGCCTTTTATCTATGAAGTGAATATGCATAGCATGTGCCAAACTTACGGGATCACCACCAAAGGCATTTTATACGAAATAAATATGATTCTGGATAGCTCAACTATCTACAGAATGAGATATGAGAAGAAATCTATGGCTTCAAACTTGTCGCAACCCCAGATTAAGACTAGAAGCATGTAATACATATATACGAAGATAGGCTAAATGTTAGTAACGCAGAATGAGTGAATGTTCCTAACGACATTGAATAAGATTTACTGCTTTTAAAAATAAATGACCCTTGTTTGAGTACTATAATTTAGACAAATAATACGCTATGCACTTACAATATATATAGATTTACATTTCATTTACTTAAAATATACTTGAAGATTTTATATAGCAAAAGAAACATTAAGATTTAGATTTCAAATTAATAAAATATACGTTAAGGTTGATTTAGTAAAAGAAACATTAAGATTTCCCCCCATCCCTTTTTCTGCTATTTAAAATAAATCAATCCCACCTTCATTGATTTTAATAGTAACTGGAATATTTAAGCTTTTATTTTAAGAGTAAATAAAAAAAAACAGTTATATAGAAAATAATTATTGGGTCACTCTTTCAGAATTTAATAAAAAAAAAACAACATTTTAAAAGATTTCAAAGCATTAATTAGCTTAAGTTCTGGATTTACCCCGTGTAGAAAATCCAGAGTTAAACAAATATATATATATATATATATATATATATATATATATATATATATATATATATATATATATATATATATATATATATATATATATATATATATATATATATATATATATATATAAAATTAAGAGTGTGCTAATAGCTCTAAACAAGCTTTTTTTTATTTATTTATGATAAATGCTACTACAAGAGAAGGCATTCAAATCATTTTTATTTTAAATGGTCCCCATCCCCAGACCGGTTTCGACCTATATATATATATATATATATATATATACTAAAACATAAATAAAATGTTGGCTCATAAAACAATCTGGCAAGCGTATTAATTAACAATACATTATATTTTAAGGGACATTAATAAACTTAATTAATGAAGGCTTACTTAAAAAGAAGAAAGGATTTTACAAAATTCAACTTGTCAGATTGTTTAAGATTGGCATATTAATTTGAAAAGCATATATGTATATAAAATCAAGTAATAAATAAATGACCGCACCAAGTTTAAAGAAAGTTAGAGCATATAAGAGAAAATTAGATTTACAGAAGTTATTTAAGAGCAAATTACATTTTACATAAAGTTACAAAATAAAGTTAAATCACATATTAGAAGAAATCTTGATAGATGAATTAGGCTAGATTTAGTTTCAATGGTGGTGGTTTGAAATAATTTACTTTGCAATTTTAAGAGTCCAATTTAAAATATTGCACATGCATGGTATTTAAAATGAAAGTTCTTAAATAACTGCAACCTTCTATTAGCATTAAAGTTCTTAGGTCAGGCTTTTACTTCCTCTTGGGCAGCAGAATGAGATGGTCGCGGAAGATGATGACCCAACCAGGCAGAGAAGTGATGGATTTATGGCTACATCATTTAAGTTTCAAGTGATGTTTCATATGTTTACAATCAGTTCTCTCCATAGTAGCTAATTTAATCTGTGATTCAAAATTCAGTCATTTTATACTTTTTCTTTATTGGTTGTTTTTGAAGATGCAACAGTAAGATAACATCCAAAAATAAATTCAAATCTATTTCCAGATTAGAAATAGATTTGACAACATGTTTTTAACAAAAGTATCTCTAATCTTAATCCCATTTTAAGTAAAAGCTTTAATTAAAATACCTTCCCCATATTAAAACAATAGTGCTTCCAACCCTTAATTATTTTTAGACAGCATCTTCCATATTGGATTCTATAAAAATATACAGTTTAATAGAAAAAGTACTTAAAAAAAAAGTTAAAAAAATGATGTATAATAAAATATTTGCAAAAAAATCAATCTTTTGTTAGTAATTTTGCTCCTATATATATATTTGAATCGCACCTATAATACTTTAATAAAAAGAGAACTAATAATTAATAATAGAATTAATAATCATAAATATTGAAAGTTAAACTATAAATTTAGGCATGCATTCCAAATATATATATAAAAATATATATACAACAAAAGGAGCGGGATGGGATATAGGGGTTTGAATACAGGTTAGTAGGTAGAAACATAAAGCACAATCTTAAGCTAAGACTGACTGCTTCAATTCCCCATATATGTATATATATATATATATATATATATATGAATTTAAGATATTGCATGTGTTTATAATTAACTCATTTGAAATTGAAGTAGATTAAAAATACAAGCATAATGAGAAAGAGTGGTCGATTTTTTATGCTGAAACATGTTGTGACATGTAAGTTGAAATGAGAAATGCACTGATAAAAACTAAAAATGTATATATATTGTACCGGTTCGAAATCCCATACCCTTTATCGATTTCAAAATTGATACTCTAAATGTATCAGTGTACGTCATGAGCATAAAATGACGTGTACATTTTTAAAATGGGAGAATACCTGGGGTTAAATACAAGCGAGTATTATGTTACTAATTATTAGAAGAAAGAAATTTGATTTCAATTAAAAAAGCAAAATCTTTCCATGTTGAAGCATTTATATTTCCACCTCAATATCTATTTGCCCGGTAGACGTTTTCCCTCGCTCTTTACATACCTTTAAAAGATTGTACTAATTTGACAACTCTTAGTGCCACCCCCAACATAATAAAAGAAAGCAAAAAAAAAATTAAATAATTTTCCCTTCCCTATCTATTGAGAGAGTATGCAAAGAGAAATTTATTTTCTGTTCTTAGACACAAGTTTTCTTTAGGTGAAGAAAACTGGGTGAAAATATATTCTAATTTAACTCCCTGATATAATATCCCGATGGCTAGCTCAATTCTAATTCTCTATCTCATGGTACTTTAAATAAGTATTGCTGTAATTTTTATAGCTGAGGTCAGTAAACATCACAAATAGGTGATTATATTTTATTATTATTAATTTTCTTTACTTTATAATAGATTACACAATAACAAATAAAGTAGGAGATAATATAATTTATTTATCTAAAATCCCCCCTCCACCATATATATATTTTTAAACATTAGAATATTGAATCTTAAATTAATTATGGGCTTTCTATTCCAATTTCACGAGTCTACATATAATTATACAAGAATATCTAAATCTTTATGTTCAAGATCTATAGTTAGATTAAAAAAAAATCCATTTTCTAACTTTTATCTACATTAACTTAATTGCTACGAATACAAAGGGTTAAATATGGATGCCAATGTGTGTGTGGTCTATACTCCCTCTCCCTGCACAAAACAATGAATATTTCATTTTATAAATTCCTAAAATACTAAAATAAATTATACACAGATCTACACCTTTTAACTGTCCCCATGTGTTCATATCAACCCTAAAGATTAGATACACCCTTTACATTTGAGTATGTAAAATAATAATTTATGTATATATATATTTTATATATAAAAAAATGTATAAGCTGACTATATATATCACTCCATGTAAGGTGATACCACCATGATTAACATTGAATAAGAGGTAAAGGTAAAATGGGGTAAAAGAACAAAAAATAATAATAATCTTATATTTAATGGGTTGGTGTGAGATCTGTGTATAAGCAACATTATTTCACAATATTTTATATAATAATAATAAAAAATTATTATATTTTATCATGTGTTAGTAACTATTACAATTATCTGGGTTATATATATATATATATATATATATATATATATAACCCAGATATATATATATATATATATATATATATATATTAAAAAAAATATAAATAACAAACTATAAAAAAAAAAAAGAAAAAGAAAATAATAAACACTTCTTTTCCCTTTTTTTCATTTTACTCATCTCTGTCGGCTTGCTCTCCAGGTTCAAACTTCTGGGCAGACCATCTCAACTACCAGAAAAGATGGTGACATTCACTTTACCCCTCACCATCCTTGTAGATTCCTTCAATCAAGGTATACTGAGTCTCTGACACATCCATCTTGGTGACCACGTATCTGAACTGGCAGGTGTACTGCTACAGTTTTTTCTATTCCATGCTTTTGTAGGTTATCAGATGGAACTTGGTTGTCATTTTAATCATAGCACTCCAAAATATTTTTCTTTCTTTTTGATTGATTACTGAACGACGTATGCTTCTATGATTTTCCACATCATATGGGTGTTTGTGGCTTCAGTTAATATTTGCGCAAACCACCGGGAAAGACCTTCTACAGAAGCTTATATCCATTCAAGAACTTATGTGAATTAAGCTCCTTCTTAAATAAAAAAAAAATTCAGCAATCCAAAAGCATATTCACCGAAAAGAATAAATGTCTAATATAATCTCGCCCTACCGTACAGATAGGTTCTGTAGCTCTGTCTGTTCAATAATACTATCGTACACCACCTATAGATTCATGTGGCTTTCTCTCCATCCAACACTAATCAACAAATAACTTAACCACATATTGATTCATGTAGCTCTCTTTCGTTCTGATAAAAAAAATCAATAACTATTCTTCACCTCACAGGTAGGTTATGGTGGCTCTTTGTCCAACACTAATCAACAACTAAAAACTTTTTTGTTCACCTCCCAGGTAGGTTAAAAATATCCCCATCTGCCTACAAGTTTCAATTACTTACATCCCCCTTCGAGCTATTGCGTCAGATAATTTTACTTTTGTACATTCTTTATAAAATCATGTTTCAAAAATATCTTTTTAGGAATTTCAAAGCTTCATATTGGAGTAATAGACCACCCACATGCTTTAGATAACAAATTTGGAAATAATTTACAAATTAATTAATTAATTAAAAAAAAAACTAAGTGATTACATACAAAAAGTAAAAATAGAAAGACAAAGATTAATTAAATCTACTTTTTAAACGGAAGATTCTTGTCAATCACGCAAAAAACATATTTTTATATATTTTTAAAATAAAAGAAAAGCATTTTAAAAATTATCAAAAAGAAAAAAAATATATACACAAATCTTTATACATCTATGTATTACATATACATTTACAATAAATATGACACATTTATAGTGTGTTATTATACATATTAGAACATTTACAATAAATGACACATTTATAGTGGGTTATTATTTCAAATAACTAATATATGTGTTAGTTGTGTATGCGAGAATATGGGAATCTAGTATAGACCAACTCTCATTGTTTATTCCTTTTTATTTTATTTAATGAATTCAATAAATTTAGCTGTGCCAAATTGTTGGCTACAGCCATCTTGTGCATGGACGTTTTATGGTCTGGCACAATTATATATATATATATATATATATATATATATATATATATATATATATATATATATATATATATATATATATAAAGTCTGTATTCTATAGATAAACTTCATCTCTAATGTAACCAGGCAAAATAACAATTAGTAACTGGGATTAGTCAACTGAAATCACAACATCTCATGATAATATATGACTAACTCACTTTTAAGTTAATTATGGAAACACTTTTAGTTTTTTATTCTATGTTATATAATGAAAATAGATTAGATGTAATAATTTATATATGTGAAAACTGAAATATAACTACTATACAAGATTTGGCTTTTAGATCTAAATATTAATAATTTTATTGAAAATTCTTATGTATTTTATAAACAAATTTTACTTATGATATAAGTAGACAAATTCCAATTAAAAACTGGCCTTGCCAATGGAAATATCCAAATAAAAATAAGTTTTCTCAGTCTTAAATCAAAAGTAAAATTGTATTTGTACCCTATATTATATTTACAATTTTACACATATAAAGTATGATGTTTGATATACTTTACTTATAAAATTTATAGTATAAATTAAAAGAGGTTTCATGTTTGTTTTAAATGTGATTTAGACAAATATGCCTATTAGATTATATGATTTCAGCCAGTTTCTACTTGAATACTTTGCCTATTACTTTATAGCCAAAGTTTATTTATAAAATATATGGGGAGTTTCCATTAAATCTATTAATATTTAGATCTAAATGTTTGTAGAAAATCTTTGATCAATCATTCTATCTATTTGTCTATTTGCTGATCTGGTTGCATGTGTTAATTTGTTTATATATTTACCTACCTGTCTATCCACCTATATATGTATCTGTTTATCCACCCATCTATCAATAAACAATGAGGAGATTTAAGGTTTTAAGTTTATTAATTTCTATTCTGTGTAAAATAACAGACCAAACTTCTCACATTATACATGTATTTTAATAAAAAAGCTTAATCAGATAAATGTGGTATGTTGGACTATTTACATCATTTAAGAGTGAATGTTCAATGTATAGAAAATTTTAAACTTTATTTAAACTTTCCAAATACAAACAACTTGTTAGTAATAACACAAATAGACAATACAGGTTAGCTCAGTTGGTAGAGCATTTGCCTTAAATTCGATCTCCAAGAATCTAAAGGTGTGAGTTCAACTTCTAAGTGAATATTGTCACTGTGCATATAGGCCAGCAACACCCAAAGAAGAGTGGAAAATACTACTACTCAAAACATTGTGTAATTACTAACCTATATTGTCTATTTGTATGTTATTACTAACAAGTTGTTTGTATTTGAAAAGTTTAAATAAAGTTTAAAATTTTCTATACATTCAACATTCACTCATAAATGATGTAATTAGTCCAACATATCACATCTTATAATATGCCATCATTACAAACCTTCAGACAAATATTAAACAGATTGAGTTTTATCACTTGCTAAATATCTCGGTAACTTGTTTTCAAAATATGATTGTAATAAATTCTGTAATTGTTTCTGCCATGCTTGGGATATGCTAAATGTTATATTATTAATTTAATATGTCTACATATTAAAAATTAACTGATCACTTTATGAGACTTATATACAATGAAATCTCTAGTACAGTGAACAAATCTGATCTCTTTTGTAGCCCTCAAACTGAATAGAATTTATATAAAAAAAGCATTATAGGAAGATAAGCTTAACTAGCTAAAGGAGTTGCACAAGGATTCAAAACCTGAGGTTAATGGGTGTTAGGAATAACCACATTGACTATTTTTGAAGTGAATATTCTAACTAAATATGATTTTCAGACTGGATATCCAGCCATATTTTCTGACCATCATTGCATTTAAACATGTTTAAATGCTATTCGTTTATTTATAATATTACTGCCATGAGATTAGGATGGCATTTCTGAAGTAAAAATCACATGTAGATCAGATTCAAACCCCTCCATTGTTTTTTAAAAATTATCTCAAAAATGATAATGTACTACAGGGTATGAGTGTATCAAGCTATACTTAACAAGGTTTGAAATAATATACAGAAAAAAAATACTAGTGTATAAAATTACTTTAATATTTCAACCAGAGGACTGGTTTCATCAGAAACAAAAAATATGTGTAGTCAAATGCAGATGAAAACAAGTCCTCCAGTTGAAATATTAAAGTAATTTTATACATAAGTATTTTTTTATTTATATATATACTGTAACGATGGGCATATACACACATTGCTATAACGTTGGGTACATATACACATTGCGTGTGTGTGTATATATATATATATATATATATATATACGAGTTACATGATTTACTTTTTTTTAAAGTAAAATTTAGAAAAAAAATGAAATAGAAAAATAATATTAATATTTAATAGTGTAAAAAAAAAAGTAAAAGTTAAAATAAAAAGGTTGGGAATAAGTTAAAAAATATTTATTAATTATAACTTATCTTTCGTTTATGTATTTTTATTTTTATAAGATTCTTTCAAGTATCCTTTTTGTTAAAAGCATTTTTTAAGAGAAAAAAAGATTTTTTTGTAATTAATTAAAACAATTCATACAAAAGTAATCAGGGAAATTAAATTGAAAAAAATAAGAGAATAAAACAATGTACTAATTAAAAAAATTAAAGATCAAATGTATTGCTAGCATGGGTGACAACTCGAGCAAAGATGGGGTCAGAGAATATAAAAGGCTAAAATTGACAATTCTTCAGTTAGTGGAATTGTGATTCTTCAATAGATTCAAAGAATTGAAACTATTAAGAAAATTTTATAGAAGACATTAAAAAAAATATAACCAACGCCAACCAGCAGCAGTGAACAAAATGTATAAATAGCTAAGAACCAAGCATGATGAAAACACTCTTTTACAATCGTACCAAGAAAGAAATGAGTGGCTAGCTCCAAAAGCTGGTGTTCAATCATTTTTTTCTCTGCTCGTCTCCTGAGTACCTTAGCCAAATGCCATATATATTAGTCTGCCTTGCCTTTTGCCGATGTTTGAACCCGTAACATCAAATCAAAGGAAACAGCCCAGGCCAGAGGACACGGAACAAAGAAGCTTCAGTTATGCCAAAATATATGCTTACCATAAATCTAACTGAATCACAAGAAAGGATGATCGCCCACATATGAAAACCAGAGACTGTGTTTGGATCTGGGTAAATATATTCGTTGAGATCATTAATATAATTTTTGAATTCTTAATACTAGTATTAAACTATTAAATTCTCTTGAATAAAACTTTAGATATCATTCGGAAGCATGCATATTTGTTTTACAGTTAAATATTTCTTATATGTTTTTTTTAATTATTATGTTTTAATAAATTTGTGTAAATTATTGGTGTTGTTTTTTTGTCTCTCTTTCTCTCTCCATTTATCTGAGTAAATGTATTGCTGGTCTCATGTTTTAAGAATTAGCCATGGGTCAAGTGCTTGAAATGTGTTAATGACATTTCATGAGTTCCAGTTTAAGTATTGGATGGTGCCCAGGGTTTAATCCCGTTAAAAATAATCCCCATGAGTCACATTTCAAGCAACCAGAGAGAGTTACCTTAGTTTGGAAAAGTAACTATCGGTTTAATATTTTTATTCAATCTCAGTCTGACCCGGGGAATGGTTGGTATGCAAATATTAATCATATTTATTCCTCCGCTTGAATAACGGGTTCGCAAAATAAATAATTAACCTTGAAGTAAAAGCTAATAACTTAAATTATAAGTGTCAAAAAAAAAATAGTAATAAGAAACCGGTAAATTTTTTGTTTCAGACTTATAAATTTCGAGTACAAACTTTACTTCAAATGTTTAAAAATTAAGGCAAAAAAGAGGGTTCCTGTTATAATATGTATCCATATTGAAACAGACAGATCGAAGAATCGATCTTAGTTTCATGGTTGTCATTTAAGAACGGTAATTCTAAACCACTATTTACCCGCAATGAGACTTTTTCTATTCCAAGCCACATAGATTTTAAGTTATTTATTTTGTGTTTGTTTAAAAAGAATTTAATGTAAAGAGTATGAGTATAAATGTCACAAATCATGATGAATAATATTTGTGTGTGTGTGGTTTGTGGATTTATATTAGCTCAATTTAAAAGTTTCAATTGCGTGTATATTTTCTTTAAATTTTAATTTTGCAAATTATACAAAGTCATTTAAAAATGCTGATCAAAAGTCACATTCCTTTGATCAGTATTTTTAATCAAAATCTTACTTGTACAAAATGTATAGAATAATTAATTTGTACTTTGCTAAATTAAGATAATGAATGTATATTTTTGTATTCACGAATTCCGATGTAATTGTTTGTCAATTTAGAATCATGTATTAAATTTAAAAATAAATGAAAACCGAACAATGGAAATGAGAAACGTAGAACTCTTATCAAGAAAGGCAAAGGCTATTGTATAGTCAAAAAAATTAGATATTGCTGGAGGCCAGAAATCAAAGGAGGCGGAGTCATGAACAAAAACTAGGCAGAAAGGTCAACCGTAGCCATCTTAGATATAATATAGACACTCTAACTTTTGACTTGGCTGGGATTAGATCGTCTCAAGCTACAGCAAAGTAGTTGTTCCAGAGAAATCACTTCAACCATTATTAAGAAGTTGCCCGGTAAACTGCAATAATGATGGGCTAAGTCCAAGAAGCTGATTCCTGTTCTGCCAATTTAAATCTTTCGTACCGCTGATCTGTAATGTTTTCCGTGCTTCCAGTCTTCAAAATTCCAACATTTAAATTAACCATGCCGTTCTAAAAAATTCAAAATGCGCGCCTACGTTCTTCATACATATCACCGCAAGAAGAAAAGCCGGACGAAGAAAGAATGGTAACTTTTGTTACATGAACTTTTTAACTTTCCTCTCAGTAATAATTTTAAATTTAATCTGTTAACCTAATTAATTGCATGTAAATTTCTTGTTTTCCATTTGAAAATGTTACACAAAACCCTGTCAGTAAACTTCTTCTCTAATATTTCTGTGCTCTAGTCTTTAGATGATAATTATTAATATTTGTGCCTACTAATAATCCATTTGTGAATACATTTATATTTTTACTATTACTTATTTTACAAACAAAACGATGCCAATAATAATATTTCTCAACTCTAATTAAAGTCAGTAGAGTTTATCTCATAATATTTATTATATTCATTTTAAAAGTAATTTTCTTTTATCGAACTAAAAATTGTTTCATTTATGTTGAGTTGAGAAATATTCAAGTATTTTGATTGTTTCTTTTACTTTGTCATGATATTTTAATCTATACTCCAAATATCAAATACTTAAAATAGTATAAAATTTTATTATATTTTTTATATATTATTACGGAGTAATAATAATAAGTGAATATTTTATTGCTATTATTACCTTCCGAACAATCTGGGGAGTTATGGGTTTCAGAGTGAAATTAATTAATTGTTACTTTTGCGATCGTTTGTTTTCGCCATGTTATTATTGAATAGTTATATCAGGCTGTTGCGTAGAACATGTTACGGATAGATAAAAGGTTTTATATAATTTCGTTTTAAAATCCACTTCCGATCACTCTTCCTCGATGTTACGGTGGCAAGGCCTTTACCTTCGCCTAAGTTGGCGTCTTGTTTTACTACCATATGGAGAGAAAGAAATTCTTCTCCAGGTAATCTCTTGGATCACCGGGGTTCGAAAATGATCCTGGCTGGTTGTAGTGTCTCGGATCTACTTGGGGGCATTAAGACTTGTCAAAGTACAAGCCGCCCGGTATTCCGTCAATGCACCGCAAGTGATTATTGTAGTGTACCTTAATCCTTGAAACCATCAGTACATCAGTATTATATATTATATTTTTATATAAAACCGCCTCCCATTTATCGTATACGCAATGGTTTGAATCTATTAAATAAAACGACTTAATATAAACTAGTAGTTAAATATTTTAAGTGCTCCAATTACTCTGATTCTCATATCAACCTGTACCACCATTTAAACACATAAATATTGGCATGAGTTTGTTAATCAGTACAAACCGATTATTGATGACTAGCAGCAATTTATTATAAAATACATAGGAGAGTTTTACCGTACCTGTAAATAATATTATTCAATGCTTCCAATAATTTATTAAAAATTTATCTAACCTAATTTTGTCTCTCTTGCATTATTACTTTCGACATCTAGTCAATCACCTGCTGTCTGTATTGACAACTTAAATATATACATTAAATTATTAGCCGTACCAATATCCCGACTATAAGGTATCTATGAAATAGCTGATTGTAGGTAATTTAGTCTGTGTTTTTCGATGAGCTAGTAAAGGGAAAACCCCGTACCGTTGTAGTATTGTCATCGGTGGGTCATGCCAGGGTTTTGGGTTTGAATTTAGTTTGCATTTTGGAATTTATTCCTAGACGTGGACTGGGTTTGAATTCGGATTACTGTGTGTGATTAAGCATGGTGATTTTTACCGTACAGTGTTTAAAATTTTGGACGCCCTCCGTGGTGCTCTGATGAAGAAATCTCCCACACCCTGCAGAGTGAACAAGAGTAAATATTAAATTATAGAAATATTCGATTTTTTTTTCATACCGTTGAGATATATATACTTTGCGTTATTAAAATGCGCAGTTTTAAAACGATGTTTTGAGTAAGTCAAATATACTAATTTTTTTTCACCCTTGCTTGCAAGTAGTTTCAGTTGAATAGATTGCCTTCTAATATTGTTAAGATAATATAGTGAGATTTTTTTTTTGAAAAAAAGTGTGAAAGCGATTTTGAAGTTTTGTTTTAACGACAAAAATATTGAGAATAGTTTCAAAGCAAGTGAAAACCTGTATCGATTTTGTGTGTTTATTTAATTCAAAATAAACGAATGTTATTTCATAAATCTTTTTGCAAGTCAATTTTGTTGTGTTGTTTAAAGAAAAAAAAAATAAAGCAAAGAAAGTAGGATTACTTTTCATGTCTTACAAATAAACGCGTGTATGTGTGTATATATATTGTTTAATATAGAAGTCTTATCAAAGCCAGTGCATAATATAAAGATCAGTTGAATAAAGTTTGGCCGGAATATGGGCTATCCGATATTAAGTAGAGTAACCGTTTAGGTTAAGTTTTTTGTATAAAACCAATCAACCAAATACAGTCGTCAAAGTTTTAACGGTATATACACGTACGTTATAGAAACTTGAAATTGTATGATAACCCCGCAGAAGTAGCGTTAATATTAAACGTTTTACATAAAACATTATGTTCTTGAATCAAATGATTTTATTAAGTCACGTAAAAAAGTATATATTTGGGGATCAGTGGATTAAATTATCTATTGGTCACATGTTGCTGGCTGGCGCCTTTCAAATAAATTTGTCAGCAAATATGTTTGTCCATACAGCAGTGGTGAGTTTTGTTTGGTCTATAAAAGAGAGAAATGGTGATATATATATATAGAGAGAATTACTGACAGTATTATAAGAATATTATTGTATTATATACTAATTGTTAATATGTTGTTTTATAGGACTGAGGAGAATAGTTCGAACTGGGTGAAATAAAGTTTTTTCTTCTCCCTTATTAATAATTTAGATACACGTTATCATATCATATATATACGTGTAATAAAAAAAAAAAGTGAAAAAGGGGTTTTATATAACAGAAATCAAACGGAACGTAGGTGAAAAAAGAAAGGAAGGAAGACACACAAACTGGATGAGAAAGGTGGGAACAGTATCAGCAGCGGGGAAGGATTTGGCATATAGGATCAGGGATCAGTATCTTTTATGAATATATACATAAATAAAAATATTTCGCAAATAACTAATTCACCTGCTAAAAAAAAACCACACATATAATTAATAAAAAAAAAAAAAAAATACCAAATGGCAGAAATAGAAGGGTTCAGTAAATCATCTGAAAATGGTGCAGAAACATCAGACACATCCAGTGATCATGAGATTGTTTTTAAAAAATATCCTGATAAAAGAAAAAGTTGTAGACGATTAGAGAAGAATGCCAAGCAGAGGGAGCACGATGATGATGGGAAGTTTTACGCGATTCTCGAGGAGATGAGAGAGGATAGAAAACTTATGATGGCTATGATGGAGCGGATGTTGAGAATTGAAGAAGGACGTATGGGGATTGATGGTAAACCAGATCGGGAAGAGAAATCCAATAGCAATACAAAGAAGGAAGAAGATGACCAAACCATACCGAAGAAGTTGGAAATTCAGAGCAAGGAAGTCAGTGAAGAGAAAACAAGCCAGAAGATAGAAGTTAGTAATGATGAGTTGGAGATGCAAACTGAGAGGCAGGGTCAAATTGAAAAACCAATAGTGGCAAGGGAAACTGCTATCAAAGGAAAAGAAATAAAAGTAGAACAGACAATAAATCCCCAAATAAGGATGAGTAATATACCATACTTTGGGTCATCCATTCATATTCAAATATTTAAAAGATCCGGAGAAAATCCAGATGTACATTTGGATAGTGTCAAGGAATTTTTATGCTTACACCAAATGACCGAGAAGGAGAAAATAACAGTAGCCAGCCATTATCTAAAGGAATCCGCGAAGGCTTGTGGAAATTATTGAAAAACCCACCGATTACAATTCAAGGTTATGAAAATGCCCTTTTAAAAAGGTATTGGAGTGAAGAGAAGCAGGAGGGACTTTTACACAAGCTCTCCAGTCAAAAATATAATGAGAACAACAGACAGGGTTATGCAGCATTCTTCATTCACCAAGTGACAATACTTAAATCTCTTACTGCTTTTAAGTACACTGATCAGCACATTACCCGGATTATTGTGCATAATTTACCACCGTGGGTACAAAGAATGATGCTGGGAAGCTGCCCCATGTCATTTGAAAAAACTATTGAGCTTTTAAACCAGATTGATTATGGGGATTTGTCTCCAACAAAAAGGGAATGGGAGCAGAGTCATTACAACGCGAGACAATTAAAGCCTTATATACCTCCTGACCCAGGGAGAACATAGAAAACAAACAGTAATTTTGGGATAACCCGGTAAACGACCACTATGTTATAAATGTTTCAGATGATGAGTAAAGACCAATGGACATTAATATACAAATGATTGATAAAATGTATCATTCCACACCCATGTTTAGGTTCAAACTCTCACCCAGACTGTTCTCCAAAATCGATCAACTCTGTAAAGAAATGTAAGTCAGTAAAATATGTATAAACATTTTTTTTTGTTATTTTTTTTTAAGTAGGAAGAAATGAAACAGACAGATCGAAGAATTGATCTTAGTTTCATGGTTGTCATTTAAGAACGGTAATTCTAAACCACTATTTACCCACAATGAGACTTTTTCTATTCCAAGCCACATAGATTTTAAGTTATTTATTTTGTGTTTGTTTAAAAAGAATTTAATGTAAAGAGTATGAGTATAAATGTCACAAATCATGATGAATAATATTCGTGTGTGTGTGGTTTGTGGATTTATATTAGCTCAATTTAAAAGTTTCAATTGCGTGTATATTTTCTTTAAATTTTAATTTTGCAAATTATACAAAGTCATTTAAAAATGCTGATCAAAAGTCACATTCCTTTGATCAGTATTTTTAATCAAAATCTTACTTGTACAAAATGTATAGAATAATTAATTTGTACTTTGCTAAATTAAGATAATGAATGTATATTTTTGTATTCACGAATTCCGATGTAATTGTTTGTCAATTTAGAATCATGTATTAAATTTAAAAATAAATGAAAACCGAACAATGGAAATGAGAAACGTAGAACTCTTATCAAGAAAGGCAAAGGCTATTGTATAGTCAAAAAAATTAGATATTGCGGGAGGCCAGAAATCAAAGGAGGCGGAGTCATGAACAAAAACTAGGCAGAAAGGTCAACCGTAGCCATCTTAGATATAATATAGACACTCTAACTTTTGACTTGGCTGGGCTTAGATCGTCTCAAGCTACAGCAAAGTAGTTGTTCCAGAGAAATCACTTCAACCGTTATTAAGAAGTTGCCCGGTAAACTGCAATAATGATGGGCTAAGTCCAAGAAGCTGATTCCTGTTCTGCCAATTTAAATCTTTCGTACCGCTGATCTGTAATGTTTTCCGTGCTTCCAGTCTTCAAAATTCCAACATTTAAATTAACCATGCCATTCTAAGAAATTCAAAATGCGCGCCTACGTTCTTCATACATATCACCACAAGAAGAAAAGCCGGACGAAGAAAGAATGGTAACTTTTATTACATGAACTTTTTAACTTTCCTCTCAGTAATAATTTTAAATTTAATCTGTTAACCTAATTAATTGCATGTAAATTTCTTGTTTTCCATTTGAAAATGTTACACAAAACCCTGTCAGTAAACTTCTTCTCTAATATTTCTGTGCTCTAGTCTTTAGATGATAATTATTAATATTTGTGCCTACTAATAATCCATTTGTGAATACATTTATATTTTTACTATTACTTATTTTACAAACAAACGATGCCAATAATAATATTTCTCAACTCTAATTAAAGTCAGTAGAGTTTATCTCATAATATTTATTATATTCATTTTAAAAGTAATTTTCTTTTATCAAACTAAAAATTGTTTCATTTATGTTGAGTTGAGAAATATTCAAGTATTTTGATTGTTTCTTTTACTTTGTCATGATATTTTAATCTATACTCCAAATATCAAATACTTAAAATAGTCTAAAATTTTATTATATTTTTTATATATTATTACGGAGTAATAATAATAAGTGAATATTTTATTGCTATTATTACCTTCCGAACAATCTGGGGAGTTATGGGTTTCAGAGTGAAATTAATTAATTGTTACTTTTGCGATCGTTTGATTTCGCCATGTTATTATTGAATAGTTATATCAGGCTGTTGCGTAGAACATGTTACGGATAGATAAAAGGTTTTATATAATTTCGTTTTAAAATCCACTTCCGATCACTCTTCCTCGATGTTATGGTGGCAATGCCTTTACCTTCACCTAAGTTGGTGTCTCGTTTTACTACCATATGGAGAGAAAGAAATTCTTCTCCAGGTAATCTCTTGGATCACCGGGGTTCGAAAATGATCCTGGCTGGTTGTAGTGTCTCGGATCTACTTGGGGGCATTAAGACTTGTCAAAGTACAAGCCGCCCGGTATTCCGTCAATGCACCGCAAGTGATTATTGTAGTGTACTTTAATCCTTGCA
Source organism: Epiperipatus broadwayi (assembly GCA_028023455.1). Taxonomy (NCBI): domain Eukaryota; kingdom Metazoa; phylum Onychophora; class Udeonychophora; order Euonychophora; family Peripatidae; genus Epiperipatus; species Epiperipatus broadwayi. Next base: position 1,435,188 of record JAQFVV010006438.1, on the reverse strand, counting down.
ACCATCAGTACATCAGTATTATATATTATATTTTTATATAAAACCGCCTCCCATTTATCCGTATACGCAATGTTTTGAATCTATTAAATAAAACGACTTAATATAAACTAGTAGTTAAATATTTTAAGTGCTCCAATTACTCTGATTCTCATATCAACCTGTACCACCATTTAAACACATAAATATTGGCATGAGTTTGTTAATCAGTACAAACCAATTATTGATGACTAGCAGCAATTTATTATAAAATACATAGGAGAGTTTTACCGTACCTGTAAATAATATTATTCAATGCTTCCAATAATTTATTAAAAATTTATCTAACCTAATTTTGTCTCTCTTGCATTATTACTCTCAACATCTAGTCAATCACCTGCTGTCTGTATCGACAACTTAAATATATACATTAAATTATTAGCCGTACCAATATCCCGACTATAAGGTATCTATGAAATAGCTGATTGTAGGTAATTTAGTCTGTGTTTTTCGATGAGCTAGTAAAGGGAAAACCCCGTACCGTTGTAGTATTGTCATCGGTGGGTCATGCCAGGGTTTTGGGTTTGAATTTAGTTTGCATTTTGGAATTTATTCCTAGACGTGGACTGGGTTTGAATTCGGATTACTGTGTGTGATTAAGCATGGTGATTTTTACCGGTACAATATCGGAGAAAAGTCATTTAAGTGAATTAAATTTATCTTATGGGCTTAGACATGGGTACATAAAGCCTAGAACAAGCACATTATTATCATTTTTAAATAAAAAATAAATAAATATGCAAATTATAATTATTGTTAATTAGTAATCATTAAAGGAGAGTTAAATTATAATTTTTTTTCACGATTAAGAAAAAATTAAGTATGTTTGAGAAATATTAAAAATAAAAAAAAAATTACGATCCATTTTATAATTTTGTTATACTTAATTTGAAAAACTTTTCATTCTAAATCAAATAGTTCTTACCATATTATTAGAATTCTGATGTCACAACTATCATCATTTGACTAAAAAAATAGGTTTGAATCCTTTTAAAAAATTTATCTATAGAATAGTCGCTATCAAATAAAGTTCAAAACTTTTTTGGCCCACTTCTTTCCGGTTCTTTTTTTAGATAGAATGATGGTATATACTGATTATGCATTTATCATAAATAAGTTGGCAAAAAAAATTTGGGTGAAAGATGAGAGGCACTGATTGGTCTAGCTCATCAGTGGTTGGCCCAGATAGGAACAACATTCTTTTGAAATTGGCATCAGCAGGAATCTACATAGTTCCAGGTTTAATTAATCAGTGTACTAATAAAAGTTTTACCCAGCATTGTGAGACTTTTAATCATTGCCCAATTTTTTATGTTAGCTGGGATAATTTTCACAAGTTAGCAGCTTCTTAAATAACTGGAAATACCATTTTAGCCAGCTTAATTTTCTGGAATGCTGTTAAAACCAATTTCTTAATTGATTGAGATGAGTCATAAATCCTTCACTGAGTTGACACTGTACATTTCTTCAAGCCAAAAAATTCCAGCACAAAAACTGTTTTACTGGTACCTATCACTGATTTTTATGTATCAATGCTATCCAAGATCAAATATAACAAATCTGGGTACGTTTAGTTATTGTCAAATTAATCGGTTTTTTTTTTAAGTGTCATAGCATCGGCCGGGACGCGAACCCGCAACCCGGGCAACTGCTTGTAAGGCAATCGGTTTTTAAATTATATATTTTTTCTTTTTCATACTAAAAATAACATTTCTCTGATTTTTACAAAAAAAAAAAAAATACAAAAATATTGTTTGTATCTCTAATTTCATTGTTTAACATTTTTCTAAATACAAACACATAGAATTACCATATAAAATTTAATTACTACTAGATAAATACATTTTCATTACTTTATCTAAATAAATAGATTATTTACTTTTTTTTGATCAGCAAAGCACACTAATTTCTTTTTCTTTTTTTTTACTTTTTTTTATGAATACAGAATTACTAGATAAATTTCTAATCACTACTAAATAAGTTATAAACTTTTATTACTTCATTCAAGTGAATAGATTATCTGCTTTTTCTTTGTCTCTTGATATGAATACGTATTACAGAAATAAAGAGACTTGTTACTTTTTCAAAAAAATAAAATAAAAATACTTGTATTATCCTTTTTACCATGCTTGACATCCATTTTTTTAATTACACAGTTTCAGAGACTATAAGTATTTGTTTATGTTTTTTTTTCAATTTTATTTTACTGAATATGTGTTAGTTGTAAAATTAAAAAAAATTAATGTATTGTTATTAATTATAAAAGGAAATCTCATTAAAATTTCATAACTTTCAGAATGTTATAACACAATTAAGAACATCCACACACACATACATATTAACATTCAAATAGACACAATTAAAAGAATGCTCTGAATCTTTATCATTTTATTATATACTTGAGTAGTTAGAAAAGTCATCATCATCATCATCAACCATTATCAATCCACTGCAGGATGAAGGTCTCTCCAAGTTTAATCCATCTTCTCCGATCTTTAGCTTCTCTTCTCCACAACACCCCTGCACATTTTCTTATTTCATCTATCCATCTCACATGTGGTCTCTTTCTGGGTCTTTTACAATCTCTTGGAATCCAGTTTAAAATTTCAATTGTCCATCTATTATTATCTCTTCTAGCAATATGTCCAGCCCAACTCCATTTCAATCTTTTAATTTTTTCAATAAGGTCAGTAACACCTGTTTGTTGTCTTAACCATACATTGCGTTTTCGATCTCTTCTTGTTACTCCCAACATACATCTCTCCATACTCCTTTGAGTGGTCTGAAGTCTCTGTATTTCTCTTCTATTAAGTGTCCAAGTCTCAGATCCATAAGTAAGAACTGGTAAAACATATTTGTTAAAAACCATCCTTTTCAAACACATAGGCATATTTCCTTTTAGTATCAAGTTATTTCTACCAAAAGCACTCCAACCAAGTTTAATTCTTCTCAGTGCCTGATAAGGCAGAATGAATGTTAGAAAAGTACTATGCTAGAAATTATAACAATTAACTCATATTCAGTAAAATAAAATTGAAAAAAAAAAAGAGTAAACAAATACATGCCAAACTTGGTAGAAAGGATAATCCATAAGCATCTATTTTTTTTCATATGTCATAGCATCGGCCGGGAGGTGAACCCACAACCGTCTGCAACCAACTACTAGCTTGCAAGACGGCTGCGATGACCTCTCGGCTAACAATACTTGACTGCACCTATTTTTATTATTTTTATATTAAGAAATCAAAGTCTGCATTAATGGGCATGATGTGATACTTTACATTTCTTAATATTTTTTATTTTTATATTAATAAGTTGACTTAAACAAAAATAATAAATAATGTGGAAATATTATAATTAAATGTGCAGAAGTTTTTATTTTAAAATAATGCTAAAAAAATGTAAATATTAAATACGACTGCTTTTTGTTACCCATTTTGTTTTAAGTATTTATTGTAGCCCCTGAACCTATATAATAAAATAAATAAATGCACAGCTTTGTTGAGAGAATTGATTCTGATCTGTGTACTTTTGCTCATAACTTGGATCCTTAAAAGACTTTATGATTATATATATATGTGGGATAGATGGATTTTCTTTCCAATTTCTTTTTAAAAGATATTAATTATATAATTTTTGCTCTTTAAATCAGTTTTAGTAACCACTGATAAATTGCATTGATTCCATTTAACTTTTATACAACAGGAAATTAACTCCATTATTTTTTTTTATTTTTTATTTTATTTCAGTCTGTGAGTGAAAAGCTTATCAGGTCATTTTAATTTATTTTAAAGTGGAGTCTGACTTTCTTGTGTGATAGTGATATTATATTTCACTTAGATTATTAAAAATTCCACATTTTAGAAATTTCCTGTAATAACAATTTAATTTTTTTTTTTTTTTGATTGTATATTTCAGGTCTCTAAAAGGCTGTTTATTCCTATATTTGTGAAGATGTTGAACAGAATAGGACATTTTATTTTAAAATATTGTTTTGCATCTCACTAGCCATCTAAATTCTAATAGTTATAATGCTGCTTTTATTGTTTTATTATAGGTCACGAAGCTTGTTGTCAATATCTTGCTCAGTGAGTTTTTGGAGAGAATTAGATTTAATCTAATATTCCTGAAAGAAGGACAATAATTACTGATGTATAAAAAAGTTGTGTAAAAAGTTTCTCCTTGCAAACATAACTTACACATTGTATCAAGAGGCCCTATCTATAAAATTTGTTGAGAAGGACTATAATTGGGAAAACAACCATTAATGAATTTAATGCCAGTATATGACAATGGTTAATCTACGGAGATATTTTTTAGTATTTTTACTGATGGATGGGTTTCCAATTAAAACCACAATTGGATTTTGAGATTCCCAACATAAATATCTCACATTATTTGAGGTTTTTTTATTTGATCTCTGATATCAAAGTAGGCTAGTCCCCATCTTTTCAAGATAAGATGTTGTCCCAATTTTACCAATTTAGATGGCTGACAATTGTAAAGTTGATATCAAATAGAGGGTTATTACATATTCTGCTGTATGATGAAGCTTTTATAAATTGATTAAACAATTTAATATCAACCAGTTCAAGAGCATTGTCTTTTACTGGTGTCTTTATATGTCTATTAATGCTTGCTTTGATATACTGCTTGATATTGATATATTATTTATTCAACTTCATAGTGCCTAGAATATTAACAGACTTTTAAAAATGGATTTAACTATTTTTATTTTTGTTCTTAGATAGCATTTACTAAGACTGAAAGATAATAATTTAGTTGAGAACTTATTGGGGATTAATTTTTTCATTATTAAATTGGCTTTTGTCATAGAAATGCATACTGGAGTACCTAAAACTTTAGTTGGAACTGTTATAAACTTTAATAAGATCTTTCTTCCTGGTAATATTGGTATTCTGAAAATTTTTTCTCTGATAATTTTAATCCAGTTATTTGAGAAAATTTTTTTAAGTATTCTTCAATAATATTAATGTTAGTGATGCCTCTGGAAATTATTACTACATGATCAGCAAAAGCCAATATATTTATTTATTTTCCATGACTTGAGACAAACCTTTATGGAATATTCTCATTGATCTCTCTCAAAAGAAAATTGATGCATATAGCAAATAAAATGGATGATAGGTGTAATCCTTGGACAAGGCCTTTTGTAATATGAAATATTGGAGAAAGTCTTATGAATTTTTTTGTAACATACTTTTCTATTTATAATATAATTTATGAGGCCAAAAACATAAGAGTATTCATTTAGCAAAACAATATAGATCTACATGATCAAAAGTACCATTGAAATTGATTTTTATTGCAATGACATTAGATAGATCATTTTATTTCACATGTGGTACTATTTCATGTTATACCAATACTGTATGACAAATATGTCTTTCAGATATAGAGTAATGGACAGGTAGCTGTTTAGTTGTCAAGATGGGCTTAAATTATTTAATATTTGTACAAATATTTTAGCATATATATTCAATTGATATAGGCCTTAGTTGATTGATAAGTAAATTAATGGTATCAGTTTTTACTATTATAAGTAATATTTATTTGATAATTTCTACCTTATCCATGAACTCTATAGTTAAAGAGTTAAAATAGTTTATCATGCGATTCACTATTAGATATTTTATGAATTTATACAAGTTTGATGTGATATTTGAGAATCCTAGTTTTAATTGTAGGTTTTAACTTGTTTATTTGTTCAATCACATTTCCTAAAAATAATATTGGTTGTGATAGATCTAGATTTTTTTAGCTGATACTATGATAATAAGTTATTATCAGTGTATTGTACCGGTCACTTTTGTCTGTTCATATAACAAGATCTAGCCATCTAGAAAAAAGCACAGTGAGTCCATTCATGTGCAAGATACCTAAGTCAGGAACATTCATGAACTCTGCCCTGTTTGCCTATTTTTCAGATCTGATAACTTATGAGCAACAATTCCGATGATACCAGTCTAATTTATTTCTCACCGGTGGCATCGCAAAGCAGTGACACAAAGAGACTTTTTGGAAATGGCCATTATTCATGTATATAATATTATTGTTAGTGAAATTGTATCACCTAGTAAATTAAACCTTTTATATAACATCAAATATTATTACTATATTTTTTTTTCTATTTGAAAAAAGTAAAATAGTCCAGGTAAATTATATATAAATGTGAACTTTATTTTACAAGTGGCAAAAGCCTCATCATATTGCAATTACACTACATTTTAAAACAGTAACAACTCTTACCATAGAGTATTGCCATCCAGTGCAGCTATCATAATCAATAGATGCTAGAAGGTTTGTGCAGCAAAATCTGTATCGAGTGCATACTCATCCAATATCCACAGACCAATTTCTAGCTTGTGGTCCCTTCATCAATGAAGAACATTGGATGTCAGAACACTGCACCTAAATCTTTAAATCTAATGCAATACCCCAGCAGCTACCTTTTACTTTTTTAGTTAATTATAAATTTATTTAAATGCACATTGAGTATGTAAGTAATATTCATTAAGGCTGTAGCCTCAAGCACATGCGTATAAAATGCGATAGTAGGGACCTCTACAGGTCTTAAACCATAAGCTTACTTTTTTCTTCCAAAGAGTAAGCTTGTGCTTGAGGCTACAGCCTTAATGAATATTACTTTTTAGTTAATATAAAGCTACAAGTTCAAAATGAAAACGTAATGTTTCCAATCGAAGCCCATTTAACTTTTATACTCATACAGATCTAAGTGGAGCACTTTCAGTTCCAAGGCTACTCATTGATGAACAATCTAGAAACTAGTTTGGGGATATTGTATGAGTAGGCACTAGATTCTATTGTCCATTGGCTACTACCAGTTTCCACTGACTGTCAATACTGTATGGAGAGAATTGCTACTGTTTTAACAGCTTGTGTAAGCATAAGTATTGGTGATCATCTGATTCTTTAGTGTTTAATACATTGCATTTTATTTTTACAGTTAAAAAGTAAATGACATTCATCTAAACCATTCAGATTCTTCTGGAAAATCTTTATTCTCATGTTACTGATATATAAATACGTATTTATTATTAATATATATTGGCTAAATGTCTGATGTGCAGAGGTAGTGCATCCATTGTGCTTATGATTGGCATTTGAATCTGGATTAAATGAATTTTTTTTAAAAAAGGTTTAGGATTATTTTCAGGTATCTAATTTATATAATATCCAATTAATGATCCAATATTAATGAGTTATTTGCAACAATATGTTTACAGCTAAAGATTAAAACAAGAATGGAAAATCATTCAAAATCTCATCATTTGAGAATTAGTAAGTATAATTAATACAATCTGCTCTTCCATTGTTTTTTTATGAGAGACTGTTGGAAAAACCTTTACTCTGACATGAATTATTTATAAAAATGGCTGTTTTACTTATTAAATAGGTAAATAGATTGTTTATTGATTTTTTAATAATCAAAACAACATATTTAATGGAATCATCTTTTTTAACAACTGGATATATACAATTATTTCATATATTTAACTACTTTTTGTATTGTTTTTTATACTTCAATAAATGGATTAATTACGATATCAATATCATATATAAAAATATAAAAACTTTCCTTTTAAAATTCTTACCAAAATCCAAAAAATTCCTTCCCATTTTTTTAAAAAAAAGTTACGTGGGTGGAGATATTTATTAATGGGTTTCATGACGTTTAAAATGTTTCCTTTGCTTTGACTAATCACTTAATATTTTTTTTGGGTGCCTGTTTGTTTTTTTTTTAAAAAAAAAACATTTTTTAAAAAAAAAAAAATACTCCCCTTCAAAAAAAAAATAACTACACTTAAAAAAATAATTTATGCCCTGAAGTAAACTATTAAAAAAAATCTCAAATATAAATTTATAAAAATATAAGTGAGATGCGCATGCCATTTTTTTTTTTTAACATTTTGCGTTGAAAAAAATAAAAACAATTCTATATTTAATCGTTTCACTAAATCTTCTATTAAGTATTTTTGTGTAATAAATATATTTTTATCAAAGCACTTTATTTTCTATATAATTTAATAACTTCGGGTGTTAAAAGACATTTCTTTCTGATATGAAATATTATTATAAGATTTCAAAAAGTAAAGTTATTTTGATTGTAACTTATAGGATTTCATTGAACAATATTAATATATTTTAAAAGATTTGAAAAAACAAATCGTATTATTTTCTTAAATAATATTAAACTAGTTATTTCTGTCATAAAATGTGAACGATAAATTATATGTGAATGTGTTTGTTAAAGACTAAACATAAAAGAATTATGAAAAATCAGTATATTTTTTAGTTTACAGTAATAATATAGTGTGTAATAAAAAATTAATTCAAAATACAGAAGTAGATCGTTAGTCATATTGGTTGGTTGCCATTTGATTTCAAGGCTTTGTGCAGCTTCTGGAGACCATGGATAATTACAAACTCTATATGGTGCTTCTATAGGCTGTATATATCTATCGATGGAACTGCATAGTAAATAAAATGATTGAATAAAACAATAATCAATGATAAATAAAATGGACGTATTAATGATGCTTGAAAATAATTTCTTTAAAAATGAATAAAATCCACAGCAGTAAATGTAATAGGTAAAAATATTGAAAGAATATATTTAGAAACCAAATCAGTACAAAATGATTAAGTTTTGGTTCACATTTTGGATAATCAATCAATCAATCGATCGATCGATCAATCAATCAATCAATCAATCAATCAATCAATCAATCAATAAAACATGTTTTATTTATGGGAAAATGTAAATAATTTGTGAATAGCTTTTGAGAATTTAATTTTTTATGTTGAACTTATAATGAATTAAAATAATTTATTTAGCATAAGAAGAATCTATGGGAATAAGTAAAATAAATAAGATTATAAAAATAATATTCTTAGGAATCAAATCAATAACAAAATAAATAAGAGTTGTTTCATTATTTGAATAATAAATAAAGACATGTTTGTAAATAATGGCTGACAATTACTTTCTTGTATCCATTCTGCATTGGATTAGTTATTAAATACATTATTGCTACATTTCTTTATATTCCTTTATTACCATGGATTTAATTTTATTAACTTATTAAAATGTATATTGTTTTCATTTTTCCATAAATGGAACATGTTTCCATTTATTATCTAAACATGGGTTAGTTTCTAAGTATATTGTTGCAGGGCTCTAATTTATTATATTTACTACTATGGATTTTCTTATTTTCAATCATTAGAAGTACATACATACTATTTCTCATCAATTTCTTTTTACTTTACTTATTCATATGTGCTATATAACTTAATCTTAGGGGGTAAACTCAGGCTATAGGAGCACTCTCTCTGTAAAATATGTTTGGTAACACATACACTCATGTATACATATTATATATGTTGATACAAAGATTTTTATGGGTTACATAAATAAAGACATATTTTGCGGGTTCAACCATGTTAAATTTAAATATTGATATACTGATGTTTCGACTTGATTGCACAAGTCATCTACTGGGTGATAAAATATAAAAAGATGATTGTACAGTCACTGATTTGAAAAAGAAATGTTAAAGTGCCACCAATAGCAAAAATGTTAAATTAAGAATTTCTTTTTAAAAAAAACTTTCCAAATAGGAGGAAGTTTGCATGTATCATCTCACTTATTGATACAATCTGGCCTTTTAGGTATCTCAATAGCTTCTCTAATTTTGCACTGGTAGAGATTATCACATCTGGATATGATTCTGATATTAGAAAAATCAATTTTATTACTTGAATCTATAGTATGAAGTGAGAGTGGTGATGATGATGAATGTTGTTTAACTGCATTAGCATGCTCATCTCTCCTAACACTGATGCGACAATTACTCATACCTATGTAAGAAGCTTTACAATTTTCATGAGATTTGATAAACACCATGAGATTCAAGATGGATTGAATCCTTAGGCTTGCTTATTATATTGCTGATCTTTTGATGACTAGAAAATGCTGTATTTATATTATAGCATTTTAATATACATCCAATACTGCCTGTAGTTCCTTTTACATATGGAACAAATCTTAATAGCTGAATTATCATCTTTTTGTTTCCTATTTTATCCATTTGAAGGTTTGAAATAAGGCTTTTTAAATAAATTTATAAATATAACTATTTGTTAATAAAACAACTATTAATATGATTTATTTCTTCTTTTAGATGTGACTTAGCTGAAAGGTTAATTGCTCTATTTAAAAGAGTTTTTGGCTATGGAATCTATCTTTGAGTTGGGTGATAATGAGAATATAAATGTAAATATCTGTCCATGTGTGTGTATTCTTAATTTAACATTTTTGCTGACTGGTAGAATTTTAACATTTTTTTCTCAAATCAATGATTGTAGCACCTCTACAACAATCTTTCTACCTTTTATCACCCAGTGATGACTTGTGAGACCAAACCTAAATGTTGGTATATCAATATTTGAATTTAAACACAGATGAACCTGCAAAATATGTCTTTTATATATATATATACATTTAATTAATAAGGTATGCATTCTAAGACATATGCAAAAAGAATTAACTCATAAAATAAAAAATACCATTATGAAAAAAACCTGACTGCTTGATTGAAAACATAGCGAGTACACAAAATAAAATAGTGAATGAAAAATGATTCACAATGCTACTTATGTAGGTATGTGTAAAAGTTATACATATTTACAAATTTATTTAATGTGTAATGTTTTCCTGAAGTTATGATGGTGTTTTACTTGTACTTCTATATTTTGGACTATTTTCATCATATATAATATGTTACTGAATGTCTTATAGAAAAAGTTAACTTCATTTAAATATTTTTAAAACATTCCAACTATTAGAGGTGAAGTAGTACATACAGTAAGTATATGCGCAACATTTCAAGAGGTATTATTCTGCCCCCTTCTTCAGGTGTTGACAGCACCAGCATAGGAATTGAACCTGGACCTCTAGATTCTTGAGTATTGAATTTCCAAGGCAACACTCTAACCAAAGGAACTATCCTGATGAAGGCAACAGTTAGGTGCAAATTTTACATACTTATGTATAAAGTTTCTCCCTGATTTTTCCACTTTTGAGCAAGGTTGATTAGTGGTTTCCATACATTATGGTTAGCCACACTAGAATGACTTATGAGGGATTGTTTGCTCATGTGAGCAGCTTTTAAAAATTTTCTTTTTTCTTCTGTATCCAATATTTTCCCAATTGAATATATATGTTCATTAGTAAATACATGATGTGCTACCTTAGACACATCTGTTTTTTCTTTTCTAATCAGCAGTTTGTGTATGTGCAAGCACTTTTCAATGGGATTACCAGTCTCTATAAAATACCATGTGAATATGAAAGAACATATATATGTGAGACTAGTTGTCCTATTGAAAAGTGGTTGCAAGAACTCAAACTAATGATTAGAAGAGAAAAAGCAGATGTGTCTAAGGTAGCAAACCATATAAGTACCAATTGGGAAATTAGAAAATATAGTGAAGCAAAGGTACAAAGGGAAAAATTTAAGGAAAATGCTCACACATGACAATGGCAAACAATCTCACAAGTCAACCTAGTGTGACTATATATAATATATTGTAACAAAACATTTTGTTATACCCAAATTTTACAAGTTTAAAATGAATGGTGGCCATTCAAGGGTGCCACTAAACATTTCTGCCTAGACTGTATTATAAAATTTTTTTTTATAATAATGGTTAATTTATTTACAAACGGCAATCACCAATTGCAAACCTTAAAAATTATTTTCTTCTAATGTACCAAAACTACAAAATGAAAGATAAGAAATTAATTATAATAACTAAAAAAAAAAACAGATTGACACTTAAATATTGTTGAAATATTTATTGGTCTTTATTTTTGTTGGTTATTCTTTTCCCTTGCATTTGTCAAATCAAAACCTCCTGATCTCTTTTTCTTTCTAACCCTCAAGATTTATATGCATCATTCTCAAAGGATCATGCACTGTCACTTTACCAATTATACAATATTTCATCAAATATCATGGATATATATCTATGTGTGAATTCAAGGGCGACTTACTATAAGAGCGCTGTTAAAAATAAACGCACTCAAAACCTCCTCTTTCTAATGCTAAATCTTTTACTTGTCCTAAGATTGAGTATACAATTTTTCTTATCCCTATTTATACATTATATGAACAACAATCATAGAAACTAAAGGTAAGTTTAATTAATAGGCCGTAACAAAAAATTAAATAAAAAACTAATATAATGTGGGTTAATTTAAATTAGTAAGTACATCTACTTAAAGACTATATCCCTCCCTTTCTATTAAAGAAACTTTGAGATATTTTAAGTGAAATTACAACAAAAAAAAGTCTATTTACCCTGATTGATCAGTGTAAATTCTGTGTGGGTGGGGAAAATTTCAATTCTTATTCTTCATC
>JAQFVV010006438.1:1184371-1422182 GCA_028023455.1 Epiperipatus broadwayi | reverse complement strand
AAATGGAAATGATTGTTAATTAGTTAAATGTAAACCAGCCTTCGGCATTTAAATGTAAAAACACCGGTCAGATAAGAAAACAATAGAAACTGTTAGCAAATAAGAAGAAATCCCTATGGAATCGGACCTCAACGAAAAGGATCATCTCATCGATGACGTAATGTTAAGTCAATCCTTCGAATACGTATAAAAGGAAAATTTGGAAATTATTAATTAGTGACTGGCAATTGATTATTACGATGTGACTATATGTAGTAGTCCGGAGTTGGAGGAATTGACAGACGCATGGTCAATTCTTTCAGCTGTTAAAGAAGGGAGAAATGAACTATCGTTTCCTACATTGAGGACCAACTAAATTAAAAAACCTCCGAATGAATAAATAAAACAACGGCTAAATGGATACCAATTTTAGGACGGCGTGGGAATTTACGTTCATGGCAAGCAACGGATAAAGTTGGACGTTTTAAAAATCGTAAGAACTTATATATTCACTTGAAACAATATGAACTCTAAATTTTAAAACTTTTTAGTAAATAATGCAATAGAATCCTATCTGACCAAACTAAATTCTTCATTAATAATGTTATTTGATGTATTTTTTTTTTTATTTATTTTGTAAAATCATTTCCATTTATTTATTTTTTGTTCTTTAAGTTTTATTATGATTGTTGTTTTCCGTTAAATTAATTATATAAATGTTAAACTTAAGTCGGGCGTGAATGGCTGTATAGATTTGTAAAGTTATATTAGGGGAGGGTAATCTTGGGTTATTTGTTTCGTGGTTAAATTGGGTCAATGGATTGGATATATTGATGTGATTAGTAGATGTAATATTGATTCGCTACGGGCAGAATCGCTTCATACGCCGCACACTTCCGTTTGCCTATGGAAGGAATTATAAGTCGGATACTGCAGTTCCTTTCTATGGAGTTTTTTGTTTTATTGCTCTTCTTTGCAGATAGATGTAATATTCCTATCTCATGAGAAGCAATTTCTTCTCTTAACTTTTTGTGCTGCCGTATTTTATTACATTGAATACATCGATATATCAGATGAATTGATGCCGGTTTGACTACGAATTTTAACCTAAGGTTAAATAGGGATAGAATGTTTATTTTCAAAAGCAAATCTATGTGGTCTATTCATACTTGACCCTAAATAAAAAGTGCATTAAATTTAAATTGTTTATAGACACTTGCATGGATTGGTTATCGGTTAAGTATGTTTTGGGTTTACATATTTGATCAAAATATATAGACATTCGATAAATAATGATACCTTACGGTGAGTATCTAAAATGTATTTATTCGGATGTCTTTTAAGTTATTGGTGACAATGCAAGTATCTTATGGTGAATACTATTGGGTTACATATAAATTTCCCCCCGCAATTGTCAGTAATCAATAATTTTGTATTTTGATCATTTATGTTTATTTTGGAATGTTTCTGACCGTGAAATCTATGTAACCGATCTATATTCAACATTATAAACAAGCTTTCATAAATTTATCTGTGCGAACTTAATTAAAAATGTAAAATTAGAATATAATAGTAATTAAATGTAAATTAAAGTCAAAAATCTAAGGTAAAGTTAAAAATAATGTTAAATGTTAAAATGTAAAACTAATACTAAAATAATTTTAAATCTTATATATATGTGAAATAAATAAATGTTTGTATGCTAATTACTGGCAGTGGCTTATTTTATTTATTATTTAATATTGAAATATAATTGGATAAGATATTATATTATTTAATCTCTGCTATTCCACTGAGCTAGTGACATGGGCTAACGACCGGAATCAAACTAAAAAAAAAATAATTTTTTTTTCTTACGTATCTGCCTACTTTATAAATTTTTCTAGGTTCAAATGCCCAGATGGCGCCCCGTAGTGCAGTTTACGTTAAGTCATCTTTCTCCGGATCGTTACAATGGTGAACCAACTCAGGCCGATCTTTAATAAACCACAAATACCCTGAGCAAATTTTGTCAAAATGAAATATTTTTATCTGTTTACATAAAGTCGTATACTTTAAATCTGATAAAAGCACTGCTAGAAAGAAATAGCACATATATTAAAAACCAACGGAAAGATATAAAAAATTTTAAAACTAATTTTTGTTAAAAAAAAAAAAAAAAAGTCAAAAGGTTGCAATAAATATGTTTTTTTTGTTGTTGATATATATAACGCTTTAACGTGTATAGGCGCACAGCCCCGTAAGTTTATGATCGAAATGTGGTGCCTTACGATGAGTACCTTTGGGAATTACTTCAGTGTAACCCTATTTAAGCATTTTAATCAATCATAAATAAGTTGGTGGTATTTATAATTGTGCTGCAAATATACACGCATAAACCCATTATCTTTCAAAATATATTTACTTCAATGCAACCTTCCTAAATAATTTAAATAATTTGCTTGTCATGCCGTGAGTAAAAATAAAATGTATAAAATAAAATAGAATTCTCGGGGGGAGGAGGTGTAAACGTAAATGGTCCTTAGGTAAGCGATGGTCAACATTTTCTTTTTCTTTTTGTATATAGTCTTTTTGTAAAATTATTAACCGGATGTTTTGTAAATGTCTTCGTCAATCATGTACCGTAATTACTAACCCTAAGTAAAATATTTTTTTTTTGATCATTTTTTTTTAAGTAACTTTACTGATATGTACTTGAGCATAGGCGTTACGATTACATTGTTGTTTTTTTTTAAATTTATTAAACATGAAAGTAAATTAAAAAGTTCGCATTTAAAAATTGTCTTTAAGAATTAAAAATTGAAATTAAATATCATCTTAAACTCTTATATATTAATTAAATCGCACAGATAATGAAAAATTATTAAAATAAAACTTTATTAAAGAAAAAGTATTTTAAAACTAAATTTTAAAAAGATTTGGAGATGAAATTATATCTTTAAATTTATCTTTAAATATATTTTTGATTTGGAAAACAGGTTAATTAATCAGAAATGGAAATGATTGTTAATTAGTTAAATGTAAACCAGCCTTCGGCATTTAAATGTAAAAACACCGGTCAGATAAGAAAACAATAGAAACTGTTAGCAAATAAGAAGAAATCCCTATGGAATCGGACCTCAACGAAAAGGATCATCTCATCGATGACGTAATGTTAAGTCAATCCTTCGAATACGTATAAAAGGAAAATTTGGAAATTATTAATTAGTGACTGGCAATTGATTATTACGATGTGACTATATATGTAATAGTCTGAGGTTGGAGGAATTGACAGGCGCGCGGACAATTCTTTCAGCTGTTAAAGAAGGAGAAATGAAAGTAAATTAAAAAGTTCGCATTTAAAAATTTTCTTTAAGAATTAAAAATTGAAATTAAATATCATCTTAAACTCTTATATATTAATTAAATCGCACAGATAATGAACAATTATTAAAATAAAACTTTATTAAAGAAAAAGTATTTTAAAACTAAATTTTAAAAAGATTTGGAGATGAAATTATATCTTTAAATTTATCTTTAAATATATTTTTGATTTGGAAAACAGGTTAATTAATCAGAAATGGAAATGATTGTTAATTAGTTAAATGTAAACCAGCCTTCGGCATTTAAATGTAAAAACACCGGTCAGATAAGAAAACAATAGAAACTGTTAGCAAATAAGAAGAAATCCCTATGGAATCGGACCGCAGCGAAAGGACCATCGCATCGGTGACGTAATGTAAATTCAATCCTTCACATTAATATAAAAGGAAAATTTGGAAATTATTAATCAGTGACTGGAAATTGATTATTACGATGTGACTATATGTAGTAGTACGGAGTTGGAGGAATTGACAGACGCACAGTCAATTCTTTCAGCTGTTAAAGAAGGGAGAAATGAACTATCATTTCCTACATTGAGGACCAACTAAATTAAAAAACCTCCGAATGAATAAATAAAACAACGGCTAAATGGATACCAATTTTAGGACGGCATGGGAATTTACGTTCATGGCAAGCAACGGATAAAGTTGGACGTTTTAAAAATCGTAAGAACTTATATATATTCACTTGAAACAATAAGAACTCTAAATTTTAAAACTTTTTAGTAAATAATGCAATAGAATCCTATCTGACCAAACTAAATTAATAATGTTATTTGATGTATTTTTTTTCTTATTTATTTTGTAAAATCATTTCCATTTATTTATTTTTTGTTCTTTAAGTTTTATTATGATTGTTGTTTTCCGTTAAATTAATTATAAAAATGTTAAACTTAAGTCGGGCGTGAATGGCTGTATAGATTTGTAAAGTTATATTAGGGGAGGGTAATCTTAGGTTATTTATGTCGTTGTTAGATTGGGTCAATGGATTGGATATATTGATGTAGTTAGTAGATGTAATCGGAGATTCGCTACTGGCAGAATCGTTTATATATACGCCGCATTCACCCGTTTGCCTATGGAAGGAATTATAAGACGGAGAACGCAGTTCCTTTCTATGGAGTTTTTTTTTATTGTTCTTCTCGTTAGATAGATGTAATATTCCTATCTGATTGAGAGTCAATGTCTTTCTTAATTCTTTTGGTGCTGCCGTATTTCGTATTACATTGAATACATCGATATATCAGATGGATTGATGACAGTTTGATGGCGAATTTTAGCCTAAGGTTAAATAGGGATAGAATATTTTAATTTCAATGCAAATCTATGTGTAGTATTCATACTCGATTCTAAATAAAAATGCATTAAACTTAAGTTGTTTATAGACGCTTGCATGGATTGTTTATCGGTTAACTATGTTTTGCATTTTCATATTTGATCAAAATATATAGACATTCGATAAATAATGATACCTTACGGTGAGTATCTAGAATGTATTTATTCGGATGTCTTTTAAGTTATTGGTGACAATGCAAGTATCTTATGATGAATACTATTGGGTTACGTAGAAATTTCCCTCCGCAATTGTCAGTAATCAATAATTTTGTATTTTGATCGTTTATGTTTACTTTGAAATGTTTTTGACCGTGAAATCTATGTAACCGATCTATATTCAACATTATAAACAAGCTTTCCTAAATTTATCTGTGCGAACTTAATTAAAATGTAAAATTAGAATATAATAGTAGTTAAAGGTAAATTAAAGTCAAAAATCAAAGTTAAAAATAATGTTAAATGTTAAAATGTAAACTAATACTAAAATAATTTTAAATCTTATATATATGTGCATAAATAAATGTTTGTAGGATTAATTACTGGCAGTGGCTTATTTTATTTATTTTTTAATGTTGACATCTAATTAGATAAGATATTATATTATTTTATCTCTGCATCTCCACTGAGCTAGTGACTTGGGCTAACGACCGGATGCAAATTTTAAAAGGTAAAAAAAAAAAAAAATTTTTTTTTTTTTTGACTTACGTATCTGCCTACTTTATAAATTTTTCTAGGTTCAAATGCCTAGATGGCGCCTCGTAGTGCAGATGATGTTAAGTCGCATTTTCCGGATTGTTACAATGGCGAACCAACTCGGGCCGATCTTTAATAAACCACAAATACCCTGAGCAAATTTTGTCAAAATGAAATATTTTTATCTGTTTACATAAAGTCGTATACTTTAAATCTGATAAAAGCACTGCCAGAAAGAAATAGCACATATATTAAAAACCAACGGAAAGATATAAAAAAATTTTAAAACTAATTTTTGTTTAAAAAAAAAAAAAGTCAAAAGGTTGCAATAAATATGTTTTTTTTTGTTGTTGATATATATTATGCTTTAATGTGTATAGGCGCGCACAGCCCCGTAAGTTTATGATCGAAATGTGGTGCCTTACGATGAGTACCTTTGGGAATTACTTCAGTGTAACCCTATTTAAGCATTTTAATCAGTCATAAATAAGTTGGTGGTATTTATAATTGTGCTGCAAATATACACGCATAAACCCATTATCTTTCAAAATATATTTACTTCAATGCAACCTTCCTAAATAATTTAAATAATTTGCTTGTCATGCCGTGAGTAAAAATAAAATGTATAAAATAAAATAGAATTCTCGGGGGGAGGAGGTGTAAACGTAAATGGTCCTTAGGTAAGCGATAGTCAACATTTTCTTTTTCTTTTTGTATATAGTCTTTTTGTAAAATTATTAACCGGATGTTTTGTAAATGTCTTCATCAATCGTGTACCATAATTACTAACCCTAAGTAAAATATATATTTTTTTTGATCATTTTTTTTAAAGTAACTTTACTGATATGTAACGAGCATAGACGTTCGTTACATTGTTTTTTTTTTTAAATTTATTAAACATGAAAGTAAATTAAAAAGTTCGCATTTAAAAATTTTCTTTAAGAATTAAAAATTGAAATTAAATATCATCTTAAACTCTTATATATTAATTAAATCGCACAGATAATGAAAAATTATTAAAATAAAACTTTATTAAAAAAAAAGTATTTTAAAACTAAATTTTAAAAAGATTTGGAGATGAAATTATATCTTTAAATTTATCTTTAAATATATTTTTGATTTGGAAAACAGGTTAATTAATCAGAAATGGAAATGATTGTTAATTAGTTAAATGTAAACCAGCCTTCGGCATTTAAATGTAAAAACACCGGTCAGATAAGAAAACAATAGAAACTGTTAGCAAATAAGAAGAAATCCCTATGGAATCGGACCGCAGCGAAAGGACCATCGCATCGGTGACGTAATGTAAATTCAATCCTTCACATTAATATAAAAGGAAAATTTGGAAATTATTAATCAGTAACTGGAAATTGATTATTACGATGTGACTATATGTAGTAGTACGGAGTTGGAGGAATTGACAGACACACGGTCAATTCTTTCAGCTGTTAAAGAAGGGAGAAATGAACTATCGTTTCCTACATTGAGGACCAACTAAATTAAAAAACCTCCGAATGAATAAATAAAACAACGGCTAAATGGATACCAATTTTAGGACGGCATGGGAATTTACGTTCATGGCAAGCAATGGATAAAGTTGGACGTTTTAAAAATCGTAAGAACTTATATATATTCACTTGAAACAATAAGAACTCTAAATTTTAAAACTTTTTAGTAAATAATGCAATAGAATCCTATCTGACCAAACTAAATTAATAATGTTATTTGATGTATTTTTTTTCTTATTTATTTTGTAAAATCATTTCCATTTATTTATTTTTTGTTCTTTAAGTTTTATTATGTTTGTTGTTTTCTGTTAAATTAATTATAAAAATGTTAAACTTAAGTCGGGCGTGAATGGCTGTATAGATTTGTAAAGTTATATTAGGGGAGGGTAATCTTAGGTTATTTATGTCGTTGTTAGATTGGGTCAATGGATTGGATATATTGATGTAGTTAGTAGATGTAATCGGAGATTCGCTACTGGCAGAATCGTTTATATATACGCCGCACTCACCCGTTTGCCTATGGAAGGAATTATAAGACGGAGAATGCAGTTCCTTTCTATGGAGTTTTTTTTTTATTGTTCTTCTCGTTAGATAGATGTAATATTCCTATCTGATTGAGAGTCAATGTCTTTCTTAATTCTTTTGGTGCTGCCGTATTTCGTATTACATTGAATACATCGATATATCAGATGGATTGATGACAGTTTGACGGCGAATTTTAACCTAAGGTTAAATAGGGATAGAATATTTTAATTTCAATGCAAATCTATGTGTAGTATTCATACTCGATTCTAAATAAAAATGCATTAAACTTAAGTTGTTTATAGATGCTTGCATGGATTGTTTATCAGTTAACTATGTTTTGCGTTTTCATATTTGATCAAAATATATAGACATTCGATAAATAATGATACCTTAGGGTGAGTATCTAGAATGTATTTATTCGGATGTCTTTTAAGTTATTGGTGACAATGCAAGTATCTTATGATGAATACTATTGGGTTACGTAGAAATTTCCCTCCGCAATTGTCAGTAATCAATAATTTTGTATTTTGATCGTTTATGTTTACTTTGAAATGTTTTTGACCGTGAAATCTATGTAACCGATCTATATTCAACATTATAAACAAGCTTTCCTAAATTTATCTGTGCGAACTTAATTAAAATGTAAAATTAGAATATAATAGTAGTTAAAGGTAAATTAAAGTCAAAAATCAAAGTTAAAAATAATGTTAAATGTTAAAATGTAAACTAATACTAAAATAATTTTAAATCTTATATATATGTGCATAAATAAATGTTTGTAGGATTAATTACTGGCAGTGGCTTATTTTATTTATTTTTTAATGTTGACATCTAATTAGATAAGATATTATATTATTTTATCTCTGCGTCTCCACTGAGCTAGTGACTTGGGCTAACGACCGGATGCAAATTTTAAAAGGAAAAAAAAAAAAAATTTTTTTTTTTTTGACTTACGTATCTGCCTACTTTATAAATTTTTCTAGGTTCAAATGCCTAGATGGCGCCCCGTAGTGCAGATTACGTTAAGGCTATTCTCCGGATCGTTACAATTCATATATATTAAAAAAAATACAATAACAAACTATAAAAAAAAAGAAAAAGAAAATAATAAACACTTCTTTTCCCTTTTTTTTTCATTTTACATATCTCTGTTAGCTTGCTCTCCAGGTTCAAACTTCTGGGAGGATCATCTCAACTACCAGAAAGGATGGTGATGTTTACTTTACCCCTCACCATCCTTGTAGATTTCTTCAGTCAAGGTATACTGAGTCTCTGATACATCCATCTTGGTGACCACGTATCTGAACTGGCGGGTGTATTGCTACGGTTCTTTCTACTCCATGCTTTTGTAGGTTATCAAATGGAACTTGGTTGTCATTTTAATCATGGCACTCCAAAATATTTTTATTTCTTTTTGATTTATTACTGAACGGCATATGCTTCTATGATTTTCCATGTCATATGGGTGTTTGTGGCTTCGGTTAATATTTATGCAAACCACCGGAAAGACCTTCTACAGAAGTTTATGTCCATTTAAGAACTTATGTAAATTAAGCTCCTTCTTGAATAAAAAAAAAATTCAGCAATACAAAAGCATATTCACTGAAAAGAATAAATGTCTAATATAATCTCCCCCTACTGTACAGATAGGTTCTGTAGCTCTGTCTGTTCAATAATACTATCGTACACCACCTATAGATTCATGTGGCTTTCTCTCAGTTCAATACTAATCACTAATATTTTACACCACACATAGATTCATGTGGCTTTCTCTCCATCCAACACTAATCAACAACTAACTTAACAACATATAGATTCATGTAGCTCTCTTTTGTTCTGATAAAAAAATCAATAGCTATTCTTCACCTCACAGGTAGCTTATAGTGGCTCTCCATCCAACATTAATCAACAACTAAAAACTTTTTGTTCACCTCCCAGGTAGGTTAAAAATATCCCCATCCACCCACAAGTTTCAATTACGTACACCCCCTTTTGAGCTATTGTGTCAGATAATTTCACTTTTGTACATTCTTTATAAAATCATGTTTCAAAAATATCTTTTTAGGAATTTCAAAGCTCCATATTGGAGTAATAAACCACCCACATTCTTTAGATAACAAATTTGGAAATAATTTACAAATTAATTAATTAATAAAAAAAAAAAACTACCTGATTACATACAAAAAGTAAAAATAGAAAAACAAAGATTAATTAAATCTACCTTTTAATCAGAAGATTCTTGTCAATCACGCAAAAAACATATTTTTATATATTTTTAAAATAAAATAAAAACATTTTAAAAATTATCAAAAAGAGAAAAAATATATACACAAATCTTTATACATATACATTGTAACGATATATAAATATGTCGTTACATTAATTTAAAATAAAAACTTAAAAGTTCGCAAATAAAAGTAAAAAACTAAACACTAAAATTAAAATGTTTGTTAAACGTATATACATTCACACAGAGGCCAAACTTTAAACATATTTTTTTTTAAAAAAACAAATAAGTATTTGAACGTTCTTTTTTTATAAAAACGTACAAGATTTAAAAATAAAAACAGGTATTAATTAATGTAATTTGTAAATGGAAATGATTGTTTATGAATTATCGAAAACCAAACTGGCCTTTGGGATCTTGTATAATTAAAATGATCTGATGAAAGATAGATAAAAAAATAAAGAGAAATTAGCTTGACCAATGGAAGCACCAAGCCTTGGCTCGGACCCTAACGAAAGTGATGGATTAGTGACGTTTTGTTGATTGAATCCGTGTGGATAATATAAAAAAAGAAATACAGTTTTTTTTGGGAGTTCCAGTGTTTTGTGTTTGAGAGATGTGGTAGGATGCACATACCACACTCTCTATTTAAAAAAAAATATGAAAAGACTGTGATACCTTGAACCAGCTATTGCCATCTCCAGAACATTATCTTCCAATGGAGGCATCACAGGAATTAAAAGCAGAAACCTGGACTCTTCTACCATGAGCTATGAACTTTACAAATTAACAACAACAAAAAAAAGTAATTAAGAACTTTCGTCATTGTTTTTTGTTAAAGATTCAGCTAATTTAAATTTTAAAATGAACTCTTATTTGATTTTCAAATTAATAATTGATTGTTTAAATTTATATAGTTAAGTTTTGCTAAAATCATTTCCATTTTATTATTTTTATTTGTAGTAATATTTATTGTAGAAATTATTAAATGTATTACATTTAAGTTGGGTATAGGTGTTGCATGGATTCGTTAGTGGTTGATTATGTTGTGGTTTTCACAGTTGATTATAATATATAAGTCAATGATGTCACTGCAGTGTCTTATGATGAACACCAAAGGGTCTCCTGTATTCCCTCAGCAATTGACGTTATCGATTGACTTTGTATTTTGATCGGTTGTGTTTAAATTGGAATGTTTTTGACCATGGAATCTATGCAGCCGATCTATACTTGACATTATAAAACAAATTGTATAACAATAATCTGTGTGAATGTATTTAAATATTAAATTTAAGTCGGGCGTGAATGGCTATATAGTTTTGTAAAGTTATATTAAGGGAGGGTAATCTTAGGTTATTCATTTCGTAGTTGAATTGGTTCAAGGGATTGGATATATTTGTGTAATTGTAGATGTAGTATGAGATCGGCTATGGGCAGGATTATATATATGCCACACACCTTCTGTTTGCCTATGGATGGGTTTGTAAAACGGCAAAGGACCGCAGAACAGTCCTATGAAGTTTTATGTTTATTGTTCTACTCGCCAACAGATGTTGCATTCTTGGTTGGTAGAGAGACAATTTTTTCTTTAATTCTACTTGCTGTTCAGATGTACATTCCTGACAGTATAGTATTTTTGTTGTCATATTTTCATGCTACATTGAATACATAAATGTATCAGATGGATTGGTGCCAGTTTGATTGTGAAATTTGTTGCCTAAGGTTAAATCAGGGAAGAATATTTTCTTTTCAAATGCAGATCTATGTAGTCTATTCATACTCAACTCACTAAATAAATATTAAACTCATGGTTGTAATTTACTTAAATGTAAAACTAAAGATTAATAGAAAAATCTAAATTGTTGAATTTATTCCGCAAAATTTAAATGTTATTTTATATGTGCATAAATAAATATTTTTATGTGTTAATTTCTGGCAGTGGCTTTTATTTATTTATATTTAAGATATAAATTAAGATATAGATTTTTATCTCTGTGTCTCCACTGAGCTAGAGACTTGGGCTAACGATCCAAATATTTAAATAAAGTGGAATCTTAACAGCGTGTATCTGCCTACTCTATAATTTTTTCTAGGTTTAAATGCCTAGATGGCACCCAGTAGAGCAGATATCATAGTTTGCAGTTAGATTCGATCTCCACTTTCATTTTGATCATTATAACGTATTACATATACGTTTACAATAAATGTGATATATTTATAGTGTGTTATTATACATATTAGAACATTTACAATAAACGACACATTTATAGCGGGTTATTATTTAAATAACTAATATATGTGTTAGTTGTGTATGTGAGGAGATGGGAATCTAGTATAGACCAACTCTCATTGTTTATTTCTTTTTATTTAATTTAATGAATTCAATAAATTTAGCTGTGCCTAATTGTTGGCTACAGCCATCTTGTGCATGGACATTTTACGGTCTGGCACAATATATTGAACTGAGTTCGAATATGTGCATTCGAAACACCAGTCTCTTAGGCAGAGAAGAACATACTCGGAGGGTATGTATGCCCAAACGATAGCTATAAAGTATATAACTAACGTCACATTTCCAGGACATAGCTTCTTCTCGGCTGTTGAGTTCAACATCATGTCCAAAGCACTTTTTTGTTTGTGTATAACCGCGGGCGCCAGCTTCTTATTCTAAAAGAATACTAAAAGAAGAGACAACGCACTTTGAACAGTGGCCACTAACTTAATGCCTAAATCCATGACTAGCTCAGTTGTTTGTAATCACTAATAGATTATACTTAATTAGTGGTTAAAAGACTTGATAAAAGAATTGTAAAAGGAGTTGATAAAAGAATTTGATAAAAGGAATTGATAAAAAGAATTGACGAACAAATAAAGTTTAATTTTAAAGATAATTTATTAACTAACATGTATTTACTAAATTTAAACATTTTATAATTCTAATAAACACATGCATATTTTAAATTAACATTTCTAAATAGTTTAAATATTACTATAGATTTAATAACAGAACACTCTAATTTAACTAATAAATATTGATATAATGATCACGCACATATTAACTCATGTACACACATAATAATAATAATGTATTACATAGCATTTGAAATTTAATCACACATATCAATAGTTCATTTATGTATGATATAAAGTTCATATAATTAGACTCTTGAAAGATTCGTACGAATTAATGCAATGCACTGGCTATTACAGTATAAACAAAATAAGCAAATGTTTTACCTAGGCTTTTGAATGTAGACATAGAATTTTGTTCTCTTTGGTGGCTGCTTTCGGTGAGGATATTTCCATTATGAATGCTTACCAGCCGGCTGGGACTTTTCCTTGATGAGTTTCCTGATTTTCATGATTATTACTATTGGAGACAATTAAATACTGACAGAGATTTTCTAAGTTGTTATGTTGACATTATTTCACGGGCAGATCTTGCTGTTTTCATTGGACTTTTTAGGCTATGGAGAGGCGTGAATTCCCAAAATCTTCTCAACACTGCATTTTAATTTCTGAATTGCACTACTCAATTACTTTGTGAACTGCACTCACTCAACTAATTTGTGAACTGCTATTGTCCGATAAAAAGTCTATTTATACCTGCGATGTGTTGTCTTTCTATCTCCGGCAAAGATATGTTGTCAAAAATCCAGTGATAATCATTTGATAAACGTGTTTTGAAAGATTGCTTAATTAGTAATAGCCATGCAAAAATGTATTGTTTTATATTAATTAATATCTAATAACCATTGCTGTGTTTTTTAATGATAATCTTCTTTAACTTTCATTTATTTATAATAACATTTATTCTATTGTTGGCAATCACACATATATATGCACATATATTAGTTTTAACATTATTTTTTCTTTAATTAAACTTGAATGAAAAGAGATTTGTATGTTTTAACTTTTTAAATTATAGTTTTATGAATACTAATAAAACTCTTTACTTCCTTTTATAACCCTTAGTTTAATTTCTCTAATGAAACACCCCTCTCCCCTTCTGAAATTAACGATAGAAAACTATTTGATTCTTATCTCTTCCGAAAACAAGCTGCAATAAACTCAACATTTAATTTTATGTTTCTCTTTTATGAAAAATTACTTTAATATTTTTTTTTAGATAAAATTATATGTGCCTATATCAACATAGGTACATTACACTGCCTCTCCTTTTTGAGAGTAAAATGCGTCATTTTTGACCATTTTATCTTTGACAACTTTAATTCTTAATTTATTTATTTTTTTTATTTTGTTGACATGTTATTTATTTATTTAATTCGATCCCTTTAATTAAACCTTTTATTTTATTCATTTATTTAATCCTATAATTGTTACTGTTAACTCATTCATTTGACCTACTTATTTAACTTAGATTTTATTGATTTTTTTTTAACTGTTTATTTACAAGCATTTCTTCTTTCTTAATGTGCATGGGGGAAAAAATCTTTTATTCTTCTTAATTAATATGTGCGTGGGGAAAAAAATCTTTTATTCGATGAAGCCTCCTTGTCATTATTATTATTCCTAAACATTTCATTTAATATTATTACCGCATGTCCGGTGGCTGTTTTTCTTTTTTCACTAACCTCAATGACGGGCATTATATGTTCCCTTTTCCTCTATTCACTGTGCTATCACAAATGCGTTATTACCGTATTGCCACTTGATGATATAGGGGCCATCGTATATTGGCTGATTTTCTTGTATATATGTTTTTCTTCTATTTCTTGATATACATTTGTGTCTACTTTATTTATCACAATGCTATCTGATTCTAATTCAATTTCTACCTCTTTCGTGACCCCAACTTTCTGACTTTCTTTAACAAATCTAACTCCATGTTTTCTTGGTTCTCCTCTACTTTCTCTATTATTTCACCCCTCATTCCTTTAATTTCACATCTTATTTCTCTTATTCCCACAATGAATTCTTGATGACTTTGCCTGAATTCTTGATGCATTTCTTCCATCATATTTATCATCATTTTCAGCATCTGCATCTCAGACATTTCTTTCTCTTTTTCCATTTTTAAAACAATATTTTATTTCACTAGATTTAATATATGGCTTACTTATTTATTTCTTACTAAAATGGAAATACACGCTGACTCCACCCTTTGAGTCTTTTTCTCTACCCGATCTTAATGCTTTAACTTCACCTATAACATCTAATTGACTCTGATTTCATAGCATATATGTCAAAATCTCTTTTCATTTCGAAAAAAAAATTTTTCGGTCAATTCTTTTTTTAAAAATTAAAGCACTTTTACATACGTAATTTAACTTTTGTATAAAAAATTTTTAAACAAGAAACAAAGTATTTCGTTACTATTGTTTCTTAGTTTACACCCCATGTTGGGCACCATTTGAACCGAGTTCGAATATGTGCATTCGAAACACCGGTCTCTTAGGCAGAGAAGAACATACTCGGAGGGTATGTATGCCCAAACGATAGCTATAAAGTATATAACTAACATTACATTTCCAGGACATAGCTTCTTCTCAACTGTTGAGTTCAACATCATGTCCAAAGCACTTTTTTGTTTGTGTATAACCACGGGTGTCAGCTGCTTATTCTAAAAGAATACTAAAAGATTAGACAATGCACTTTGAACAGTGCCCACTAACTCAACGCCTAAATCCACGACTAGCTCAGTTGTTTGTAATCACTAATAGATTATACTTAATTAGTGGTCAAATAAATAAATGGGTCAAATTAAGGATTTAGAAATAATGTTTGTAGAATTAAATAAATGAATAAAATAACGGAAATACATAAAATAAAAACAAGTTAAATAAATAAGTATATTATATCTGTAGAAAATAAATAAAATATTCGTAGTAAAATAAAATAGATTTTTGAATATACGCATGTTAAAATAAAAGTTTGTTTTGAATACCGTAAGTTAAGAAAAGGATGTAAATAAATTGTTTAAAATAATCAAGATAAAAAAAAATCTCTAGTAAAATAATAATGAATGAATCATAATAAAGCAAAATAGTTTTTTTTTCTGAGTACACGCACGTTAATATATAAGTTAAAGTAATGGGTTAAAAGTAATATCATAATATAAATAAATATGTAAATTGATGTCCGTGATAGTTTAGAATAGTATTGTAAGATTAAATAAATAATATTGAAAGATTAAAATAATATAAATGAAAGTCAATCTAAGTTGTATTAAGAATGTATAAGGTATCGAAATTAAAGGGATGAGGGTAGTATTGAAATAAGTTAGATAAGGATTAAGTTTAAGCTGTTGACTGGATAGATTTTAGCACCCGTAACGGATTGGCCAGGATCATTCCTCTTTTAAAAAGCACACTGGCAACAACCAGAGTAAGTCATAAGTCACTTTTCAGGGGAGAATCCCCATATCTTGTACCTTGTTTTCCAAAGCGTAAGTCAGAAATGGACAGTTGAAAATTCCTGCCATTCACAGCTGCTTAGTCAAAGTCTGATCAAGAGAATCGGCATGCGTTTTCCAGAGTGTAAGTCAGAAATGGACAGTTGAAATTCCTGCAATTCGCAGCTACCTTTGCTTAGTCAAAGTCCGATCAAGAGAATTGGCAATCATTTTCCAGAGCGTAAGTTGGAAATGGACAGTTGAAATTCCTGCCATTCACAGCCACCTTTTCTTAGTCAAAGTCCGATCAAGAGAATCGGCAGCCGAAGCTTCGTTTATAAAAGATCCCTGTGCCACAAATTAAGTTTGTCCTCATGGTCACTATCCAGGACAAACATTGTAAACAATGTTGCCAGCATAGAAAGAAGAAAAGCATAATTGGAGATTGCCCTTAGTATGGAAAGGAAAAGATACCAAAAAGCAATCTTAGAAGGAATAATAAATTAAGATTTAATGTAATGTACCTATATTGATATAGGCACATATAATTTTATCTAAAAAAAATTATTAAAGTAATTTTTCATAAAAGAGAAATATAAAAGTAAATGTTGAGTTTATTGCAGCTTGTTTTCGGAAGAGATAAGAATCAAATAGTTTTCTATCGTTAATTTCAGAAGGGGAGAGGGGTGTTTCATTAGAGAAATCAAACTAAGGGTTATAAAAGGAAGTAAAGAGTTTTATTAGTATTCGTAAAAATATAATTTAAAAAGTTAAAACATACAAATCTCTTTTCATTCAAGTTTAATTAAAGAAAAAATAATGTTAAAACTAATATATGCGCGTCTATATGTGCGATTGTCAACAATAGAATAAATGTTCTTATAAATAAATAAAAGTTAAAGAAGATTATCATTAAAAAACATGGCAATGGCTATTAGATAATAATTAATATAAAACAATATGTTTTTGCATGGCTATTACTAATTAAGCAATCTTTCAAAACACGTTTATCAAATGATTATCACTGGAATTTCGACAACAGATCTTTGCCAGAGATAGAAAGACAACATGTCACAGGTATAAATAGACTTTTTATCGGACAATAGCAGTTCACAAATTAGTTGAGTGAGTGCAGTTCACAAAGTAATTGAGTAGTGCAGTTCAGAAATTAATTGAGTCAGTTAAGAAACAAAATGCAGTGTTGAGAAGACTTTGGGAATTCACGCCTCTCCACAGCCTAAAAAGTCCGATGAAAACAGCAAGATCTGCTCGTGAAATAATGTCAATGTAACAACTTAGAAAATATCTGTCAGTATTTAATTGTCTCCAATAGTAATAATTGTGAAAATCACGAAACTCATCAAGGAAAAGTCCCAGCCGGCTGGTAAGCATTCATAATGGAAATATCCTCACCGAAAGCAGCCACCAAAGAGAACAAAATTCTACGTCTACATTCAAAAGCCTAGGTAAAACATTTGCTTATTTCGTTTATACTGTAATAGCCATTGCATTGCATTAATTTGTACGAATCTTTCAAGAGTTTAATTATTAAACTTTATATCATACATAAATGAACTATTGATATGTGTGATTAAATTTCAAATGCTATGTAATACATTATTATTATTATGTGTGTACATGAGTTAATATGTGCATGATCATTATATCAATATTTATTAGTTAAATTAGAGTGTTCTGTTATTAAATCTATAGGAATATTTAAACTATTTAGAAATGTTAATTTAAAATATGCGTGTGTTTTATTAGAATTATAAAATGTTTAAATTTAGTAAATAAATGTTAGTTAATAAATTATCTTTAAAATTAAACTTTATTTGTCAGTCAATTCTTTTTATCAATTCCTTTTATCAAATTCTTTTATCAAGTCTTTTAACCACTAATTAAGTATAATCTATTAGTGATTACAAACAACTGAGCTAGTCATGGATTTAGGCATTGAGTTAGTGGCCACTGTTCAAAGTGCATTGTCTATTCTTTTAGTATTCTTTTAGAATAAGCAGCTAGCACCCGTGGTTATACACAAACAAAAAAGTGCTTTGGACGTGATGTTGAACTCAACAGCCGAGAAGAAGCTATGTCCTGGAAATGTAACATTAGTTATATACTTTATAGCTATAGTTTGGGCATACATACCCTCTGAGTATGTTCTTCTCTGCCTAAGAGACCGGTGTTTCGAATGCACATATTCGAACTCAGTTCAAATGGCTATACCCAACTGTGGGGCTGAACCTAAGAAACAATAGTAATGAAATACTTTGTTTCTTGTTTAAAAATTTTTTATACAAAAGTTAAATTACGTATGTAAAAGTGCTTTAATTTTTAAAAAAAGAATTGACCGAAAAATAAAGTTTAATTTTAAAGATAATTTATTAACTAACATTTATTTACTAAATTTAAACATTTTATAATTCTAATAAAACACACGCATATTTTAAATTAACATTTCTAACTAGTTCAAATATTCCTATAGATTTAATAACAGAATACTCTAATTTAACTAATAAATATTGATATAATGATCATGCACATATTAACTCATGTACACACATAATAATAATAATGTATTACATAGCATTTGGAATTTAATCACACATATCAATAGTTCATTTATATATGATATAAAGTTCATATAATTAGACTCTTGAAAGATTCGTATGAATTAATGCAATGCAATGGCTATTACAGTATAAACGAAATAAGCAAATGTTTTACCTAGGCTTTTGAATGTAGATGTAGAATTTTGTTCGTTTTGGTGGCTGCTTTCGGTGAGGATATTTCCATTATGAATGCTTACCAGCCGGCTGGGACTTTTCCTTGATGAGTTTCCTGATTTTCACGATTATTACTATTGGAGATAATTAAATACTGACGAAGATTTTCTAAGTTGTTACGTTGACATTATTTCACTGGCAGATCTTGCTGTTTTCATCGGACTTTTTAGGCTGTGGAGAGGCGTGAATTCCCAAAATCTTCTCAACACTGCATTTTGTTTCTTAACTGACTCAATTAATTTCTGAACTGCACTACTCAATTACTTTGTGAACTGCACTCACTCAACTAATTTGTGAACTGCTATTGTGCGATAAAAAGTCTATTTATACCTGCAACGTGTTGTCTTTCTATCTCCGGCAAAGATCTGTTGTCGAAATTCCAGTGATAATCATTTGCTAAACGTGTTTTGAAAGATTGTTTAATTAGTAATAGCCATGCAAAAACATATTGTTTTATATTAATTAATATCTAATAGCCATTGCCGTGTTTTTTAATGATAATCTTCTTTAACTTTCATTTATTTATAATAACATTTATTCTATTGTTGACAATCGCACATATATACGCACATATATTAGTTTTAACATTATTTTTTCTTTAATTAAACTTGAATGAAAAGAGATTTGTATGTTTTAACTTTTTAAATTATATTTTTACGAATACTAATAAAACTCTTTACTTCCTTTTATAATCCTTAGTTTGATTTCTCTAATGAAACACCTCTCTCCCCTTCTGAAATTAACGATAGAAAACTATTTGATTCTTATCTCTTCCGAAAACAAGCTGCAATAAACTCAACATTTAATTTTATGTTTCTCTTTTATGAAAAATTACTTTAATAATTTTTTTTAGATAAAATTATATGTGCCTATATCAATATAGGTGCAATATATATATATATATATTATAAAAAGTCTGTATTCTATAGATAAACTTTAGCTCTAATGTAATCAGGCAAAATAACAATTAGTAACTGGGATTTGTCAACTGAAATCACAACATCTAGTGATAATATATGACTAACTCACTTTTAAGTTAATTATGGAAACACTTTTAGTTTTTATTCTATGTTATATAATGGAAATAGATTAAATATAATAATTTATATATGTGATAACTGAAATATAAGTACTATACAAGATTTGGCTTTTAGATCTAAATATTAATAATTTTATTGAAAATTCTTATGTATTTTATAAACAAATTTTACTTATGATATAAGTAGACAAATTCCAATTAAAAACTGGCCTTGCCAATGGAAATATCCAAATAAAAATAACAGTTTTCTCAGTCTTAAATCAAAAGTAAAATTGTATTTGTACCCTATATTATATTTACAATTTTACACATATAAAGTATGATGTTTGATATACTTTACTTATAAAATTTATAGTATAAATTAAAAGAGGTTTCATGTTTGTTTTAAATGTGATTTAGACAAATATGCCTATTAGATTATATGATTTCAGCCAGTTTCTACTTGAATACTTTGCCTATTACTTTATAGCCAAAGTTTATTTATAAAATATATGGGGAGTTTCCATTAAATCTATTAATATTTAGATCTAAATGTTTGTAGAAAATCTTTTATCAATCATTCTATTTATTTGTCTATTTGCTGATCTGGTTGCATGTGTTAATTTGTTTATATGTTTACCTACCTGTCTATCCATCTATATACGTATCTGTTTATCCATCCATCTATCTATCTATTAATAAACAATGAGGAGATTTAAGATTTTAAGTTTATTAATTTCTATTCTGTGTAAAATAACAGACCAAACTTCTCACATTATACATGTATTTTAATAAAAAAGCTTAATCAGATAGATGTGGTATGTTGGACTATTTTCATCATTTAAGAGTGAATGTTCAATGTATAGAAAATTTTAAACTTTATTTAAACTTTCCAAATACAAACAACTTGTTAGTAATAACACATAAATAGACAATACAGGTTAGCTCAGTTGGTAGAGCATTTGCCTTAAATTTGATCTCCAAGAATCTAAAGGTGTGAGTTCACCTTCTAAGTGAATATTGTCACTGTGCATATAGGCCAGCAACACCTGAAGAAGAGTGGAGAATACTACTACTTGAAACATTGTGTAATTACTAACCTACATTGTCTATTTGTATGTTATTACTAACAAGTTGTTTGTATTTGAAAAGTTTAAATAAAGTTTAAAATTTTCTATACATTCAACATTCACTCATAAATGATGGAATTAGTCCAACATATCACATCTTATATTATATCATCATTACAAACCTTCAGACAAATATTAAACAGATAGAGTTTTATCACTTGCTAAATATCTTGGTAATTTGTTTTCAAAATATGATTGTAATAAATTCTGTAATTGTTTCTGCCATGCTTGGGATATGCTAAATGTTATATTATTAATTTAATATGTCTACATATTAAAAATTAACTGATCACTTTATGAGACTTATATACAATGAAATCTCTAGTACAGTGAACAAATCTGATCTCTTTTGTAGCCCTCAAACTGAATAGAATTTATATAAAAATTAAAAGCACTATAGGAAGATAAGCTTAACTAGCTAAAGGAGTTGTTAGGAATAACCACATTGACTATTTTTGAAGTGAATATTCTAACTAAATATGATTTTCAGACTGGATATCCAGCCATATTTTCTGACCATCATTTCATTTAAACATGTTTAAATGCTATTCGTTTATTTATAATAATACTGCCATGAGATTATGATGGCATTTCTGAAGTAAAAATCACATGTAGATCAGATTCAAACCCCTCCATTGTTTTTTAAAAATTATCTCAAAAATGATAATGTACTACAGGGTATGAGTGTATCAAGCTATACTTAACAAGGTTTGAAATAATATACAGAAAAAAATTACTAGTGTATAAAATTACTTTAATATTTCAATCAGAGGGCTGGTTTCATCAGAAACAAAAAATATGTGTAGTCAAATGCGGATGAAAACAAGTCCTCCAGTTGAAATATTAAAGTAATTTTATACATAAGTATTTTTTTATTTATATATATACTGTAACGATGGGCATATACACACATTGCTATAACGTTGGGTACATATACACATTGCGTGTGTGTGTATATATATACGAGTTACATGATTTACTTTTTTTTAAAGTAAAATTTAGAAAAAAAAATGAAATAGAAAAATAATATTAATATTTAATAGTGTAAAAAAAAAGTAAAAGTTAAAATAAAAAGGTTGGGAATAAGTTAAAAAATATTTATTAATTATAACTTATCTTTCGTTTATGTATTTTTATTTTTATAAGATTCTTTCAAGTATCCTTTTTGTTAAAAGCATTTTTTAAGAGAAAAAATATTTTTTTTGTAATTAATTAAAACAATTCATACAAAACTAATCAGGGAAATTAAATTGAAAAAATAAGAGAATAAAAGAATGTACTAATTAAAAAAAATTAAAGATCAAATGTATTGCTAGCATGGGTGAAAACTCGAGCAAAGATGGGGTCAGAGAATATAAAAGACTAAAATTGACAATTCTTCAGTTAGTGGAATTGTGATTCTTCAATAGATTCAAAGAATTGAAACTATTAAGAAAATTTTATAGAAGACATTAAAAAAAATATAACCAACGCCAACAAGCAGCAGTGAACAAAATGTATAAATAGCTAAAAACCAAGCATGATGAAAACACTCTTTTACAATCGTACCAAGAAAGAAATGAGTGGCTAGCTCCAAAAGCTGGTGTTCAGCCATTTTTTTCTCTGCTCGTCTCCTGAGTACCTTAGCCAAATGCCATATATATTAGTCTGCCTTGCCTTTTGCCGATGTTTGAACCCGTAACATCAAATCAAAGGAAACAGCCCAAGCCAGAGGACACGGAACAAAGAAGCTTCAGTTATGCCAAAATATATGCTTACCATAAATCTAACTGAATCACAAGAAAGGATGATCGCCCACATATGAAAACCAGAGACTGTGTTTGGATCTAGGTAAATATATTCGTTGAGATCATTAATATAATTTTTGAATTCTTAATACTAGTATTAAACTATTAAATTCTCTTGGATAAAACTTTAGATATCATTCGGAAGCATGCTTATTTGTTTTACAGTTAAATATTTCTTATATGTTTTTTTTAATTATTATGTTTTAATAAATTTGTGTAAATTATTGGTGCTGTTTTTTTGTCTCTCTTTCTCTCTCCATTTATCTTAGTAAATGTATATTGCTGGACTCATGTTTTAAGAATTAGCCATGGGTCAAGTGCTTGAAATGTGTTAATGACATTTCATGAGTTCCAGTTTAAGTATTGGATGGTGCCCAGGGTTTAATCCCGTTAAAAATAATCCCCACGAGTCACATTTCAAGCAACCAGAGAGAGTTACCTTAGTTTGGAAAAGTAACTATCGGTTTAATATTT
The DNA here is from genome assembly GCA_028023455.1 of Epiperipatus broadwayi. Taxonomy (NCBI): domain Eukaryota; kingdom Metazoa; phylum Onychophora; class Udeonychophora; order Euonychophora; family Peripatidae; genus Epiperipatus; species Epiperipatus broadwayi. Next base: position 1,398,997 of record JAQFVV010006438.1, on the reverse strand, counting down.
TTATTCAATCTCAGTCTGACCCGGGGAATGGTTGGTATGCAAATATTAATCATATTTATTCCTCTGCTTGAATAACGGGTTCGCAAAATAAATAATTAACCTTGAAGTAAAAGCTAATAACTTAAATTATAAGTGTCAAAAAAAAAATAGTAATAAGAAACCGTAAATTTTTTGTTTCAGACTTGTAAATTTCGAGTACAAACTTTACTTCAAATGTTTAAAAATTAAGGCAAAAAAGAGGGTTCCTGTTATAATATGTATCCATATCGGAGAAAAGTCATTTAAGTGAATTAAATTTATCTTATGAGCTTAGACATGGGTACATAAAACCTAGAACAAACACATTATTATCATTTTTAAATAAAAAATAAATAAATATGCAAATTATAATTATTGTTAATTAGTAACCATTAAAGGAGAGTTAAATTATAATTTTTTTTCACTATTAAGAAAAAATTAAGTATGTTTGAGAAATATTAAAAATAAAAAAAAATTACGATCCATTTTATAATTTTGTTATACTTAATTTGAAAAACTTTTCATTCTAAATCAAATAGTTCTTACCATATTATTAGAATTCTGATGTCACAACTATCATCATTTGACTAAAAAAATAGGTTTGAATCCTTTTAAAAAATTTATCTATAGAATAGTCGCTATCAAATAAAGTTCAAAACTTTTTTGGCCCACTTCTTTCGGTTCTTTTTTTAGATAGAATGATGGTATATACTGATTATGCATTTATCATAAATAAGTTGGCAAAAAAAATTTGGGTGAAAGATGAGAGGCACTGATTGGTCTAGCTTATCAGTGGTTGGCCCAGATAGGAACAACATTCTTTTGAAATTGGCATCAGCAGGAATCTACATAGTTCCAGGTTTAATTAATCAGTGTACTAATAAAAGTTTTACCCAGCATTGTGAGACTTTTAATCATTGCCCAATTTTTTATGTTAGCTGGGATAATTTTCACAAGTTAGCAGCTTCTTAAATAACTGGAAATACCATTTTAGCCAGCTTAATTTTCTGGAATGCTGTTAAAACCAATTTCTTAACTGATTGAGATGAGTCATAAATCCTTCACTGAGTTGACACTGTACATTTCTTCAAACCAAAAAATTCCAGCACAAAAACTGTTTTACTGGTACCTATCACTGATTTTTATCTATCAATGCTATCCAAGATCAAATATAACAAATCTGGGTACGTTTAGTTATTGTCAAATTAATCGGTTTTTTTTTTAAGTGTCATAGCATCGGCCGGGACGCGAACCCACAACCCGGGCAACTGCTTGTAAGGCAATCGGTTTTTAAATTATATATTTTTTCTTTTTCATACTAAAAATAACATTTCTCTGATTTTTACAAAAAAAAAAAAAAAAATACAAAAATATTGTTTGTATCTCTAATTTCATTGTTTAACATTTTTCTAAATATAAACACATAGAATTACCATATAAAATTTAATTACTACTAGATAAATACATTTTCATTACTTTATCTAAATAAATAGATTATTTACTTTTTTTTGATCAGCAAAGCCCATTAATTTCTTTTTTTTTTTACTTTTTTTTATGAATACAGAATTACTAGATAAATTTCTAATCACTACTAAATAAGTTATAAACTTTTATTACTTCATTCAAGTGAATAGATTATCTGCTTTTTCTTTGTCTCTTGATATGAATACGTAATTACAGAAATAAAGAGACTTGTTACTTTTTCAAAAAAATAAAATAAAAATACTTGTATTATTCTTTCTACCATGCTTGACATCCATTTTTTTAATTACACAGTTTCAGAGACTATAAGTATTTGTTTATGTTTTTTTTTCAATTTTATTTTACTGAATATGTGTTAGTTGTAAAATTAAAAAAAATTAATGTATTGTTATTAATTATAAAAGGAAATCTCACTAAAATTTCATAACTTTCAGAATGTTATAACACAATTATGAACATCCACACACACATACATATTAACATTCAAATAGACACAATTAAAAGAATGCTCTGAATCTTTATCATTTTATTATATACTTGAGTAGTTAGAAAAGTCATCATCATCATCATCAACCATTATCAATCCATTGCAGGATGAAGGTCTCTCCAAGTTTAATTCATCTTCTCCGATCTTTAGCTTCTCTTCTCCACAACACCCCTGCACATTTTCTTATTTCATCCATCCATCTCACATGTGGTCTCTTTCTGGGTCTTTTACAATCTCTTGGAATCCAGTTTAAAATTTCAATTGTCCATCTATTATCATCTCTTCTAGCAATATGTCCAGCCCAACTCCATTTCAATCTTTTAATTTTTTCAATAAGGTCAGTAACACCTGTTTGTTGTCTTAACCATACATTGCGTTTTCGATCTCTTCTTGTTACTCCCAACATACATCTCTCCATACTCCTTTGAGTGGTCTGAAGTCTCTGTATTTCTCTTCTATTAAGTGTCCAAGTCTCAGATCCATAAGTAAGAACTGGTAAAACATATTTGTTAAAAACCATCCTTTTCAAACACATAGGCATATTTCCTTTTAGTATCAAGTTATTTCTACCAAAAGCACTCCAACCAAGTTTAATTCTTCTCAGTGCCTGATAAGGCAGAATGAATGTTAGAAAAGTACTATGCTAGAAATTACAACAATTAACTCATATTCAGTAAAATAAAATTGAAAAAAAAAAGAGTAAACAAATACATGCCAAACTTGGTAGAAAGGATAATCCATAAGCATCTATTTTTTTTCATATGTCATAGCATCGGCCGGGAGGTGAACCCACAACCGTCTGCAACCAACTACTAGCTTGCAAGACGGCTGCGATGACCTCTCGGCTAACAATACTTGACTGCACCTATTTAAAGTCTGCATTAATGGGCATGATGTGATACTTTACATTTCTTAATATTTTTTATTTTTATATTAATAAGTTGACTTAAACAAAAATAATAAATAATGTGGAAATATTATAATTAAATGTGCAGAAGTTTTTATTTTAAAATAATGCTAAAAAAATGTAAATATTAAATACGACTGCTTTTTGTTACCCATTTTGTTTTAAGTATTTATTGTAGCCCCTGAACCTATATAATAAAATAAATAAATGCACAGCTTTGTTGAGAGAATTGATTCTGATCTGTGTACTTTTGCTCATAACTTGGATCCTTAAAAGGCTTTATGATTATATATATATGGGATAGATGGATTTTCTTTCCAATTTCTTTTTAAAAGATATTAATTATATAATTTTTGCTCTTTAAATCAGTTTTAGTAACCACTGATAAATTGCATTGATTCCATTTAACTTTTATATAACAGGAAATTAACTCCATTATTTTTTTTTATTTTTTATTTTATTTCAGTCTGTGAGTGAAAAGCTTATCAGGTCATTTTAATTTATTTTAAAGTGGAGTCTGACTTGCTTGTGTGATAGTGATATTATATTTCACTTAGATTATTAAAAATTCCACATTTTAGAAATTTCCTGTAATAACAATTTAATTTTTTTTTTTTTGATTGTATATTTCAGGTCTCTAAAAGGCTGTTTATTCCTATATTTGTGAAGATGTTGAACAGAATAGGACATTTTATTTTAAAATATTGTTTTGCATCTCACTAGCCATCTAAATTCTAATAGTTATAATGCTGCTTTTATTGTTTTATTATAGGTCACGAAGCTTGTTGTCAATATCTTGCTCAGTGAGTTTTTGGAGAGAATTAGATTTAATCTAATATTCCTGAAAGAAGGACAATAATTACTGATGTATAAAAAAGTTGTGTAAAAAGTTTCTCCTTGCAAACATAACTTACACATTGTATCAAGAGGCCCTATCTATAAAATTTGTTGAGAAGGACTATAATTGGGAAAACAACCATTAATGAATTTAATGCCAGTATATGACAATGGTTAATCTACCGAGATATTTTTTAGTATTTTTACTGATGGATGGGTTTCCAATTAAAACCACAATTGGATTTTGAGATTCCTAACATAAATATCTCACATTATTTGAGGTTTTTTTATTTGATCTCTGATATCAAAGTAGGCTAGTTCCCATCTTTTCAAGATAAGATGTTGTCCCAATTTTACCAATTTAGATGGCTGACAATTGTAAAGTTGATATCAAATAGAGGGTTATTACATATTCTGCTGTATGATGAAGCTTTTATAAATTGATTAAACAATTTAATATCAACCAGTTCAAGAGCATTGTCTTTTACTGGTGTCTTTATATGTCTATTAATGCTTGCTTTGATATACTGCTTGATATTGATATATTATTTATTCAACTTCATAGTGCCTAGAATATTAACAGACTTTTAAAAATGGATTTAACTATTTTTATTTTTGTTCTTAGATAGCATTTACTAAGACTGAAAGATAATAATTTAGTTGAGAACTTATTGGGGATTAATTTTTTCATTATTAAATTGGCTTTTGTCATAGAAATGCATACTGGAGTACCTAAAACTTTAGTTGGAACTGTTATAAACTTTAATAAGATCTTTCTTCCTGGTAATATTGGTATTCTGAAAATTTTTTCTCTGTTAATTTTAATCCAGTTATTTGAGAAAATTTTTTTAAGTATTCTTCAATAATATTAATGTTAGTGATGCCTCTGGAAATTATTACTACATGATCAGCAAAAGCCAATATATTTATTTATTTTCCATGGCTTGAGACAAACCTTTGTGGAATATTCTCATTGATCTCTCTCAAAAGAAAATTGATGCATATAGCAAATAAAATGAATGATAGGTGTAATCCTTGGACAAGGCCTTTTGTAATATGAAATATTGGAGAAAGTCTTATGAATTTTTTTGTAACATACTTTTCTATTTATAATATAATTTATGAGGCCAAAAACATAAGAGTATTCATTTAGCAAAACAATATAGATCTACATGATCAAAAGTACCATTGGAATTGATTTTTATTGCAATGACATTAGATAGATCATTTTATTTCACATGTGGTACTATTTCATGTTATACCAATACTGTATGACAAATATGTCTTTCAGATATAGAGTAATGGACAGGTAGCTGTTTAGTTGTCAAGATGGGCTTAAATTATTTAATATTTGTACAAATATTTTAGCATATATATTCAATTGATATAGGCCTTAGTTGATTGATAAGTAAATTAATGGTATCAGTTTTTACTATTATAAGTAATATTTATTTGATAATTTCTACCTTATCCATGAACTCTATAGTTAAAGAGTTAAAATAGTTTATCATGTGATTCACTATTAGATATTTTATGAATTTATACAAGTTTGATGTGATATTTGAGAATCCTAGTTTTAATTGTAGGTTTTAACTTGTTTATTTGTTCAATCACATTTCCTAAAAATAATATTGGTTGTGATAGATCTAGATTTTTTAGCTGATACTATGATAATAAGTTATTATCAGTGTATTGTACTGGTCACTTTTGTCTGTTCATATAACAAGATCTAGCCATCTAGAAAAAAGTACCGTGAGTCCATTCATGTGCAAGATACCTAAGTCAGGAACATTCATGAACTCTGCCCTGTTTGCCTATTTTTCAGATCTACTAACTTATGAGCAACAATTCCGATGATACCAGTCTAATTATTTCTCACCGGTGGCATCGCAAAGCAGTGACACAAAGAGACTTTTTGGAAATGGCCATTATTCATGTATATAATATTATTGTTAGTGAAATTGTATCACCTAGTAAATTAAACCTTTTATATAACATCAAATATTATTACTATATTTTTTTTTCTATTTGAAAAAAGTAAAATAGTCCAGGTAAATTATATATAAATGTGAACTTTATTTTACAAGTGGCAAAAGCCTCATCATATTGCAATTACACTACATTTTAAAACAGTAACAACTCTTACCATAGAGTATTGCCATCCAGTGCAGCTATCATAATCAATAGATGCTAGAAGGTTTGTGCAGCAAAATCTGTATCGAGTGCATACTCATCCAATATCCACAGACCAATTTCTAGCTTGTGGTCCCTTCATCAATGAAGAACATTGGATGTCAGAACACTGCACCTAAATCTTTAAATCTAATGCAATACCCCAGCAGCTACCTTTTACTTTTTTAGTTAATTATAAATTTATTTAAATGCACATTGAGTATGTAAGTAATATTCATTAAGGCTGTAGCCTCAAGCACATGCGTATAAAATGCGATAGTAGGGACCTCTACAGGTCTTAAACCATAAGCTTACTTTTTTCTTCCAAAGAGTAAGCTTGTGGTTTAAGACCTGTGGAGGTCCCTACTATCACATTTTATATGCATGTGCTTGAGGCTACAGCCTTAATGAATATTACTTTTTAGTTAATATAAAGCTACAAGTTCAAAATGAAAACGTAATGTTTCCAATCGAAGCCCATTTAACTTTTATACTCATACAGATCTAAGTGGAGCACTTTCAGTTCCAAGGCTACTCGTTGATGAACAATCTAGAAACTAGTTTGGGGATATTGGATGAGTAGGCACTAGATTCTATTGTCCATTGGCTACTACCAGTTTCCACTGACTGTCAATACTGTATGGAGAGAATTGCTACTGTTTTAACAGCTTGTGTAAGCATAAGTATTGGTGATCATCTGATTCTTTAGTGTTTAATACATTGCATTTTATTTTTACAGTTAAAAAGTAAATGACATTCATCTAAACCATTCAGATTCTTCTGGAAAATCTTTATTCTCATGTTACTGATATATAAATACGTATTTATTATTAATATATATTGGCTAAATGTCTGATGTGCAGAGGTAGTGCATCCATTGTGCTTATGATTGGCATTTGAATCTGGATTAAATGAATTTTTTTTAAAAAAGGTTTAGGATTATTTTCAGGTATCTAATTTATATAATATCCAATTAATGATCCAATATTAATGAGTTATTTGCAACAATATGTTTACAGCTAAAGATTAAAACAAGAATGGAAAATCATTCAAAATCTCATCATTTGAGAATTAGTAAGTATAATTAATACAATCTGCTCTTCCATTGTTTTTTTATGAGAGACTGTTGGAAAAACCTTTACTCTGACATGAATTATTTATAAAAATGGCTGTTTTACTTATTAAATAGGTAAATAGATTGTTTATTGATTTTTTAATAATCAAAACAACATATTTAATGGAATCATCTTTTTTAACAACTGGATATATACAATTTATGCCCTGAAGTAAACTATTAAAAAAAATCTCAAATATAAATTTATAAAAATATAAGTGAGATGCGCATGCCATTTTTTTTTTTTAACATTTTGCGTTGAAAAAAATAAAAACAATTCTATATTTAATCGTTTCACTAAATCTTCTATTAAGTATTTTTGTGTAATAAATATATTTTTATCAAAGCACTTTAATTTCTATATAATTTAATAACTTCGGGTGTTAAAAGACATTTCTTTCTGATATGAAATATTATTATAAGATTTCAAAAAGTAAAGTTATTTTGATTGTAACTTATAGGATTTCATTGAACAATATTAATATATTTTAAAAGATTTGAAAAAACAAATCGTATTATTTTCTTAAATAATATTAAACTAGTTATTTCTGTCATAAAATGTGAACGATAAATTATATGTGAATGTGTTTGTTAAAGACTAAACATAAAAGAATTATGAAAAATCAGTATATTTTTTAGTTTACAGTAATAATATAGTGTGTAATAAAAAATTAATTCAAAATACAGAAGTAGATCGTTAGTCATATTGGTTGGTTGCCATTTGATTTCAAGGCTTTGTGCAACTTCTGGAGACCATGGATAATTACAAACTCTATATGGTGCTTCTATAGGCTGTATATATCTATCGATGGAACTGCATAGTAAATAAAATGATTGAATAAAACAATAATCAATGATAAATAAAATGGACGTATTAATGATGCTTGAAAATAATTTCTTTAAAAATGAATAAAATCCACAGCAGTAAATGTAATAGGTAAAAATATTGAAAGAATATATTTAGAAACCAAATCAGTACAAAATGATTAAGTCTTGGTTCACATTTTGGATAATCAATCAATCAATCAATCAATCAATCAATCAATCAATCAATCAATCGATCGATCGATCGATCAATCAATCAATCAATCAATCAATCAATAAATCAATAAAACATGTTTTATTTATGGGAAAATGTAAATAATTTGTGAATAGCTTTTGAGAATTTAATTTTTTATGTTGAACTTATAATGAATTAAAATAATTTATTTAGCATAAGAAGAATCTATGGGAATAAGTAAAATAAATAAGATTATAAAAATAATATTCTTAGGAATCAAATCAATAACAAAATAAATAAGAGTTGTTTCATTATTTGAATAATAAATAAAGACATGTTTGTAAATAATGGCTGACAATTACTTTCTTGTGTATTTTTATGCTTGTTACAACCATTATTTATATCCATTCTGCATTGGATTAGTTATTAAATACATTATTGCCACATTTCTTTATATTCCTTTATTACCATGGATTTAATTTTATTAACTTATTAAAATGTATATTGTTTTCATTTTTCCATAAATGGAACATGTTTCCATTTATTATCTAAACATGGGTTAGTTTCTAAGTATATTGTTGCAGGGCTCTAATTTATTATATTTACTACTATGGATTTTCTTATTTTCAATCATTAGAAGTACATACATACTATTTCTCATCAATTTCTTTTTACTTTACTTATTCATATGTGTTATATAACTTAATCTAGGGGGTAAACTCAGGCTATAGGAGCACTCTCTGTAAAATATGTTTGTAACACATACACTCATGTATACATATTATATATGTTGATACAAAGATTTTTATGGGTTACATATATAAAGACATATTTTGCGGGTTCAACCATGTTAAATTTAAATATTGATATACCGATGTTTCGACTTGATTGCACAAGTCATCTACTGGGTGATAAAATATAAAAAGATGATTGTAGAAGTGCTACAGTCACTGATTTGAAAAAGAAATGTTAAAGTGCCACCAATAGCAAAAATGTTAAATTAAGAATTTCTTTTTAAAAAAAACTTTCCAAATAGGAGGAAGTTTGCATGTATCATCTCACTTATTGATACAATCTGGCCTTTTAGGTATCTCAATAGCTTCTCTAATTTTGTACTGGTAGAGATTATCACATCTGGATATGATTCTGATATTAGAAAAATCAATTTTATTACTTGAATCTATAGTATGAAGTGAGAGTGGTGATGATTATTAATTTTTGTTTAACTGCATTAGCATGCTCATCTCTCCTAACACTGATGCGACAATTACTCATACCTATGTAAGAAGCTTTACAATTTTCATGAGATTTGATAAACACCATGAGATTCAAGATGGATTGAATCCTTAGGCTTGCTTATTATATTGCTGATCTTTTGATGACTAGAAAATTCTGTATTTATATTATAGCATTTTAATATACATCCAATACTGCCTGTAGTTCCTTTTACATATGGAACAAATCTTAATAGCTGAATTATCATCTTTTTGTTTCCTATTTTATCCATTTTAGGCTTGAAATAAGGCTTTTTAAATAAATTTATAAATATAACTATTTGTTAATAAAACACTATTAATATGATTTATTTCTTCTTTTAGATGTGACTTAGTTGAAAGGTTAATTGCTCTATTTAAAAGAGTTTTGGCTATGGAATCTATCTGAGTTGGGTGATAATGAGAATATAAATGTAAATATCTGTCCATGTGTGTGTATTCTTAATTTAACATTTTTGCTATTGGTAGAATTTTAACATTTTTTTCTCAAATCAATGATTGTAGCACCTCTACAACAATCTTTCTACCTTTTATCACCCAGTAGATGACTTGTGTGATCAAATCGAAATGTTGGTATATCAATATTTAAATTTAACACAGATGAACCTGCAAAATATGTCTTTTATATATATACATACATTTAATTAAAAAGGTATGCATTCTAAGACATATGCAAAAAGAATTAACCATAAAATAAAAAATACCATTATGAAAAAAAACCCAGAATGCTTGATTGAAAACATAGCGAGTACACAAAATAAAATAGTGAATGAAAAATGATTCACAATGCTACTTATGTAGGTATGTGTAAAAGTTATACATATTTACAAATTTATTTAATGTAATGTTTTCCTGAAGTTATGATGGTGTTTTACTTGTATTTATATTTTGGACTATTTTCATCATATAATATAAGTATTGAATGTCTTATAGAAAAAGTTAACTTTATTTAAATATTTCAAAAACATTCCAACTATTAGTAATAGTACACAGGTAAGTATATGCACAACATTTCAAGAGGTATTATTCTGCCCTCTTCTTCAGGTGTTGACAGTACTAGCATGGGAATTGAACCTGGACCTCTAGATTCTTGAGTATTGAATTTTAAGGTAACACTCTAACCAAAGGAACTATCCTGATGAAGGCAACAGTTAGTAAAAATTTTATATACTTATGTATGAAGTTTCTCCTGATTTTTCCACTTTTGAGCAGGGTTGATTAGTGGTTTCCATACATTATGTATAGTCACACTAGAATGGCTTATAGGATTGTTTGCCATTGTCATGTGAGCAGCTTTTAAAAATTTCCTTTTTTCTTCTGTATCCAATATTTTCCCAATTGAACATATGTTCATTAGTAAATACATGATGTGCTACCTTAGACACATCTGTTTTTTCTTTTCTAATCATCAGTTTGTGTACGTGCAAGCACTTTTCAATGGGATTACCAGTCTCTATAAAATACCATGTGAATATGAAAGAACATATATATGTGAGACTAGTTGTCCCATTGAAAAGTGTTTGCAAGAACTCAAACTAATGATTAGAAGAGAAAAAGCAGATGTGTCTAAGGTAGCAAACCATATATGTACCAATTGGGAAAATAGAAAATATAGGGTAGAGAAGTAAAGGTACAAAGGAAAAAATTTAAGGAAAATGCTCACATGACAATGGCAAACAATCTCACAAGTCAACCTAGTGTGACTTTATATAATATATTGTAACAAAACATTTTGTTATGCTCTTAAATTTTACAAGATTGCAATGAATGGTGGCCATTCAAGGGTGCCACTAAACATTTCTGCCTAGACTGTATTATAAAATTTTTTTTTTATAATAACGGTTAATTTATTTACAAACGGCAATCATCAATTGCAAACCTTAAAATTATTTTCTTTCTAATGTACCAAAAAACTACAAAATGAAAGATAAGAAATTAATTATAATAACTAAAAAAAAAAAACAGATTGACACTTAAATATTGTTGAAATATTTATTAATCTTTATTTTTGTTGGTTATTCCTTTCCCTTGCATTTGTCAAATCAAAACCTCCTGATCCTTTTTCTTTCTAACCAAGATTTAGCATGCATCATTCTCAAAGGATCATGCACTGTCACTTTACCAATTATACAATATTTCATCAAATATCATGGTATATATCTATGTGTGAATTCAAGGGCGACTTACTATAAGAGTGCGTTTGTTAAAAATAAACGCACTCAAACCTCCTCTTTCTAATGCTAAATCTTTTACTTGTCCTAAGATTGAGTATACAATTTTTCTTATCCCTATTTATACATTATAAGAACAACAATCATAGAAACTAAAGGTAAGTTTAATTAATAGGCCGTAACAAAAAATTAAATAATAAAAAAAACTAATATAATGTGGGTTAATTTAAATTAGTAAGTACATCTACTTAAAGACTATATCCCTCCCTTTCTATTGCTGAAACTTTGAGATATTTTAAGTGAAATTACAACAAAAAAAAGTCTATTTACCCTGATCGATCAGTGTAAATTCTGTGTGGGTGGAAAATTTCACTCCTTATTCTTCATCGTTTGTCCGTATCTTCTTTCAGTCCTTTCTCCTCGGCTAGCTCTCTATGTCCAGCATTTACAAGGCAGATCCAGGTGGTAATAGCAAGAGGTTCCCAAAAGGGAAAGTTCTGTTAGCTCTAGCCATTCAACATTTTCTTCTTGTGCTTTTTAGGTCTTTACTATTTAACAGTCTGAGCTGAATTGAAACTTGTAGATTAGATATTGACCTCGGCAGAAATCCAATTAATTTTTGAACAAAAGGAAAGTCCGTAATTATATTTTTCTTCCAAAGTCTCAGTTCATACCTTTAATATTCTCTTTTTTTATTTCATATTTTATTGTAAAATTCCAAAGAAACATTCCAATTGATTAGCATAATAGATAGCATAAAAATACCTTCACTGTCAAAGTCCCAACAATAGAACTAATTGCTTTCTCTTACTTTCTATCTTTAAGAATTTTGTTTAAAGACTAAACAAAAGACAAACTTTTATCAATAAGCAAGATCTTGATCTAATTTATTTTAACTTCTTAAATCTCCATTTTAAAACTAAGTGTTAATTAATTTTTTTAAAATTATGTATTATAAATCGATATTTATATTTTAACAAAAATATATATGTGTGTGTTTATTTATTTTGAATAAAATAAGTTTATTACAATGTATATATTTTATTTTTACAAAATATGTGTGTGTATATATGTATGATTATGAGCTGGCAGAAAAATATCAGCTGGCAGAAAAATACCAGCTCATTGCACCCTTTCCCAACAAACAAAAAAAAAACTTAAAAAAAAAAACCCTTAATCACGCTGTGAGGTCTTTTCCTCCTTTTCTTTAAAAGGTTTTAGACTTCATGCATTATAAGTGCACTTTTTATTTCTTTTACCTTGTATTATAAATGCATTAGGTCCACATTTTTGGATGATCCTGTATGGGCCTTCGAATAGAGGGAAAAACTTTTTATATTGTTTCTCACTTAATTTGCTAACTGGCTGGGTTTTAACATAAACCCAGTCACCTACCATATATTGTATTGGGCAAGCATTCCCCTTCTTTATTCTCTGTTCAGCTTTCTTCTTTAATCTGTCTCTAGCAAAGCTTTGATCTTCCATTACATTTCAGTAACAGTAGGAACAGGACCCTTGAGGAGAGAAGGCTTAACTCGACCGTAGTGCAAGCATTCAGGAGTTAACCCTGTAGATTCGTGGTATGTATAATTAATTATTTTAACCATTTGTGGCAATACTTTAAACCACTGTTGATGGTTACCTTTCAAATGTATGCGAAATATGTTCCCCAATTTTTTCATAACCCGTTTGCAAGGGTTAGATTCAGGGTTATGGATAGAGGTGAGAATGCAATGTATCTGTTCTTGTTGAAGCCAATTCTTTCATTCTCTCGATATAAAAGGAGTTCCATGATCACTCAAAATCGTCCGAGGTTTGCCAACTTGACCAAATTGTTTTTCTTTTAGCACAGTTATGGAAGACCTGGCATCAGCCTTTCGTAGAGGATAAGCCTGTACTAATTTTGAGAAAATGTCAAAGGCCACCAATATATATTTATATCTATGAAATGACGGTAGTGGATTGTAAAAATCTATGGCTAAAAGCTCGTTGGGTTCTTAGCTATTATTGGTGCCAGTGTCCCAGCATAATTTTTATTAGCTGGTTTACTTTGCCGACACTCATGACCCCTCTGTAACATAGTAACCACTGACCGATACAAGTTTGGCCAATAATACGATCTCTGTATAAGTTTACTTGTTTTAAGAGATCCATAATGCCCATATATGCCATGCACATACTTTATTAGCCTTTCCCTTAAATTTTGCGGTATAAATACTCTCCAACAATCTACTCCCTTTCTAACCTGAAACATCAACAACCCATTTATTATTTTATACCGATATAATTTGTTTTTTTCTTGTGTGCAATTTTTTTGTTGTCTGACATTTGCTTCTTTACAGCCTTGTATCAGCTTCCTCCACATAGTGTCCGAGTTTCGAAAAAAATGGAGTCTTTTCAAATCTTTCTCTATTGATACCACAGGATCTGCTTTAAGAGGTATTAATCGTGCTCCCTCCAGTGTTAAATTTTGACTGTGATCCATAAGTGGATTTCTGCTTAATATATCCGGTATTATATTTTCTTTCCTGGAGCAATGCATGACCCTGTAATTAAACTTCTGTAAGTATAATGCCCATCTTATAAGCCTATTATTAGTTAAGTAACACCTATTTATAAACTCTAAGCTTGTATGATTGGTGATAATAATAATCTCAGACCCTAAAAGTAAATGCTTAAGTTTATTTAATGCCGAAACAATTGCCAAGACCTCCCTTTCCGTAGTGGTATAATTTCTTTCTGCAGGATTTAATGTCCTACTTAAAAAATACAAAACCTGAGGTATCATCACTTCATTCTCTTGAAACAATACCGCTCCCAATCCTACACAACTACTATCAGTTTGTAACCTAAAAGTTTGGTAAAATCCGGATAAGTGAGTGTTACAGTATCTACAAAATTTTCTTTGATCTGTTTAAACGCTTGTTCTTGTTTTTCCGCCCATTCCCACTTGGTTTTTTTTTCTCAGTAAATGCATAAGTGCTTCCATATTTGTAGAAAAATCCTTGTAGAACCTTTGGTAGAAATTGCATATACCAAGGAACGATCTAATCTGTTTTCTATTCTTTGGTTGGGAGGAATTTAACAATCACTTCTATCTTGTCAGGATGGGGTCTCACCCCTTTAGCACATATGAGATGACTGAGAAATATAATTTCTTCCTGAAATATATTACTTTTCTTCAGATTTATTGTAACATACTTTTTGTGACACTCACAAAGGAACACAACTAAATTTTCTAAATGTTCCTGAGGAGATAGTGACACAATCACGAATCCATATAATAGAGTATAAATTCTTTTACCAACACAACTAAATTTTCTAAATGTTCCTGAGGAGATCATGACGCAATCACGACATCATCCATATAATAGAGTATAAATTCTTTTACCTCCAAGAAAGTGCCTGGTGTAAACATCGCAATAGCCCCAATCCACTGTTAACTAGTCCAAACAGAACTTGTTGAAACACATAAGTAAAGCCTTCATAACGGAATGCCGTGTATTTTTGATTCTCAGCATGAAGCGCCATCTGCCAGTAACTTGATGTCAAATCGAATGATGAAAAATATCATTTTTCTTTATATTCCAACAGCAAATCTGTGATTCGGGGCAGCACATCCTGATCAGGTATAGTAATAGTATTTAACTGATGAGCATCTAAGCATACTCTCTTAGAGGGTTTATATACAGTGACTGTTATTTTTTTATAATACCCCATTGTTACATTTGTTGTATTTGTTTATCAACTTCCTCTTTATATTTGACAGGAACTGGGTATGACCTACCCTGAAAATGAGTTTATTGTTTCACTTTTATCTGATGAACATATCCCATTATAATTCCTGGTTTAATGGCGTATACTTGTTCATTTTTCAAAAGTGCCTTTTTAAGTTGACTTTTCCAGCCCCTATTATTATTATTTAACTCAGTTATTTTACATTCTATTTCTTGGTAGATGTCATTAGTTACCATGTAAGCTACCTTGTTATCACTCTGTCTGCTATATCCACTAAATGGCACCTTTTCGTTTCCTATCATTATATTCTTTTCGCTATAATTAATTTTCATCCCTGTTCGGTGCATAAAATCCGACCCTAATATAAGATCTTCTACCAAACCTAGCATTGATAATAATGTATGCTGTATTTTTTTTTCTTCCCACTTGTACTTCCCCGTATATTTTTATAGGGTCTAACTTAACTCTTTTGCCATTATCCATAGTTATTTCAGATTTTCTTAATAATAACAACTGCATTTCCCTCTTCTGATCTCTGATTTGATCTAAAATTTTATTTGAGATTATCAAGACTTGATCCCCATGTCTAGTAGGGTCTGTATTCCTATTCCCTGTATTTTCATCATTATCATAGGGCAAGTTTGTTCCGCCATCATTTGTATTTTCTCTTCTTCCTCAGTTACTACATTTAATAGCTTAGGGAGTTGTTCTTGTTTCTCTTCTTCCAGTACATTTTCTTCCTCTCTAAGAACTTCCAATATATCTTCCATACCTTCGCACCTACAGACAGCTAATCTCTCTCGTATATTTTGCGGCAATTTTTTTTTTATAATACTTATAATTTGTTGTTCACCAATAGGATATTCTATCATGCTTCTCAATTTTATCATTTGCTTTAAAAAGAACTGTCTATATCCTATCCCTTCTTCTTTTTTATACCTTTCTACTTCTACCACTCTTCGTAACTTTTCTTGTCTCTTTACATTCCAAAATGTATGTATTAATTTATTTTTGTACTGTTTGAAATCATCTGGTCTTTTATGTATCATTCTCCACCAATCTCTTGCCATGCCCACCAAATAATTACTTTCTATAATTATTTTTTCTTCTTCCCTTGCCTCTTACATACAAAAACACTCTTATAAACTTTCGAAGTGTTCAAATAGAATCTCCTCTTTGTCTCCTTCGAACATTTTTATCTTAATTCTATCCTGCATTTTATCTATAATATTTTCAATTTACTTCCAACACTCAAAACCCTCTCCTACTGGGACACTAACTCCTTGCTCTAACCACCCGAACCTGCCTTACTCCACTTTTACTCTAATCTCCAGCTGTTTATTTAGTTAACGAGCCCTCCACATTGAGATGCTATTTTCTTTAATTTTAACTGCTCCTACCCTCTGTAATAAAACATTTTGTTACACTCTTAAATTTTACAAGATTGCAATGAATGGAGGTTGTTCGAGGGCGCCACTAAACATTTCTGCCTAGACTGTATTATAAAAATTTTTTTTAGAATAACGGTTAATTTATTTACGAATGGCAATCACCAATTGCAAACCTTAAAATTATTTTCTTTCTAACGTACCAAAAGACTACAAAATGAAAGATAAGAATTAATTATAATAACTAAAAAAAAAAACAAAACAGATCGATGCTTAAATATTGTTGAAATATTTATTAACCTTTATTCTATTTGTTGGTTATTCCCTTGCCTCCCATTTGTCAAATCAAACCCTCCCGATCCTTTTTTTTTTCTAACCAAGATTTAGCATGCATCATTCTCGAAGGATCATGTGCCGTCACTTTACCAATTATACAATATTTCATCAAATATCATGGTCTATATCTATCTATGAGTGAACTCAAGGGCAACTTACTATAAGAGTGCATTTGTTAAAAATAAATGCACTCAAACCTCCTCTTTCTAATGCTAAATCTTTTACTTGTCCTAAGATCGAGTATACAATTTTTCTTATCCCTATCTATACATTATAAGAACAGCAATCATAGAAACTAAAGGTAAATTTAATTAATAGGTCATAACAAAAAATTAAATAATAAAAAAAAACAATATAATGTGGGTTAATTTAAATTAGTAAGTACATCTACTTAAAGACTATATCCCTCCCTTTCTATTGCTGAAACTTTGAGATATTTTAAGTGAAGGCTTTTCTTTTTTTTTCTTTTTTTAAATCTATTATGCAAATGTCTCTTGAAATTACATCAACAACAAAAAAGTCTATTTACCCTGATCGATCAGTGTAGATCCTGTGTGGGTGGAAAATTTTACTCCATATTCTTCGTGGTTTGTCCATATCTTCTTTCAGTCCTTTCTCCTTGGCTAGCTCTCTATGTCCGGCATTTACAAGGCAGTTCCAGGTGGCAATAGCAAGAGGTTCCCAAAAGGGAAAGTTCTGTTAGCTCTAGCCATTCAATATTTTCTCCTTGTGCTTTTTAGGTCTTTACTATTCAACAGTCTGAGCCAAATTAAAACTTATAGATTAGATATTGACCTCGGCAGAAATCTAATTAATTTTAGGACAAAAGGAAAGTCTGTAATTATTATTTTTCTTTTAAAGTTTCAGTTCACACCTTTAATATTCTCTTCTTTTATTTCATATTTTATTGTAAAATTCCAAAGAAACATTCCAATTGATCAGCGTAATAGATAGCATAAAAATACCTTCACTGTCAAAGTCCCAACAATAGAACTAATTGCTTTCTCTTACTTTCTATCTTTAAGAATTTTGTTTAAAGACTAAACAAAAAACACACTTTTATCAATAAGCAAGATCTTGATCTAATTTATTTTAACTTCTTAAATCTCCATTTTAAAACTAAATGTTAATTCATTTTTTTTAAATTATGTATTATAAAATATTTATATTTTAACAAAAATATATATGTGTGTGTTTATTTATTTCGAATAAAATAAGTTTATTACAATGTATATATTTTATTGTTACAAAATATGTGTGTATATATATATGTATGATTATGAGCTGGCAGAAAAATACCAGCCCAATATGGAAACCACTAATCAATTTTGCTCTTAGGAAAAAGTAGAAAAATCAGGAGTAACTTCATAGATAAGTATATAAAATTTCTATTGACTGTTGTGTTTGGCAGGATGACTCAGTTGGTTAGAGCATTACCTTAAAATTCAATATTCATGAATATAAGAACCTAGATTCGAATCCCATGCTAGTACTGTCACTAATCAAACCAGCAACACCTGAAAAAGAGGGGAGAATAATACTTCTTGAAATATTGTACATATACTAATCTGTGTGCTATTACTAACAGTTGAATGTATTTGGAATATTTAAATATAGTTAAATTTTTTTAAAGACATTTACTACTTATATTAGATGATGGAAATAGTTCAATATATAAATATAATTATTTAATGTAACTTTGAAACATGTTACTGGAAATAATGAATGGTGAGACTTAAGTATGACTAATACTGAAAACTACTCAAAAAAAAATTATTGTTTAAATATATCTATATTTATATAGTTGGATTTATGAATATAAAATTATTTAGAAAATATTATATATATTAAAAATTTTATGTTCTGTACATAAATTATTTATTTATGCAGTTATTATTAATTATGTTATTTAAAATTTAAATATTATGAACTTTTCGAAAAAATGAAAGTTTTTACTTACAGGGTTAAAAACAGGACTCCAGGAGCAGTTAGTTATGAGTTGCAGATACAAGCAAGCAGATCAGATCTAGATAGCACTTGGATAGGGTAGATTTACTCTAGTACTGTTAATATCATAAACACTATTAACACAAAACTGACTGACAGGGGGCTGACACTATTAGTTTTGCTGGTCACTGAGTGTTGCAGTTACTTTCGTTGCAGAGTCATCAAATTGGCACCTCATCCCTAAACTGGCCTATGTTTTTGACTCATAGTATCGCTGCTCAGAAAACATTTCCTAGAATATTTTTTTGAGGAATTTAACTGTAAAATTAAGACTGTTCTATGATCCATGACATCACTTTGCCTTCTTCTATATTTTTGTTTAATATATTGCATTTCCAAGTTGAGGCCCATAATATTGCAAGGCCCAGGGCAGTTGTCCCTCAATCTCCCCCTCTGATTGGCCCCGAGTAAAGCAACATAGTTAAATATACATATTTATATTTTAATATTTACATAAATGTTCTGGAGATTGATAAAAAAAGGTGATGTAAATTATTTAAATTTAGCTTTTATTAATGCTTAATGTGCTTTCAAAATATAATATATAATAATTATAGCAGTCTCATTTCTTTATTGTTGCATGCTTATATGTATGCTTGATAAATATACTAATATATTTACAATTATTTATTTAATATTCAAAAACATTTAAATCTCTTCAAAGAGTCCATTTCTTTGAGGGGGGGATGTTTCTATTCTTTTTTGTTTATCAGGTATTGGTGTTTTGCTATTGCACAAGTAATTTTTCATTTTTTGTCTTTCATCTCAATGCATACAATTTGAGCTCTAGACAAGTCAAATTCATGCTCAGAATTTTGTTCATGGTCTATAAATATTGAGGAATATTTATTATTTTTATGTGCTCTATTGTGTAGGTATTTATGTAGAGCTAGTCTCATTGAGAGATTAGCTCTCGATTCTTCATAATATGCAAACTTACACAGCATAAATATATTTAATAATGTAGCTGATTTGATGAACTGACTCTTTGGGGAGTTTGCCTTTTGAATTGTTAAGCAGTTTGTTTAATGAAGGGAGAGTATTAAAACAAAATTTTCAGAACATAATGTTTTTAATTTCTGAGAGACTTTTGGGATGTATGGAAGGCTTAAGAAAAGTATGTTTTCTAGGTTAGTAAATTTTTTTTTAAACAAGCAAATGGATTTCATTTGATTTTGGCCACAATTGTAATGGAATAAAAATGTGCAATGAGAGAATGATCCTGGTTTAATAACACCTTATGAATTTTGTCTTCAATTGTAATGGAATAAAAATATATAATGATAATAAAGTATGCAAAATTTGCTGACTAGCTTACATTCAAATCCTTAATTCAAGATACCAAATTGTAATAGTACTGAAATATATAAGATGTTGATAATAAAAAACTTTGTTATGACCTATGAATTTGTGTACATCAACCCATAACTGCTGCAACACATGTGTTTCTCTCTAAATACTTCAAAAATTTACAGCATCAGATTATAATGAAATAAAATATTTACAATGCCAAGACTATAACAAAACAAAATATACAAAATCAAGTTATATAATATACTTCAAAACTTGCACTAAGTTATAATGATATAAAAATGAAAACCAATACCTCAAATAACCCTTTAAATTATGGTGTCCAAATTATAACACCATAAAATATATAAAAGATTCTTATTTAATACACTTATGAATATGGCTCCCAAACCAGAACAGGTTATCTCTTAAATTAACAAAACCTAAACACTAAACATCATATTACAACTAGTTATAATATATGCATGGTATCATTAATGATCTATTTTAAACAAGTGTGAATATTAAAAGCTTAATATCTAAATTAAACATAAACTACATCAAAAAGCTTCAAATCTAAACAAATTAAATTATTCTAATTAGAATAATTAGAACATCACCCTCATTTCATACAATTATCAATTTTATAACAACATAAAATTGCTATCTTTCTACTGAAATAATACATTTTTATATTATATATTCAAAAAGAAATAATTTAAATTAATACACTAACATTTAATTATAATAGCCTTGTTTACCTTGAAGAAAATTAAAATGTTTATGTCATATAAATTATTAAACTAACTCAAATATGGATTTTATCCAAAATAACTATTATATAATCATTAAAATAATTATTATGATCTTTTAATTAGCTGCCATAAACCTAGCTATAATAAATAAATTAATTTATTATCATATAAAATTGTGTATCTAGCTCAAATAATAATGATATATTGAATTTATAAGAAAAAGAATAATACATCACAATATATGCACTTAAACAGACAAAACTCTCCACACAGTAATGCCACTCTGTGCCAACCAGAGTAATCAATAGATGCCAGAAGGCTTGTGCATAAAATCCCCATCTAATGCTTACTCATCCAATATTCCCAGACTAGTTTCTGGTTTGTGGCCTTTGTCAGTAAGGAGTTTTGGATCTGAGAGCACTTCACCTAAATCTTAGAATCTAATGCAACACTCCAAGGTTCCTCACTGACAAAGTCCACAAGCCAAAAACTAGTCTGGGGATATTGGATGAGTAGACACTAGATGGGAATTTTATGCACAAGCCTTCTGGCATCCATTGATTAGTCTGGTTGGCACTACTGTGTGGAGAGCTTTGCCTATTAATAACAGTTATGTGCTAGCATAAGAGATTGGATCATGTAATATATGCACTTACCAATCCAATTGTTTGATTCCTGAGCTATTTTATAATTATTTATTATAAAATGTAAGATATAAAACAATACATAACCACTAAATATTAAAATTCTATTAATTGAAATGACCAGTATATTTGTTTAAATAAATTAATATTTATTAATAATAAATATAAAAAATGATCAATAATAAAACATCTGTAACAGATACTCAAATTAAATATCATGAAATATATCCTTAATCTGAATTGGCATTAATACAAATAGGTACTTATACAGTTAAGATTTGCCTATTTTATGTCTACCATATAATTTAAAGAATTAATTATGTAAAACAAAATTGCTGCTACATGCACACAAGTCTAAAAATATATAAAAAAACTGATGATGATTATATAATAATCACAACATAATAATTTACTAAAAATAAAAGTACATTTATTCACTGATTTTATTTTCAAAATATAATATCAGTAAGTAATTGTTATAATACAATTATTCCAGTTCTTCAATACTCATAATCTGTATATTAAAGATAATTTACAGTCAATCAATAAACATATGAAATTTCAAATTAGAATTTTAACCATTAACAATTAGAATATAATTTTAAATTTAAATTAAGTTTTAAACCTTCTTTTCTTTTACACGTATAAACAAACTATTTACGAACTTATAATATGATAACCAATAATGTTATTAAAATATAATACGAATAAATACATAAATGAAATACACATTAATATACAACCTGAATACAGTCATTCTTCAAGAAACACAATAGTCAAATTATCAAAAAACAAAAAAACACAATAGTTCAAATGTTTATTTCAGGAGCTTCAAATAATTCAATAATATCCACTAATCCAAACAAGGTAAGATATATTATAAACAGTTTATATTTGTTGAATTCTGCTATTCTAGAAGTATTTTTTAAAAATATCCTCTATATAACAAATATTTGGCATTATAATATTTATAATAGCATTATAAATAAGAAGATACTGGCCTCAATTTACAACACATGCAATACAAAAATAAATTGGTTCAAATCCTGTGTTAAAATATTCCATCAGTATTAAAAAATAATATTCGAAAGTAGAAGTAATTCTCATATATATAGCAGTATATTATCAACTTCGATGTTTCATAATTAAAATATTTTGTTTATATGTGACAATCATCTTTCAGCAGAGAAACATTAAAATAAATCTTGAAAAACAGTCTAGTTTTCTAGATTAATGTATTCTTTTCTACTCCATTATCACCAGGAAAATACACGTAAAATAAAATTAAAATAGAGTATATAAAATTTACGAATTTAAAATATCATCTACATAGTTTCTCTTTTCAAAAATAATTTATAATTTTCCATATATATAAATAAATAAACCAAATTTCTTTTTAAAATTTGTTTTTTATATGACTATTATAAAAATAAAACTACACACCAACATTTCGACTCTTTTATAATTATAGCCTTTTTCAAGGAACACTAAAAAAAATACAAATACAAATACATAAATATCACATATTCCAAACAAATCCAAAAACATTAAAAAATACTAAAAACATATCTTTATTTCAACATGTTTTCTATAGCAAACAATCTCAAAACTTTATCAAATTTTTTACATTTATATAGCTATTAAAAAATACCCTAAAAACATTTAATTAACAAATCTATTATTTTCTTTTTTAAACCTAAATTAAATAAAATGTTAATAGAAAAAAAAAAGGTTTGTTAATTAAGTATTTTTGAAGAATAACAGCAGTTGAGACAGATTAAGGAATTAACCAAAAGTACTTCTGCTGATTGAAAGACTGTATATAATAGTTTATTACTGTTGTATATATATATATATGAAAAACAAAAACAAGTTAAATTCACGTAACTTGCTATCACTTGTATTTATGATCAATAGATGGTGTTTTACCAAAACCACCAAACAAGTGTAAATTTGTTTACATAAACGACAAAAGAGTCAGCATTCACTATCTCTTTCATTTGCCCACCCTCAGATCAGCTGATTTCAAGCTAATTTGCTATCATCAGTGAAGGATAGAGTTAGAAACTAGATCTAAACACTGACTCCAAGTGTTTATGCAAACAGTTTTTATCAGTTTGCGAGCATGAATTTTTCAGACTGGTAAAGTCTTCAAACTCAGCCTAACAAACCAGATAGCTACATGGGTCTGATATCAGTTCAGTTTCACCACATATTGCAGAGGCTTTGACTATATGGTGAAACTGAACTGAGATCAGACCCATGTAGCTATCTGGCTTGTTAGGCTGAGTTTGAAGACTTTACCGGTCTGAAAAATTTATGCTTGCAAACTGATAGAAACTGTTTGCATAAACACTTGGAGTCAATGTTTAGATCTAGTTTCTAACTCTATCCTTCACTGATGATAGCAAATTAGCTTGAAATCAGCTGATCTGAAGGTGGGCAAACAAAAGAGATAATGAATGCTGACTCTTCTGTCATTTATGTAAACAAATTTACACTTGTATATATATATATATATATTATATATATATATATATATATATATATATATATATGGAGATTTCAGTTTATAATTATTTAATTTAAAAATTTTTCTAGAACTGTAGCCAATCATAGTTAACTGCCAAGAGTAAAGGTAAAACTGTCAGGTTAATGCAATCAAAATGAGAATTCAAATATCACACACTTTTATTAATAATAAATTATATTTTTGTAGAGTAAAGTTTTACTATACCACTCTTATGCAAAGTAGGGGCTGTGTTTTTATTCACTTTTAACTGTTTGTGGAATGATGGATTCATAAGCATTTGACCAAAGACATATAAAAAAATCTTTGATTGCTAAGATGCATGTTTTATACTAAACCAGCACTCATCAGTTAGTCCAGACCATAATTTTTTACACATATTTTTATCATTGTTCAATATATATAGATAGCTAATTATTACAGTTTATTTGATGTGTCAAATATGCTGTACACACAACTTTGACCCAAATTACTTAATGAAAGTATATTAATATTTTTTATTAATCATTCATTAGATAGGATATTATCTAATAATGAATAATATTTTTGTAGTGTAAATTTTTACTGCACCATCTTCATGCAAGGTAGGGATTGTTTTCTTTCTGATTTGAAACTTTGTGAAGGAATATAATTATAAATATATAACCACAGATAAGTAAAAAAAATATGATCCCAAAATGTGCATTTTATGTTGAACTAGCATTTATCAATTGGCCCAGACCACAATCTCTTACACAAATCTTTATCATTGCTCAGTATAGCTAATTACTATAGCTTATTTGACAAGTGTCAAATATGATACCCTCACAACTTTGACACAAATCACTTAATGAAAGAATATTAATAATTTTTATTAGTTATTCATTAAACTGGAAATTATCTAATAATGAATACTTTTGTAATAGAAAATTTCACTACACCACTTTTACACAATCTAAGGGCTAGTTTCTATCTGCTTTTAACACTTTGGGGAGGATTTAATCATAAATATATGACCAAAGATATATGAAATAAATCTATGATTCTCAAAATGCATATTTCATGCTGAACCAACATTCATCAATTCGCCCAGACCACAATCTCCTATACATATCTTTATCATTGTTTAGTATATATAGATATCAATTTTTTACAATTTATTTGATAAGTGTCTAAGATATAACTTATCATTTCACTGCTTAAATTCTAGTCAGCATTTAACACTCCTACACAAAAAAAAAAACATACAAAAATGGAAATAAAATATTAATTATTTCTTTTTATTGAACATTATTTAAAAATAAATTTCTTTATATTTTGTATATTTTAGTATAGAGAGTGTACCAATAGCTTAAACAAGCTCTTAATTCATAAGTGTGGTAAAAGAAAATATTTAAAATCTCTATCCAGAACATTCCTATCTCCAGACCATTTGGTTTTGAGCTTATGGCTCATCTCAATGAGGAGCTAGGATATCCAGACACTAGATCTAAAATATCAACTCAAAAACAGCACTTATTTAATATGTAATATTTAAGTAAGAAGTCTAAAATTTTCGAACATGAAAATGTCTTTAACTCTAGCTATCTAAATTAAATAGCTATATGGGACAGAACTAAATTCAGATTTACCATGTATTAATAGTCTTATAATGGTCAAGGCATTAAAAGTAAAATTATAGTAATCAATAAAGCAAACCATATGTAATGTGACACTAAGCCATAATCTCGAAAACAATTGGTCTGAGGATAGGAACATTTTGGATAGAGATTTTAAATATTTTCTCTTACTGCACTTATGAATTAAAAGCTTGCTTGAATTATTGGTTCACTCCGTATATTATAAATTTGTAAATATAAGCTTATAAAAGCAATGTCATGCTATATAAGGCTTGCTTTATTGATTACTATAATTTTGCTTTTAATGCCTTATGGTAGATGTGAATTTAGTTCAGTACCATATAGTTATTTAAGTTAGATAGCTGGAATTAAAGACATTTTCATGTCCGAAAATTTCTGAGTTTCTACTTAAATATTATATATTAAATAAGTACTGTTTTGGAGTTGATATTTTAGATCTAGTGTTAGGATGTTCTAGCCCTTCATTGAGGTAAGCCATAAGCTCAAAAACAATTGGTCAGGGATAGGAACTCCGGGATGGAGATTTTAAATATTTTCCCTTACCACACTTAAGAATTAAGAGCTTGTTTGAGTTATTGGTATGCTTTCTACATTACATATTTGTAAATACAAGCTTATAAAAACAATGTTACGCTATATATGGCATGCTTTATTGATTTATATATTTTTTTATCACTGTATTTAAATATATCCAAGATCATAGGTATTTTTTTTTATATTTTAAAACTTTCTATATCTTTTCGAGACTTAATAATCATAACATTTATTTTTATATCTAAATAACAGCGATAATCATTTCAAAAACTGTATAATTAATTACTCCAATTCTTTCCATATGATGCTACATGTATTTTACCACGTGTACATTTATCCAAGAACATAATGTAGCATTAGTAAAAATCTATCTAAAGTTTTAATTGTAACTGATTTAAAACATAAATCTTTATTCAATCATTTATTAAATTATTATTTATTAGGCAAATCGATTTCATAAAACACTTGAAATTTCTTTAAAATTCTAAACCTTTTCCGTATTTCTTTTTTTTTTATCTTGCATTAAAGTAATATAGTAATACGTTTTAACATCATACTGAAATTCTATGAATGTAACAAATAGAAAAAAAAATTCTCTTTTTCAAACAAATACGATAATGAAATATATAAAATTTAGCAGTGAAAGTCCGTAACACCTTTCAAATAATTATTCACGTTTGATTTTCCCAAAGCCACGATTAATTTATTAAATTAGCCGAATAATATTGATAGAATTCACATTATTCTTCCCTCCCCTCACTCCTCATTAGATCTTGTGTATTTAAAATATTTTCTAACCTTGAATAAAAAATAGTATATATTATATAAAATATTATTTGCAGGAAAAAAAATATTTTCAATAATAACTAAACTATCAAAGAAAGGAAAATTGATGGAATTGAGAATATATAATTAAATACTTTTCCGACCTTGAAGAACACATAGAATATATTATATAAAATATTATTATGCAGTGAAATGAATATTTTCAATAATAACTAAACTATAAAAGAAAGGAGAATTGGGAAAATTACACCAGAATATACAAATAAATATTTGAATGACTTTTTTCTCAATGAAAGTTAAAATACATCAGATTTGAGTACTAATAATAATAATTAAAAAATTTAAAATAATAATAATTAATAATTTAATAATTTAAAAGGTAAAATACATAGAGTCATATATTTTATTTATGTTACAGAAGAATATATTTCATAATGTAACTGTCATATCTCACCTTGCCTTCAAATAAGATTGGATTAAGCATTCATCGCCATGAAATATGTGTACAGATAGATAAAGCATAGCCAATGACAAAAATAGATCCATAGGTGATGATATGCATTGAATTTATATGTTTCCATTAAGGATGGGAATATGGTAGTAAATAGTCAAACCTTTTGAAAGTAGAATCAGAGAACTACTGAAACAGCTGAAAGACAGAATACGCATTCTCTACACACATTCTGAGAGAACTACTGTCACAGAGCTAAAAGATAGGATCAACATTCTCCAGACAACAGCAGTTAAGTTAAATGGTTGATGCCATGTGGCAAGTTCACATTCAAGATGGGGGTTTGCTTGTACTAAATGCCAATCCAAGGCATGCTATCAAGTACAGCCAGAAGTGTCATCAAATCTATTCAAGAGATGGGTTGTCACAGTGCAGCTGAAAGTGGTAAGAAATCTATAAGGGAACATACAATCTCTTAATATGTAGTTCATTCTAGTGGAGCTATACCTCATGAACGGTAGCAGGTGAAGTGTTACCATAGTAAATGTAGTGGTAAATATGAAAATATATATTTGTTGTCATGTTTCATTAATAAATATAGTATAAAATGTATTTACATGCATTTGTATTTATATATAATTCAGATTAGAAACAACAGTAACTAATTGTCATCTAATATTATTGAATATATTTATAGTTTGTAGCATTAAGAAATGAATTTACTGATAATTTATTTATATTTTTGTCTTGAATAATTAATATATCCATATTATTATAAGCCATCTTGATATAATTGAGATAATGAATTTACAAATATTATAGTATTTGTATAATGACTCATTAAATAAATTACCTATAAATTTTTTAAAAATTTTTTTTGGTAACTTAATTGTGTAGCATCCAATTCAAGTCATTGTGAAGCAGATGACAAGTAAAAATGATGTCATAAGTGAATAATTAGAAATTTTCTTTTCTTTTCTGATTATCTGCCCAACTCTAAAGTGATATCCTATATATTATATTTTATGCTTAACTATGATTCAAAAATTCTCCAAAAGTCATATGAATGGATTTAGCAAAGTTACCAGAAAACTAAATCATTACACATTTTCTATAATGTGGTATCACATGCAAGAATACTGTAAACTTTGTCAACAAGATTTAAAATACTTATTGTTGTTTAAAATGTATGTAATTAATAGTCAATATAAGCTCAAAAAATACTTAAATAAAGAAGATTGTAAAGTTACTGACACACTATTCTTAAAAAAATTGAAATGTATTAGTGATTATTTATGTTTATTAATTTAAATTTATTGTTTCAATACTGTGTTTGTTTAAAAAAAGTGAAATAAAATATTTTGTATGTTGGACTTTAAGATGTGATTTTAAAATGTTATGGTTATGGTATTATTTTGACACATCTTAAACATAAATACAAAAGAGTTATGAATTATTTTTAAAAAAATGTAAAGAGTAATGAAAAGAGAATGATTTATTGAATACTTCACCTAATAAATGATAAATTATAATATAAATGATTTACATTATAAATAGCAGCATTAAAATTAGTTAAAGTTAAAATGAAATTAAATAGATCTCTGGATTATTAAATAAACTATTTTAATATATATAATATCTATAAAATATCACATGACTCTATCACACATTTCAGTAGCATACTTTTGGTATTCACCATAGTAGATGCAGATGATAGTGCTTATTAAATCCCTACAGCTTGATAGTGAAACAGAAAAGTAAGTGATGATTGGCATAGGAAAGGTGCATTATATCCTAAAGGTCTGGGCACTGATCCAAAATTCAAAGCTATTTACTGATCAAAGTGATAGGCTTAAATTTAGTATAAAGATATTGGATAAGACAGCAGTGGATAGTGATTTATTAAGCACCATCACTTGCATCTATCAATTACTAAAATTTACAATAAATAACATAGATATGATGAAGAAAACAAAGTCTATTCATTTTGTAAAAATTGACCTTTATCCATTAAATTGTACTATTAATCATTAAGATAAATAAGTATCATTTCTATTTTGCTACTAGACAGATATATAAAAGTTATGCAAAGCTGGGATATTGCAGAGACCCAGATTATTATATCTTATACTTTTTTAAAATTGAAAACTAGATTGAAATAATGGCAAAATAATTTAGATATGATTAATGACAGAATTTAATACAATTATATATATATATATATATATATATATATATATATATATATATATATATATATATATATATATATATATATATATATATATATATATATAGGTATGTGAAAGTGAAATATAGATCCTGTATTGATATAGCACAAAACAATATAAAAATTTATTTAATACTTTCATTATTGATTTACAAAGAATGGTGCTACCTGTTCCATTTTGTTACCAATGGTATGCTTAGATTGATATTATCTTTAGTAATAGATACTCATTCATTTTTTCTCTCCCAGTTAACAGTTTATTTAAAAAATAAATGTGCATTTTAGATGTCAGGTCAAATTATGGTAAAAACAACATTCTGTATTTATTCATTCTTCACACGATAGAGTTTTTGTCAAGCATTGGTGAGACAGCTGTTTTACAAGCAGTTGTCCCGGGTTTGCGGGTTCGCTTCCTGGCTGATGCTATGACACATGAGAATAAGAGTTTTTTTGTAACATGTTTATGAAGATGAAAGATAAGTTTTTATTTAATTTGAAAGCTTATTTTTAATTTATAATATATTTATTAATAAAAATGAAATATATTTAATTTTATATGTATTAATATATTTATAGAATTAAAAAAGACATGGGGGGACAATCACATTACTTTGAAGCTCAATCATAAGTTTTATTTTATTTTGATTTTTCTCAATATAAATTAAATTTAAAATGTCATTTTAAAAATACCTATAAAATCGTAAAATATTAAATATTATAAAAATGTTTTAAATTATTTTAACTATATGCAAACTGAAAGCAACTTATATAAAAAAGTAAAACAAATACTTTGAACCTCATTTTAATTATATTTAAGCTTGTAAGAAAAGATGAAGGATGCTCCAGTATTCTAAAATAGAACAGCTACAAAACAAACCAATATGTTTTTAACATGCTGAATGCATTATTATTGATTCTATTATTATAAAATCAAACCTTTATGTGATTATATATGTAAAATGAATGAATGGTAACATATCTCATAAAAAAAAGTAATTTATGGTAAACTTAAGCATAGAGGGCAGAACCTCTTTACATTATAAATATTATTTCAAAGATATTCCAAATATGTGCGATAATGATTTCATTTATTGGAAAAATATGACTGAGAATAAAATATAATAAAGATTACAATAACTCAAACTATTGAAGTCTTCCTCAAATAAAAGTATGCTGTAGAAATCAAAAACAATATTACAAACTATCAAATATATAAACTAAAGGATGAAAATATTCTAAATGCAGATGTATTTATGATTCACACAGTGGCTTATATAATCATTACAAAATCTATTTTTAGTATACCATTTTTATTATTTAACTTACTATTTTTTTTTTTTTTTTTGGGAATCGAAATAGCCATATTTGTTTAAGAATTTCTGCAGCTGATACATGCGAAGTTTCTATTCTGCTACATTCTAATATTTTTTTAAATGCATATATCTATCTACATTTGCACAGAGTAAAAAAAAAAAAAAAAAGAAACCATTTGGTTTACTTATTACTATTTACAAATTGAAGCTAAAATTGTACATTTTACATTTGCATGTAAATATATTCTAAATCATTTCTTCTAAATCAATATAACATTTACATTTCTTAAATCTTTTAACTTATTTGATAAAAAAAAAAAAAATCTATAAATTTAACAGCAATTTTTGCGGAATTAATTTCGTTATTATAAAAAAAAAGTTATGAAATGCGTTTTACATGAGGAAGATTTTAAAAATAAAATTTTGTTCATTTAATATATATATAAATCCACATAAGAACATAAAAGATTTAATAAAAAAAAAACAATTTGAACATTGAAAAACGAAAATAGCTCACAAGAAAACCCATAAGGTAAAGCCAGATAAGAACGCTTTAATGACGATTGATAACATTTTTTTTAAAGATAAAATAATAATAATAATATAGTCTTGCATTGGTGGTCGAGAGGTCAGTGCGACTGCCTTGCATTTGCAGGCAGTTGCCCGGGTTCGCGTCCCGGCCGATGCTATGACACTTAAAATAATAATAATAATATTAATAATAATGTAATTAAAAAAATTAAAAGGAAAATCTACAAACATAAACTTATAGCTGTTTTATTTTAGGTTTATCATGCTACTATTTTGTGCTACTATTTTACTACTTTTTCTAATTATATGTATTAAGTTTGTGTAAAAGACTTGTGAAATGTGTGTTAATGTATATGATTATCACGCTCACAATCTGAGGTTCAAATCTGGGACAAGTAAATTTTTATATATTTTTTAGATTGTAAATAAGCTTAGACATTTTTCACAGTTAACTAAATATTATCAATCCACCTAACTATCCATAATTGATTGCTACTCAAGATGGTGTAAAATGCCGTAAAACTGGCTACAGTGAAAATTTTATTTTTATTTATATAGGCATATGGAATTGCTTAGTATTTATTTTAGGATATTTTGATTATTTATATATATTTATTTATTAGAAGGGGTTTGAACTCTGACTTTCAAGCTTCCTACAGCTATACACTCCATCTTATACAACCAATAATCATGACCACATGCATGTGAAAAGTGAAATGATCTCCAATATACATACTTTGTGCTGAACCAGGACTCATCAATTGGTCCAGATTATATATATATACACACACAATAAATGCTCACTTTATATTAAAATAGAAAAGCTTTTGCTACAACAGTTGCCAATTAAAATAGCCTGATGGTTTTATTTTCATTCTTATACTTGAGCACTTAACCTTTATTGGCTATTGCTATTGTTCTAGCAAAGGCTTTTTAATTGAATAATTACAAATGAAAAACTCCACATTCTAAATATTTCTATCAAAATGTCTGTTAATATTATATATAACACCCATGGCCCATAAGCACAAGAGTAGGAAAGTTATAAAAGAGAATAAAAGTCTCAAGAATGTAAAACAACATAGTGGTATTGGTAGGAAAAATTTCTGCAATAAGAAAAAAAAGATTGAAGTATTACTAAAGAGAGAGATGACATCATGAATTGTGTAGAAGAGTTCTATCAAGAATTATGTAGCAATAAAGAACAAAAAATTATCTTCTTCAACTACTATATCTTTTAATATTGACTAGGATTTTAAATGAAGAAGTGAGACATGCAATTAAATTTATGAAAAAGAGAAAAGTTCCAGGTAATGATGGAATTATAATCAATATCTTAAAAGAAGCAAGTGAAGAAACAGAATTTTTTGGGGGCAAAGTTATATACCAAATGTTTAAATGATAAAGATGTATTAGATGATTGGAAGAAGCAGTATTAATATTAATATTTAAAAAAGGTAATGAAGATATTAGAAATTATTGAATTATCAGTTTTTTTTTTATCAATTTTAACCAATTTTTTTTTTTTTTAATCAAATAATGAGTTTTGGATTTTAACCAACCAAAAGAACAAGATGGATTTAAAAGTGGTTTTAGTACAGTGGATTACATCCAAGTATTGAGAGAAGTTATAAAAAAGATCAGTGAATATGATTTGCCATTATGCTTTGGATTTGTAGATTATATAAAAGCACTTGATTCTATAAGCATTTCTTCTGTGATTAAATATTAAATCATCAATGTATAGACCCAGGATATTGTCATAAAAATGCAACAACAACATTTAGATTATATAATGATATTAAAAAGATTAACATTGAGAAGAGTGTATGTTAGGGTAACTCTATATCTCCAAAACTTTTTACAGCAGTTTTGCAAGAAGTATTTTGTGAACTAAATTGGGAAGCTAAGGGAATAAAAGCAAATGAATATTATTTAAGTCATCTAGATTTTTCCAATGATGTAAATGTTTTTGCAAATAATGCTTTAGAACTTCAAGAAATATTGTGAACAGTTATCAGATGAAAATAAGAAAATAGGATTAAAAATAAATGTTAAAAAGACTAAAGTAATGTTTAATAATTTTTTTCAAAAGATCAAAATAAAGATTGATAATGTTGAGTTAGAAGAAGTTAACAACTACAAATACCTTGGTCAAATTTTTACTATAGATGGAGACACAATGGATAAAATTAATCATAGAATTAAACTTGATTAGTGTGCTTTTGGTTGAAATAATTTAATATTAAAAATAAATATGCCTATGTGTTTGAAAAGAAAGGTTTTTAATAAATGAGTTTTATCAATTTTTACTCATGGATTTTGAGATTTGGACACTTAAAAACAGAGCAGTATAGAGACCACTCAGTGAAGTATAGAGAAATGCATTTTAAGAATAACAAGAAGAGGTCAGGTAAGAGAACACATAGGTATTACTGATATCATTGAAAGAATTAAGAGACTGAAGTGGAGTTGGGCCAGACATATTGCTAGAAGAGATGATAAATAGACAGTTGAAATATTAAATGGGATTCCAAGAGATTGTAAGAGGCCTAGAAAAAGTCCACATGTAAAATGGATGGATGAAGGAAATAAGAAAGTGTGCTGGGGTGATGTGGAGAAAAGAGGCTAGACATCAGAGAAGATGGTTTGAAATTGGAGAGACTTTCATTTTGCAGTAGAGTGATAATGATTGAAAATAATGATGATATATAATATTTAAATTATCAATACATAATTTTATTCAAGAATAGACCTTAGAAAAAAAAAGCATATATATATATGAAAAACAAAAAATAAGTTAAAAACTTGCTAACACTTGTATTTATGTCAACAGATGGCGTTCTACCAAAAACACCGTCAAGCATTTGTTTACATAAATGTCAGAGCATGCATTAACTATCTCTAACTTTAATTCCACTTTCAGATCATGATTTCAAGATATTTGCTATCATCAGTGAAAGACAGGAATTTTAGAAACTAGATCTAAACACAAACTCTGGCTTGCTATGCTGAGTTTGATGACATTACGTGTCTAAAAGATTCATGCTTGCAAGCTGAATAGAAACTGTTTCATAAATGCTCAGAGTTTGTGTTTAGATCTAGTTTCTAAAATTCCTATCTTTCACTGATGATATCAAATAGCTTGAAATCATGATCTGAAAGTGGAATTAAAGTTAGAGATAGTGAATGCATGCTCTGACGTTTCTGTAAACAAATGCTTGATGGTGTTTTTGGTAGAATGCCATCTATTGACATAAATACAAGCATTAGCAAGTTTTTAACTTGTTTTTTGTTTTTCATAAATGTACCTTTGAGGTCTTTCTAGCAATGATATATATTGCAGAGGCTTCTACTATGTGGTGATGCTGAACTGAGATCAGACCCATGTAGCTATCTGGCTTGCTATGCTGAGTTTGAAGACATTACATGTCTAAAAGATTCACGCTTGCAAGCTGAATAGAAACTGTTTCATAAATGCTCAGAGTTTGTGTTTAGATCTAGTTTCTAAAATTCCTGTCTTTCACTGATGATAGCAAATAGCTTGAAATCATGATCTGAAAGTGGAATTAAAGTTAGAGATAGTGAATGCATGCTCTGACGTTTATGTAAACAAACGCTTGATGGTGTTTTTGGTAGCGTTAGCAAGTTTTTAACTTGTTTTTTGTTTTTCATAAATGAACCTTTGAGGTCTTTCTAGCAATGATATATATTGCAGAGGCTTCTACTATGTGGTGATGCCGAACTGAGATCAGACCCATGTAGCTATCTGGCTTGCTATGCTGAGTTTGAAGACATTACGTGTCTAAAAGATTCATGCTTGCAAGCTGAATAGAAACTGTTTCATAAATGCTCAGAGTTTGTGTTTAGATCTAGTTTCTAAAATTCCTGTCTTTCACTGATGATAGCAAATAGCTTGAAATCATGATCTGAAAGTGGAATTAAAGTTAGAGATAGTGAATGCATGCTCTGACATTTATGTAAACAAACGCTTGATGGTGTTTTTGGTAGAATGCCATCTGTTGACATATATATATATATATGAAAGTGGAATTAAAGTTAGAGATAGTGAATGCATGCTCTGACGTTTATGTAAACAAACGCTTGATGGTGTTTTTGGTAGAATCATATATATATATATATGAAAGTGGAATTAAAGTTAGAGATAGTGAATGCATGCTCTGACGTTTATGTAAACAAACGTCTTGATGGTGTTTTTGGTAGAATGCCATCTGTTGACATATATATATAGAATTCATTATTGAATTGTGAGAATCTAATTAATATGTGTGTTCATATACTCAGATGTATGTAATATTCAATATATATATATATATATATATATATATAAACACTCCTCTTACTCTTGAACAAAAAACAGGCATTATAAATTTAAATATTACATGGTCACACTATTTATGTATTGGTTAGAGATAATGTTATATCTTCAGGAAAATTTGAAAAAATGCAGATATAGGAAAAAATATACATTCACTGTCAAATTAGTTGACACGTTCTTTTGCAATGATGTAACTAATTCTTATTTATTCTTTGATTTACCACCTTTATTATATATTACCAATGCTTGTGTTCATACTGATCTTGGTTACATTATATATATAAAAGAGTTTATTAAGTGACATACATATATATTAATTATATTTATAGGATTCAATCCCTGACTAGTAATTTTAAAGTTATTGATGGTTTTAACTTTTGATTTAAATCATATTGCACTATTTATGTATTGGTTAGAGATAATGTTATATCTTCAGGAAAATTTGAAAAAATGCAGATATAGGAAAAAATATACATTCACTGTCAAATTAGTTGACACGTTCTTTTGCAATGATGTAACTAATTCTTATTTATTCTTTGATTTACCACCTTTATTATATATTACCAATGCTTGTATTCATACTGATCTTGGTTACATTATATATATAAAAGAGTTTATTAAGTGACATACATATATATTAATTATATTTATAGGATTCAATCCCTGACTTAGTAATTTTAAAGTTATTGATGGTTTTAACTTTTGATTTAAATCATATTGCTAATTTAAATATTCTATATCATTAAGAATAATTGTCAGTCATGAGATGAAATGGATATATGATGTTGAGATAGTTGTCAGTTTCTGACTTAGTATTGATACAAATGATAAGTTGCAATCAAGCTACAGTATGTACTATATCAATATATACTACTATTACATAATTAATCATAGATGAAAATAAACCAGAATGAGATATTGTGGATTATTGAATCAACATATTTATTAATGTAAATAAAATAAAAAAATTGCTGTAATTACACAAGAATGATCTACCTACCTACCTACCTACCTACCTACCTACCTACCTACCTACCTACCTACCTACCTACCTACCTACCTACCTACCTACCTACCTACCTACCTACCTACCTACCTACCTACCTACCTACCTACCTACCTACCTACCTACCTACCTATCTATCTATCTATCTATCTATCTATCTATCTATCTATCTATCTATCTATCTATCTATCTATCTATCTATCTATCTATCTATCTATCTATCTATCTATCTATCTATCTATCTATCTATCTATCTATCTATCTATCTATCTATCTATCTATCTATCTATCTATCTATCTATCTATCTATCTATCTATCTATCTATCTATCTATCTATCTATCTATCTATCTATCTATCTATCTATCTATCTATCTATCTATCTATCTATCTATCTATCTATCTATCTATCTATCTATCTATCTATCCTATCTATCT
Source organism: Epiperipatus broadwayi (assembly GCA_028023455.1). Classification (NCBI taxonomy): domain Eukaryota; kingdom Metazoa; phylum Onychophora; class Udeonychophora; order Euonychophora; family Peripatidae; genus Epiperipatus; species Epiperipatus broadwayi. The sequence goes on along the minus strand of JAQFVV010006438.1, from coordinate 1,361,601 downwards.
ATCTATCTATCTATCTATCTATCTATCTATCTATCTATCTATCTATCTATCTATCTATCTATCTATCTATCTATCTATCTATCTATCTATCTATCTATCTATCTATCTATCTATCTATCTATCTATCTATCTATCTATCTATCTATCTATCTATCTATCTATCTATCTATCTATCTATCTATCTATCTATCTATCTATCTATCTATCTATCTATCTATCTATCTATCTATCTATCTATCTATCTATCTATCTATCTATCGTAAATGGTTTTATATAAGATGTATATTTATTTTACAGTTAAATGTTAATTTTTATTTTTACTTTACTTTATTGACTATAACAACTATGGAATTGATTAATCATTAAATTAGAAAGTTTATAATTTCTAATTAATGTTTTGAATTTAGCTATCTTACAACTTAAATGTTACAAAAAAAAAAAAAAATATTAATGCAAAGGGGAAAAAACACACATTACATTTTATTTGTATATATAAAATCTTGAAACACTTTTGAAAAATGTGGGAATACTCTCCAAATTTTTAAAATAAAAAAATAACAACTATCTTAAATCTATAAAATAATAACTTCATATCACTTTACAAATTGTCTAAAATTTAAATCTGGGATTTTTCAAATTGTAATAATAAAATTAATAATAAATTTTTTGCCAGCATTTTCTTTACTGATATAGTTTGTGTATTTATGATTATTGTATAAATGTTGTATCTTGACATTTTGCAAATACTGTTACAGAACATTTATTTTTTGGGGTTGGAAAGTTATCTTTTGATGTACAATGGGATTTACTTACCTAGTATGGATTTCTCTAAATTTTTAGCCATTGATTTGTTTACATATTGAGTTCATTAACTAGTTGGTATTTTTCAATTTTTTTGGTAAATAGATCCCAAATCAGCAAAACAGCTTAACCGTGAAGATAGTTAACATATCTCTTGACAAGCTATACAATAGACTATAATTGAAGACTTCATATTTTAATGATCATCACAAATTATTCATTTATTCTAGGCATTATGTAACTGAACAGTTATGGACCAATACTTTTCTGAGATAACTATAAATATAAGCATAATTTATTATTCTTACATACTAGTGGCTTGATTCCTTCTATAGACTAAAATATAAGGTTTTTTTTATAATAATGCAGTCAGTCAGTATTCAGTGATAGAATTGGCCAAATAATATTGCTAATATTTTTTTACTTGGACAGTTTTACTCTTTGCAGCAAGTATTAGATGTCTAAATTCTCTTTAAAGTCTGAATTCTAAAGTATGAAATCTGAAAAATGTCAAAAGACTGAAATCTCTTCTTTGAAATGTCTTTTATAAACTTCTTATGCTGTCAATTATTTATCAAAACGTGTTTTTAGTCATTATTTTGTATGTATAAATACATACATTCGGGATCATACACACATATATATTTCATTTTTAGGGTGTTTTTAAAAAAAAACATTTTTGATCCTTTCACTTGATTTTCCAAATCAATAATTATTTATAGCTTTCAAAGGACAATAGATTGTTTACCTAATGGTAAGTTTTAATATATTTTTACTTTTTAAATATAAAAATTTCAAAACTTGTAAATATTGGTTTTCGTTGCTTTGACCAAAACTGAATTTTCTATAGTAAATTTATGCTATAAATTTTGTCAAGTAAATGCCGTTAAACAAATAATTTGTGAAATTTTGTTTTTTAACTGACCAAACTTATCAAGATAAGGTAATGTACATTTTCCAAGACAAACTCTTTATCCAACTATTATAAAAAATGGAATTTTAACTAAACGATCTTGGAAAATACACACTGCAAAAATTATATAGCTAGTAACGCATAAACAGAGTATTAATTATTATATTTAATTTTCCAGCAATGAAAAAATCTAAAAACTGCAGTCGTAATCCTTCTTCAATATATATTATAGATTTAAAATACTTTAGTTAATTAAACAAACTAACAATAAAGTTATTTAAATAAATTTACCACTTATATATATATATAAAGCATGATAACAGCTCTAAACAAGCTTATTTATTTATTTTTTTTATGATAAATACCACAAGAGAAAGCATTTGAAATCGTTATCTTGAATTATTTCCATCCCCAGACTGGTTTCAAGCTATGGCTCTTTTTCCTCTTCAGTGAGGAGCTAGGACATTAGATTCAGAATCCTAAACCAAGTTAAGCATTTATGTAATATTTAACTACTGAAGAGAGTCATCACTTGAAACAGGTCTGGTGATGGGAACAATCCAAGATAAATATTTTATATGCTTTCTCTTGTGACATTTATCATAAAATAAATAAATAAGCTTGTTTAGAGCTATTAGCACTCTCTTTGTTTATTAAATATTGGTAATGCAAGCTATATAGATCATGTGATATATAACTTGTTTTTATCATCATCATCATCATCATCATCATCAACAACCATTATCAATCCACTGCAGAATGAAGGTCTCTCCAAGTTCAATCAATCTTTTCTGATCTTTAGCTTCTCTTCTCCACATCACCCCTGCACACTTTCTTATTTCATACATCCATCTTACATGTGGTCTCTTTCTGGAGCTTTTACAATCTCTTGGAATCCAGTTTAAGATTTCAATTGTCCATCAATTATCATCTCTTCTAGCAATATAGTCAGCCCAATTCCACTTCAGTCTTTTAATTTTTCAATGAGGTCAATAACACCTGTTTGTTCTCTTACCCATATATTGCATTTTTGATCTCTTTTTGTTAGTCCTAACATGTATCTGTCCATACTTCTTTGAGTGGTCTGAAGTCTTTGTATTACTCTTCTATTAAGTGTCCACTTCTCAGATCCAGAAGTAAGAACTGGTAAAACACATTTATTAAAAATCTTCCTTTTCAAACACATAGGCATATTTCCTTTTAGTATCAAGTTATTTCAACCAAAAGCACTCTATCCAAGTTTAATTCTATGATTAATTCCATCCATTATGCTTCCATCTGTATTAATAATCTGACCAACGTATTTGTAGCTGTTAACTTCTTCTAACTCATCATAATCAATCTTTATTTTCATATTTTGAAAATATCCATTGAACATTACTTTAGCCCTTTTAGCATTTATCTTTGGTCCTATATTCCTACTTTACTCCTGCAACATTTCTTGCAGCTCTAAAGCATTATTTGCAATAATAATTACATCATCTGCAAAATCTAAATGGGCTAAATAATCAAAATTTACTTTCACCTCTTTAGCTTTCCATTTTAATCCACAGAATACCTCTTGCAGTACTGCTGTAAAATGTTTTGGAGATATGGAGTCACCTTCTTTTACACTCTTCTCAATGTTGACTTTCCCAGTATCATTATATAATCTAATTGTTGCTGTTGCATTTTATAAATATTCTTCCAAAATATGACAATATCCTGGATCTATACCTTGGTGATCCAATGCTTTAATCATTGAAGAAATGTTTATAGAATCAAATGCCTTTTTATAATCTACAAATCTAAAGCATAATCACAACTCATATTCATTTTTTAATAACTTCTCTCAATATCTGGATATGATCTACTATACTAAAATCACTTTTAGATCCAAATTGTTCTTTTGGTTGGTAGAAATCCAATGTTCTCTCTAGATGAGGTGTAATTATCTTGGTAAAATTTTTGTATAAAACTGATAAAAGACTAATAGGTCTGTAATTTCTAATATCTTCTTTATCATCTTTTTAAAATATTAATATTATTACTGCATTCTTTCAATCATATGTGTCTTCTTACAAAATACATGGATTTTTATTTTTTTATCTACATTTTGTCCAACTATTCATGATCATGACGCCATACATGGAAACTCTTATTTATAAATTATTTTTTATTTTGAACTCTGCATACTTTTATACTATTTAGAATTTAAATTTTATATCACCATCATGATCCAATCACAAATATACATTAAAAGAAGTGTGAAAAAAAGATTAATATCACAATGTTTGCTATTGACCCAGTGATCAAAACCCATAATCAATCCAAAAGGCCAACAGGTTGGGGGCTAAACTGGCTAAACTCATCTATACCTCTCAATACATTAAACACATATAGCATTAATAATAATAATAGTAGTAGTAGTAGCAGCAGCAACAACAACAACAACAATATTAATAACAACAACAACCATAATAATAATAATAATAATAATAATAATAATAATAATAATAATAATAATAATAATAATAATAATAATAATAATAATAATAATAATAATAATAATAATAATAATAATAATAATAATAATAATAATAATAATAATAATAATAATAATAATAATAATAATAATAAATAATAATAGTAACAACAATACAACAACAACAACAACAAGCAGCAGCAGCAGCTCAGGGTTATGCATTTGCTAATCTAAGAGCTAAAACAACAAATAAGCATTAATGAAACAAATGCAAAACACAGCAAATTAAAAGGAGAATTTTCATTCTCTTAAAATCCAATAATTCTTAATATATCAAGCATGTGACACAAAAAGAATTAGATTGCATTCAAATTTTCATTTACCAGTGCATCATCAAAGTACCACCAAATCTTATAATTATGATGATTGTCTTTCAAAAGATCAGATTCAATGTAAAGTTCTTTTTTATTAAATTAACATGTGTATTCTTTTATTTTTGTCCACAAGCCCTTCTTAAAATAATTTGATCTTAAATTATACCATTTTTTTCAAATAATCTTATAAGTAAAAAAAATCTCAGGGTTCTTACATGATGAATTATCTTAACTTAGCACAGAATGAGACCCTAGTAAAACAATAAAGATATGATCTTACCCACCCTTAAGAAAATATCTTATTAAACAGTAATAAAATTTACAATTAACATTAAACATAAAAAAGTATTAATTTAAAATATTGATAATACAGCAGGATAGCATTCATGATATCATGAGTAGTGAAGGGATTTTATGACTATCCACAATATCACTCCAATAGATTTGCTCTTAATATTCTACTAAAATAATAACCAAAAAATCTTGTTATTTTAATTGATGGTGAATAAAATCTAGTGATCTTCTAACTTTATCAAGAATAAACGTGATTGACTAAAGTGATCTTATGTCAATTAAATAAGATGACTTGCTTATTTTTAATGAAATAAAATAATCTTCTGCTTTGATGATATCTTAACATCAGTAATACAAATTTAAATAAGGTAAAGTGACTTTCATATATTTCTTTATTTTCATGTACTCTTAATGCATAAATAACAAATAAAGTTGTGTGAAGAATATTTGGAGATTTTGAAAGATGAAGATGATAATAAATACAAAAAGACAGGAATTAATAACACTAACAATAAGACAAATAGCAATCTGTTTTATTATTTATGGCTTACAAAATTATTAAAATAATTTCCTAAGCAAAACTCAAAAAATATAATAAAAAATAATTATATATTATAATTTTAAAACAAGAACAATATTCAATGGTTAAGAAAATCTTCTATGGCTTCAATAATTTCAGTAAGTTCTCACCTTTAATACACCATATTACAAGTATAATGTCTCTAAGTAAAAATATTCAATACTTTAAGAAAAAATATAGGCTTACCAATTCTTGATTGGTGATGAATGTTGAAGAAAATATATTTTAGTAACCACATACACAATTATAAACTGAATATTACATATTGTATCAGATTTAATATCTTAAAGTACTAGCTATGCACAATTACAAGACATACACATCAAAACAACAATCAGATAATCCAAAAGTGCAACTGAAGTTAAGGGTAGCATTCTGAAGTGCCCCCAAAGTATCAAATGCCAGGAAAAAATCATGGTAGTTTATTACCCATGGCTTTACATAAATATACAGCTAAGAAATCCACATTAAGAGGAAAGAAAGCAAAAACAAAAATAAATAATGGTATGAACTCAAGGAAGCATCTACAAATAAGCCAAAACTTTGTCACTAATCAGGAAAATGAAAGCAAACTCTCTGAAGTAAAGGAAGTTTAGTTAAATAAAAAGCATTACATGCTTAATATCAGAAAAATGAATTATAAAATTCACTGGCAAGATAAGAAAGAGACTACTGGTACTACCTGTTAAACACTCTCTAGCAGGATGTAATAGATTATAAGATAGAATCTATGTTGCTATCTTTTTAAGCAGAAATAATTTGGAGATGTGTAAAACTGATAAAAGAATAAAAACAACAAAATATAAAAATTGCAGTGTAATGATTAAACAATAGAAATATACATCAGTGTTTGAAATCTTTTAGAATTGGCACACATTCAAAATAACTTCAAAAGGGACAAATATAATGCATTTAAAATATTGTAGCACTACTCTGAGAACTTATTATGAAATACTTGTTAAATCATACATAAAATTATATAGAAATGCATAAAAATAAATACATAGTATTTAAAGGAAATGAATATTAACATTAATATTTATACTCATTATCAATAAAAAAGAGTTCTTCATCTTGATATTCATACCATTTTGTAGACACTGTCAATAAGAGTTTTTGCATATCATGTAGACTTTCCAGGTAACATTATGAATTAAATTAACATGCCCAGAAATTCACAAATGTATGATGAAGCAAATACTTGAAGTCATTAACACAAATGAACATAGCCATTCTGACTTGATGACTATAAATTTAATAAGCACAATAACAAATATGATGAATATTGGACATTTCACATAGCATATTATATAAATAAACTTAGCATTTCTTTTTAAAGCATATTTTATAATTTACTGATAATTAGAGCAAAGAACAAATATTCTGGAAAGAGGAGCATGAGAAATTGGGAGCAATTTTAAATTAATATTTTCTAGAGACTAGATTGAGCATAGCTATAAATTATATAACAAATTTCTTGAAAAGTAATATATTTTAATAACTTGAAGTTAACATGTTGAAGAATATATTTCATTCTTTAAATTTAGTATGAACATCAATAAAAATCATTTGTATAATGTTATCATTTAGAATACCCATCATTGAAAAACATTAACTTGTAAATTTTAACAATTAAAAATGAATTTTAATTTTAAAATAAAGCATTTAAAATAATTAGGTATAGTAACTAAATATAAGTCCTTCATTAGTAGTATGCTCTGTAATCTGCATCAAGTTAAAATTGAGTTTTACTATCTATTCAAATATAGTTTTATTCTAATGAGCAGATATTTTATTATGACATTCAGCCACATAAGTTCCATAAATAAAACAAATGCATAATAAATACTTTCAATTATTCAATTATTTTATGGCAATAAATATTATTTTTAAAATATAGTATTTGTAAAATTGTTTTATCATTCAAAAGATCATGTATTTCTGATTAAATAGTTCTCATTCCATATAAAAATGGCAGTATACCAAAAGAGAACACAAAATACAATAAAAATACTGAGTTTGCTTTAAATATAATGGTTGCATAAAATCTTTAAAAGCAGATTAAAATATTTTTAATAATAGCATCAAATATCTTGAAAGGTTTTGCATATATCCTTGAAATTATCTTTTCTAAAATAAAGTTTAAGCAAAATAAATGATGTAAAATTAACAAAGTTTTTACAAAGCAAAAATAATATCTTTGGTTAAACTTTATTACTGCAATAGATTTCCAAGAAAACAATTCTATTCCTGAAACAATCATGGCAGAATTTCCAATAATAAAATTCTTGTCAAAGTTTTTATTAATCTTTAATAATGCATAATACTAATGTATCAAAATAAAATTGGTTAAATAAAAAATTAAAACAGTAGATGGAAATTGATGAGAGATGAGGATAGGTATGTTGATTAAATAGATGTGTAAGTCTTTTCACATCTGACTTATATAAGGCAAGTCATGCGATTGTCTTTGATTGATATGATTGTCAATTAAAATCCATTCTTAATTGACATATTTAACAAAACATTAAATTTTTTTAATATCTGTTGAAAAATTCTAAAACTAACTGCAATTGGCATAATTCTAGAATATTCTGGAGTCAATAATCTAGACAAGAAATCAAGTAAATAATTAATTTAATGATTGTGTCATTGTTTAAACAATTATTTAACAAATTATTTAATAATAAAATCTATTATCATTTTATCTGTAAGATCTCAGATATTCTTTTAATATTGTATCTTTAAAATAAAGAAATTTAAAATAACTTTGAATGTTAAGCTTTAACTAAAAAGCATTTTTAAGAAATATTGATTAGCTTAACACATGCATTCCACACATCATCACCAACCATTATCAATCCACTGCAGGATGAAGGTCTCTCCAAGTTGAATCCATTTCTCTGATCTTTAGCTTCTCTTCTCCACATCATGCTTCCACACTTTCTTATTTCATTCATCCATCTAACATGTGGTCTTTTTCTGCATCTTTTAAAATCACTTGGAATCCAGTTTAAGATTTCAATTGTCCATCTATTATCATCCCTTCTAGTAATATGTCCAGCCCAACTCCAATCTTTTAATTTTTTTCAATGAGGTCAGTGACATCTGTTTGTTCTTTTACCCATACATTGTTTTTGATCACTTCTTGTTACTCCCAACATGCATATCTCCATACTTCTTTGAGTGGCCTGAAATCTCTGTATTGCTCTTCTATTAAGTGTTCAAGTCTTAGATCCATAAATAAGAACTGGCAAAACACATTTGTTAAAAACCTTCATTTTCAAATGCATAGGCATATTTCCTTTTAGTATCAAGTTATTTCTACCAAAAACACTCCAACCAAGTTTAATTATATGATTAATTTCATCCATTATGTTTCCATCTGTATTAATAATCTGACCAAGGTATTTGTTATTGTTAATGCCTTCTAACTCATCATAATCAATCTTTATTTTCATATTTTGAGCAAATCGATTAAACATTACTTTAGTCTTTTTAACACTTCTCTTTAGTCCTACTTTCCTACTTTCATCTTATACCTCCTGAAGCTCTAAAGCATTATTTGCAAAAACAACTACATCATCTGCAAAATCTAAATGACTTAAATAATTTGCATTTACTTTCATTCTTTTAGCTTCCCATTTTAATCCACAAAATACTTCTTGTAGCACTGCTGTAAAAAGTGTTGGAGATATGGAGTCATCCTGTCTTAAACCCTTCTCAATGTTGACTTTCCCAGTATCATTATGTAATCTAATTGTTGCCGTTGCATTTTTATAAATATTCTTTAAAATATGACAATATCCTGGATCTGTACCTTGATGATCCAATGCTTTAATCACTGAAGAAATGTTTATAGAATAAAATGCCTTTTCATAATCTACAAATCCAAAGCATAATGGCGACTCATATTCATTTGTCCTTTCTATAACCTCTCTCAATACCTGGATACGATCTACTGTACTAAAACCACTTTTAAATCCAGCTTGTTATCTTGGTTGGTGGAAATCCAATGTTCTCTGTAGACAAGTTGTAATTATCTTGGTAAAACATTATTTAAGATTGCCAATTAAATATATGAGCTAATTACTAGTTTTAAAATAAGTTTTTTAATCAGGTAATCTTTAGGATTATCTAATTAAAACCAGATTACAATATCATTAAAATTAAATAATACTTTTTACTGGCACTTAATTTAAATATTCAAGATCAACTTTAAAGTTTAATATCCATTTTTAAATTCTTCTAAGATATTTTAACTTAATAAATATATAACAACTAAATTAATTATTTTAACTTAACTACTTTAAAAGTTAATTCATTAATACTTTAAATTACTCTATGATTAATACTTAAAATTATAAAAGAGTTACTTATGAAGTTTAAATATTATAAATTATACTTATAAAACTATGTTTAGGCTATTACTATCTTAGAATATTTATTTTAAAATGATTAATCAGTTACACAAACACTTAATTATTATTTAACAATGGAAAATTAGACTTACTTTTTTAAAAAATAATACATCATCAAAAACTTGATATTCAGCTTTAATGCAAAAGCTGAGGGTCACAGTATATATATATATATAATTGATAAAATGACAAAATCGTGTAACTTGCTTTTAAGCACTAGAGGGAGCTTACCACTAGCTCCAATCAAGCTTTAATTTATAAGTGCCAAAGAGAAATAATTCAAAATCTAGATCAGAAAGTCCTTATCCCCAGACCAATTGGTTTCAAGCTTATGGCTCACTTTAGTGAGAAACTAGGATTCCAGACACTAGATCCAAAATACTAACTCAAAAGTCAGCAGTCTTGAATTGGTGGTTGAGAGGTCAGCATGACTGCCTTGCACTTGCAGGCAGTTGCTCGGGTTGCGGGTTTGCATCCCAGCCGATGCTATGACACTTAAAAAAAAAAGTCAGCACTTATCTAATATGTTACTATAAATTTGAAAATCTGAATTTTTCAGACAAGTAAAAGTCTTCAAATTTAGCCTTACAAACCAGATAGCTATATGGGTCTGAACTCAGTTCAGTTTTAACATGTATTAATAGCTTCAGCAATATAATATTGCCAAAGCCTTCAAGGATACACTTTTAATAATTATATACATGAATACCTTCCACACTTTAACAATATGAATAACAATCTGTTGTCAAGGCAATCTTTTTACAATAAAGGTGAATACATACCTTTATTTATGGTTGAATATGTTTATATGGACACTAAATATTACAACTTGATTAAAGACAATGAGCTTATTAATTCAGAGAAGTTTAACCTCTTAACTGCTTCCTTCAACTTATATAATCTTTGTCTAATTTTTGTATTGGTCCACTACTTAAATCTGAGAACTATTATTCACCAGTTTTATTTTCAGTCAGTTTCTATTGTTAAAATATTAATCTAAAATACACAGAATTGTTTTAATTCAGCTTCTACAAATTGAATAATTTTGTATTCAAATTGGTTAGATGTAATGAAAAATTAAAAATAATATTAATAACTGAAGAAAAATATAAGAAAAACATTTAAAAAATAGCCAGTGGAAAAACAAAAGAATTATATTTCAACCAATCTTCATGTCATTATTCAGTCCTGTAGCTGTCAACATAATTCACTTTTCCTGGGAGAGTGGTCATTTTCCCCATGCTTATTTTTTTTGTAAAGTTTAAAATTTTTCAAATCAAACTTTATATTTTGATAAAGTAATATAAAATCTTATTTATGAATGTAAAAATTATGATAGATATATTTATTTACTTCAAAATACAAATGTGTAAAAAATTTTGTTTTTATTTCTGACTTTGTCATTTAGAAATGCCTACAGTAGAATTTCCAGAGTTGTCAGGCATCCAATCAGAGAAAAGAGACACCGATAGGCAGCAAAGAAAATTGATTTTTTTTTTCAAAATATAATGCCATATGTGGATGTTTAGAGAACTAAAATTGTACATTTCGAATTTCCTATAAAATAAGCCTAAAATGAAGAAATTGCAACCAAAATTGACCAAGAGATGGTGCATGCTATGTCCAAAAACCATAAATAACATTATGGGATATTAAAAAAGCAATGTGCTCTAATTGTAAATACCAGAGAAGGTGTGAAATAAACCTCATTAAACAGACAAATCTAACTTGTTCTAAAAGCAGACTAACAAACAATCAATTATAACTTTCAAACTGCATTGCATCTATATACTAATTATGTAATAAAGCTAATAATTCTCAAGGCTAAAGAAGTTTATAAATAAATATAAATATATAAATGTAGTATATACTTAAATAAAACAATATCAATAATAATCAATAAGCTCAAAGTATATATATAAAGGAAATATGCTTATGTGTTTGAAAAAGAAATTTATTAATAGATGTCTTAATAATTCTTACTACTGGATCTGAGACAAGGTTATTTAACTAATAAGAAAAACAGAAAGTTCAGATCACTTAACAAAGATTATATATATATATATATATATATATATTAGGAATGACAAGAAGAGATCGAAAGTGAAAGAAAAGGGTAAGAGTACAAATAGATATCACTAACAATATTGAAAAAAATAATAAAATGAAATAAAGTGGCTAATAGTTGGTCAATTGATGATTTAAACTGGATTCCGAAAAAATATAAAAAGTTCTAGGAAGAGTGAATTAGAAAAAGTTTGCTGATTTGTTGCGAAGCAGAGAGACTAGGAATCTAAAAACTGGATTAAGCATTAATATATCTTCATTCTGCAGTGGATCAATAACGATTAAAAATTATGATAAATATACATGCATATATACTTGCAGAGTATTGACTGGATAGTATAGTAAACATATTAAGTATTTATTTATTGTTTAAGTTATATTTCTGTCTTTAATATTGTAGATTTTATTTATATATACCATTATTTTTAAAATTTATGTATTGAAAGGTCCCTGCCAAAAACTTATTTTAAAATCCCAATCTGAATCAGATGACAATAGAAAAAATGCTAACCGTGTCATAATTAAAACTTTTGCTATATATTCATACTACTTATTAAAACACAGAAAATAACATTTTCACAATAGGTAATTTTACTTAATTTAATTATCTTTTATATTAGGTTCTTTAATTCTCTCTTTACATTGAATACCTGAATTTCCAACATATGATGACAACATATTTTATTAGTTAGATTGTTTTTACAATCATTGCAAATTATACATTATCCTTAATTCTTAGACTACAACTCTGAAACATAAAAAAACAATGTTCTGTGGCAATTTCATTGTGACTATGATTCTAAGAATTATGAAATTATTTCTGATATTTTTTGAAAACTATTATTATCTTTCATTAATTTTACAATTAATTATATTCCTTTCTCTATTTATGATTTTACATTTTCAAATGCATTTATTTAATACTATATGCAAATTGTTGTTTAGAAAAAAGATAGATTTGGAAAGCTTATATGCCAAAAATATAATTATTAGGTTTTAATATTTTAATATGTAACATTAATTTCATTTTTTATAGTCAATTTAAATATTTTATATCATTAAGATAATTTTTTCACCTTCATACAAATACAACATAAATATATTTAAGTATATTTTAATACAACTGTTTATAAAACATTTCCTATTTTACTAAACATCACATGATCACTGTTTCTTATGCTTGCTCATAACTGTTATTCAACAGGCAAAACTCTCCATACAGTAGTGCCATTCAGTGCAAGCCAGAGTAGTCAATGGATGCCAGAAGGCTTGTGCATAACATCCCTATCTAGTGCCTACTCATCTAATATCCCCAGATTAGTTTTTGGCTTATGGCCTTCATATTTTGTTTTTAATTAATTATAGTAACATATTAGTTGAAAAATAAGGTATTTTATTATAGCAATATTATTTTTCTCAATTTATTATATGGAAGTGAGACTTGGTTTTTAAATGATGCATTTATGAAGACATTAGACATTTTTTATCAATCCTTTCTCCGAAGATGAAACTTAAAAAAAAAATCAAAGCTCACTTTGCAGAATTTAATTTTTTATATATGTGACCTTCAATTTGAATAAAGTTTTGGTAAAATCAGAATATTTTTTAATATAATTATTATTAAAAGTATTTTTAGACATAACTAAAATGATAAAAAATATTAAGAGCAATAAATTTAAATAATAAAAAACTTACTTTTCTGTATTAGTTTAATAACATTTTTTTTTCTTATTACTCACAAATGTATGTTTATAATTTTCTAAAGACATGATAAAATTATAAAATTAAAATATGTTTTATATTTATTATTAAAAGTATTTTTTTTAAAATAATGAAAATAATTTTGCAACACAACAAATAACATGGGGGAAAAATTCCTTACATTTATGCTTTATTGACAACACATAATCATGTATTACCATTATGTACATGTTATATTTACCCTTTAGGGATTTCTTATCTATTGATTAATTCAGTTGTCTATGCATCATAACACTATGATACAAACACTGCTTTAGAAATTAATTGCTTTACAAATTAATCATATACTGTTGTGAATAGCTTTGGAATGCTCAATAAAGTTGATTATACTGTCAAACAAATAATTTATCAGAATTTAAAAAAGTCAAAGAATGGTTTACACAACTTTAAAATAAGACCAATCATAAATGCTTACCAACTTAGAGAATGTGTTATTACAGAATTTACTATTGTGTAACCATAACTTTATTGGATTGTCCATGTGAACTGAATAAATGGCACAGACTTTCTAAAATATATTTTGGGATGAATGCAATCATGATTTTCATGGCAAAGTTGAACCCCATTCATATTATGAAGGTTATCTCAAAAATACTTTAAAGGTATGAAATATTGACTGTATTCATTGAAAAGTCAGGCTGAGGGAGAAAATACAATGAACGGTTACAATTAAACAAGATGTTGAAATATTACAAAATATAAGTTCAATAGAAAAGTTAAATGATACCATCATAAGGTAGCTATAGACTAAAAACCAGCATGTGATGTATATGTATGTGTTTAATAGATAGATTTGTAAATCATTGCAAAACTTTAATATATTATTTTGCTCATGTTTTTATCTTAATTTTTTATTCTAAAGTTTGAATAGTTCTACTCATGTGTAAATGGCTGATGAAGGCAATGATGCTAATTATGTATAAACCACTAAAACTTTACATGCTGCATTAGATCCTAAGATCTAGGTGCAATGCTCTCATATACAAGGCTGCTCACTGATGAAAGCACAAGCTGGAAACTATTCTGAGAATATTGGATGAGTAGTCAATAGATATTTTATGCACAAATGTTTTAGCATCCAGTAATTATTATGACTGACACTGAGTGGCTCTACTGTATAAAGAGTTTGCTATTGCTTTGATGCTAAATGTTTCAATATAAATTATTCATGCTTCATTATGTTTGAATAACACAATCCAGTGATAATGAATAATGCTATTTTTAATACATCAACATTTCATAATTTGTGCTACAAGCCTAAATAATTTCAAATGCATAATTTATTATGATTATAAAAATAATATAATTAATAAAATTAAGTACAATAAATAAAGTGAATAGACATTAAAATATTGAAAGCTTAATATTTTGATGAAGAAGAGAGTTATAAAGTAATGGAAAACCATGAAGATAAGGCATGCATTGCCTTTTCAGAAGAGGAATTTTTGAAAATTCTGAGTGCCAATGAGTTAGAAATTTCAAAATAATTTCACTCAATTCACAACACTAATTTTTTTTTTCATTTTTAAAATCAGAAATCAAATTTAGAAAAAATGTTTAATTGAAAATGTACTTCAGCATTAAATTAACTGTTCCTAGTACAACTAAGACATTCCTTTATTGCCTACATGTTAAACATTATTCTGACTTAAGTTTTTAACTTTGATGAAAGTTTTGTAACACTTTACTTTCAATTTATAGCTAGAATAAATGCTTCAACTGATTTTAAATTAAAATCTAATTGGTTAATATCATCTTTATCATTATGATATCGTAAATATCATGTTAATAAAAGGCACACAGTCGCAAACATTTCTACTAACGCTTGTTAATCATAATGGGACTGAAACATGTACATGTATTAAGTATGAAAGTATTATTTTAAAGAATTTATTGCAAACTTACACATAACTGAGAACGATTGGAAATTCTCTAAAAGCAAATAAAAATACATAGAATATAAGTTTAAATATTATACGATTAAGGAGGGCAAAAATGCTGAGACAAAATATTTAACATTTCACATACAAGCTTATAAGACTCAAACTTACTTAGCAGAAATGTACGATGCAGTAAATGGTAAAACCACCAAGCCTTTCATTTTTATATGCAAAAATATATTCATTTCCAGAAAAAAAATGATTAAGTGTATCAAGTGTACAGGTTTGAATAGGTAAAAGATGCCGGCTTTATTTTTGCAGCAGACAGTGGTGGATGACATTTTTGCATAACTTTTCCCCTTAATTTAATCGTTTTTCTGATATCGAAATAACTAGTCAAGATAAAATACTACAAACATACATGCTGTATCACTATTATAATTCAAACACGCATGGTTATAGGTACTCAAAAATAATTAGTACTATTTCACTTTGAAAGCAGTTTAACTGAATTGAATTTTAACATTGAGTAACATAATTTGGAAAAAAAATATTTAAATATAAAAATTAATTTCTTTTATATTTATTAAATATAGAAATCCGATTTTTACTTGAGTTATCAAAGGAATATGAGACAGTAGAAAAATTAAATAATCTTCTTAGATGTTTTCTGCATTCATTAATTATAATCCCAGCAGTATTTACTAATTTATTTGAGAAAAAGTCTAGAAAATATCAAACTTATATAATCTATGATTTGAGTCTGAGGAGCTGAAGATCTGTGGATTAATTCCCAACTGAAAAAAAAATCTTAATTTGGGAAGGTTGTTATTTTACTATAAACTTCACGTGACTATTTAGCAACATAATTATAGATTTTAACTACACCACGTGACTATTTGGCAACTTGCCTATAAGTTTCTCGTTTTTTATTGCATATTCTTAAATATAAGTTAACTTTTTAAAAATTGCTATTAAGATTTTTTTAATTAAAATTATTTAAACTATTTTTTAGTAATAAAAGAAAAATACAATTGAAATAATTAAAGCATATGAGAATACGGTAACAGAAGAATATTAATTATTTTAACTAAATTGAAGAAAAATTACAAAGTTAAAACCATTTATTTTTACTTAACCAAATTAAGTAGCCTTACTTGTCCGATTTATAAACATTAACAGTTGCAAATTCAAAACGGGTTAACATCTTAAATACTAATGCATTTTTAAGACTTTGTATAAATGTTTACTGACTCTAATTTGTTTTGTTAAATTTGTAATATTTACAGAAATAAACAAACAAAAAAAATGATGACATCATTATCATCTAAAGTATATATAGGGGGTTTGAACTCAGACTTTCACACAATCTTCATGCTATCTCATATTGAAGATAAATACATTTGCTCACACACATGTATTGGGTCTGAACGGCTTATGGTCAACACATGAGTAGGATGAAATGGATGGCTGAAGAGTTGTGGGGTGGAGTGGATTGAAGCCTGCCCATTAAAATATGAAGATTGGCTATCTTAATATAAGCTGAGCATTGATTGTATATATATATATGATAATCTGGACCAACTGACGAATGCTGGTTTAGCACAAAATATATATATTGGTGATTATTTATCTTTTCAACATGTGTGTGATCAAGGGTATTAGCAATATAAGGTACTACGAGAGTCGTGTGAATGTCTGAGTGCAAACCCCCTATATATTACATATTGAAGTGCAGATATGAAAAAGCCTGTACAGTAGAAAAAATTCATATATTAAAATATAGTGCTGTAAGGTTTGCCCATCCCTCATATATGTATGTAAATAGATTATGTCCTGTACATGAAGGGTCAGAGTGACTTATGGTCAACATGGGTAGGAAGAGAAGATAGGCATCAATGTGGGCTTTGAGTGATCCATTATCAGATTTTCAATGAAATGGATGGCTGGAGAGTTGTAGGGTGGAGTGGATTGAAGCATGTCCATTAAAGTATGAAAATTGGCTATCTTAATATAAGCTGAGCATTGATTGTATATATGTGTGGAGATGATAATCTGGACTAACTGCTGAGTGTTTAAGCATAAAATACATATATTGGAGATTATTTATCTTTTTGACATGTGTGATCAAGTATATTAGCAATATAAGATAGTGTGAGGGTCATGTAAAAGTCTTGAGTTCAAACCCCCTATATATTATATATTGGAGTGCATGTATGAAAAAACCTGTACTGTAGAAAAAAAAAATTCAACTAAAGTATCCTAAAAAGATTTCAATTAAAAAATATTCATTCAATGAAATTTGATAAGTGGATTCTTAAATTAAATCAATTAAAGGATTACTTTAGAATACTGGAAAGTTTGAAAAAACATTGAGATGAAAGCATTGAAACACCATGTAGAACTTCTTATATATATTAGAAAACAATGGAAATGACTAATGAATTATATTACCAAGAGATAAACTTAAATATATACCAGATTTAAAGAAAGCTTTATTCATTACAGTCAACAAGGAAACAAATATAAAATCATTTATAATAATTGTTTTTAATCATTCATTAAATTAGAAATTAGCCACTTAGTGAATAATATTTCTGTTATGGATTTTTCATTACATCACTCTTATTCAAGGCAGGATACCTCTCCAGAAGGTGTTAAAAGTGGATAGAAAGGGAGAGGTATTCTATCTTGAATAAGAGTGGTGCAAAGAAAATTACACTAAAGAAATATTATAGTCATTTCTATTCATTTTAACAATTTTATGAAGATATAACAGTATGTAAGGTCATGTCTGACCTTGCCTTTAGAAGTGGACTATTCCAGATTGCTTTCCTGATCGGCTCGCAGCCAGTCACTATCCAATAGGAATAAATCCTTCATTGAAGTTTGTGCACATAATCTTTGTGTTTCCAGTAAGATAGGGGATCTGCCATTAAATAGTCAAGGAGGTAAGGCAGAGAGCAATTACTTCTGTCAACCTGAATGACTGAATGTGCTCTCCAATAAACCCTCTGCCATCAGCAATGGTATTTCCTCTAGTCATTATTGTGATTTACATGCAGTGAGGTAGGTCCACCTAGGGACTGGAAACATCTATGTCCACAGTTGACTCAAGGCAAGATGTCTTGCACAGCCGGAAGGGCCTGAACTAGAGTTGACTCAAGGCAAGCTGTACTGCACAGCCAGAGGAGTCTTACTTGAACTCATGAGGCAGGCTACTTATATAGCTGGAAGTAAGTTCCATTACTTGGCATGAATACTTCAGCATTAATTTATACAAACCACATTTATATGCTTTATTAACTAACATGTGTATATTTTTGTAAAATTGTTGAGTAGTTTTAATCATTTGTCTGTTGTTTTGGAACTGAACGTGTACATTTAGCCAAAGACAACAGATTTGGCATAGTCAGACAAAAAAATTTTTCCCTCATGGCTGGAAAAATTATAGTTAAACAT
The DNA here is from genome assembly GCA_028023455.1 of Epiperipatus broadwayi. Taxonomy (NCBI): domain Eukaryota; kingdom Metazoa; phylum Onychophora; class Udeonychophora; order Euonychophora; family Peripatidae; genus Epiperipatus; species Epiperipatus broadwayi. The sequence continues at coordinate 1,342,584 of JAQFVV010006438.1, read as the reverse complement.
ATAAAAGCAAATATGCAAGTGCGTATATTGCATTTTGTTGAAAAAAAAACCATTCACCATAATCCCATTACGGTGATTATTAACATCACTTAAAACTGTTTCAAATAGAAGTTGACTGCAAACATAAAGGCATGTCAATTTGAAGCTGCAACCAATCATGAGAGCTTTACTCACAACCCAGCAACAAAAGGTCATGCTAATGGTTTAAAAGCTTCGTTGAGTTAGTTACAACAATGTAATTGTAAAATTAAAAATTAAGAGTGGTAATTCTGAATATAATTAAAAATAATTACCAAATGGTATTTCACATAAATAAATAAATATGACTAATGCAATCGACTCTATGGAAGCTTTTGACCTAGCTCAACCTGAGAGCTGGTAAAATTATAAGAAATACTTGATATTTTACCTACAGGCTAACCAGATAAAAAACCTGAGGTAAAGTTATCCACTCTAATGACCATTATAGATTCACAGATGTATAATATACTCAAGTCTCAATCTATGATGGTAATCCCAGCTGAGCTGGATTTTGACAGAGTATTAACAATTCTCATAGAGTATTTTCCCCCTAAACCTTTGACAATAATGCAGAGATATTTTATTCTCAGTATGCAAGAACCAGAAGGAAATAGCTAGAGAATTTGCAATAAGAATCCAAATAATAGCCTTGAAGTGTGATTTCAAAAACTTCATGAATGAAGCACTTCATGATCATTTTATTCATGGAATAAACAATCACAATTTAAGACTGAAAATGTTGATGAATCCATATCTAGATTTTGAGACAGCAGTAGCTCAGACAGTACTAACAGAGACTATAGTTAGTCAAGATACCCCATTAAAAATTACTGAGTATGAGGTGAAAAAACTGAGCATAACAGTGGATCATCCAAATACTTAGTCAGCTCAGATAACTCAGCATCGAATAGTCCAAGGCTTTGCTATAGTTGCAATGAACAAATGCACAATCATCCAGAATGCCCATACCATGATGCAAAATGCAACTGAGTCAAATGGCTGATATGAGAATGGGAAAAATCTATTCCAAAAAACAGTAAAGGCAATTATAAAAAATCTAAACAAGTTGCTGTATAAATCATATCAAAGATGACCAGTCTGGATTTATACACATTGTTATAATTAATGATATGCCAGTTAGGATGGAACATGACACAGTAGTGAAAATTATACTACAGAAATATTAGAGTCATTTCTATTCATTTTTATAATTTTATGAGTAAATAACAGTAAGGAACAGAAATGTCTTCCTTATCCATATGCTATCAATATTATTGTATCATTCTTATTTGTTAAAATGTCAGCAGGTAAGGATAATTTTTATACTTGCTATTGTAGAATTGAAAGACATGGACAAACAACAAGTGACATTAATAAAGGTTAAATTTAAATCCACATCAGGTATAAGAAAAGTTTCATTTAACATAGAAACAAACCTAAGATGGAGCAACTTCTACTCTTTTTAACACTTTTATAAGTAAATAACCATAAATCAGAAATGTAAAAATAGAAACAACTTTTTCCCACATGCTGCCAATAACATTGGATTGACTTTATGTGTAACTTCTATGAGATTAAGTATAAATGATTGGTTTATAATCTATTATTTATATAACATGGGCTATATATGTGAAAATTGACATAGCAATTAGTTGGCTATGTCATCAAATTAAATGATCAGTGTTTGCTGAGAGGAATGTTATTGACTTATATTTATGGAGTTCTTAGAATAATTTATGTGCCAAGCATTTTTACTTTTTGTTTTTTGTTATTACTTCCTAAGCAAATAGTTTTAGCATCAGGCTTAAAGGAATGACCAGATTTTTTCTCATGGCTTATAAATACTTAACAATAAACACGGTTGCATTTAGAACAGTTATATAAATGTATATTCTGAATGATTTTCGATTTTAAGATTTCACATGTCTCTCCATAGTAACTGACACTGCAAAAGCAACCCAAAGTATATACTAATTGAGTGTTATTATCATTTTTAATCCTATCTTTGGGATTGTTAATAAGTCTATTTAATGATGGGGCATTTAAAATCAATATTAAAATCATTGTGCATAATCAATATTATTTTTGAATATATATTAGGGATGTAAGGCATATCAATCCATGGTTTAGAATCATCTGTTCTATTAAACTTATATCTATTATTAAATTTTCTTATCTTTTTTGGTAGCATATCTGTAGAATAAACAACTTTAATTAAATCGTTTTTATAACACTAAATTATTTTTTCACTTGGCTTCAAACTTCCAATGTTTTGAATTTCTAAACAAAAAGCTTATTTAGCCTGCTACTTTAGATTGAAATGAAATCTTTGAGTGTGGATACAGAGAATCCCTAACACTAAAATGTTTTACAAGAATTAAATAATCAATAGTATACTTTTGTCTTATTAATTTCAAGTTTAAAAATTTGATAGATTGGTTATTGTCCTCCTCTCTCATTACCCATTTAATTGCAGGAAATTGCTTCAATTTGTTGAACATTTTGTGAATAAGCTTAGAGGGAGGGCAAAAAAAGACATCATCACATATCTAATATATATAACATCTTTATTGGTGTGCAATTCTAAAACCATGGATTGATATACCTTACATTGCTAACATATATTCCCAAATAATATCAATTATATACAAGGATTTTAATAATGGTTTTAGATGCCATTTTTGACTGAACAGACTTATTAACAATTCCAAAAATAAAATTAAAAATGATGATAAAGATTATTTGGTATATGGCTTAGATTTGTTTTTGCAATATCAGATACTATGGAGAGATGTGCAAAATTAAAATTGAGAATAACTCAGTATGCTCATTTATATAACAAAGTTAAATGCAACTGTGTTCATAGCTCAATGTTTAAGGACCATGAGAAAAAAAACTGATCATTCATTTAAACCTGTTGATGCTAACATTATTTTTTTAGAAAGTAATAATAAAAAATTAAAAATAAATGAAGCTTGACACATAATGTATTTAAAAACTAAATAAGTATAAAAAGCCAATAGCATTCCTATCAGTAAGTACTGGTCAGTTAATCTAATGATATAGCCAACTTCTAGGTCAATTTACATAGGCAAATATGCAAATCTATGATAGACAGTGACTAGTTTAATGTATGTTTATATACAGGTGGAATGTATTTGTTAATAATCACTTTAGTCCTGCTTCAACAAAGATACACTATATTCTAAATCTTGGCTCAGCAAAGTAATAAATATTGTTTAATACCAAAAATTTATTACTGTAATAGTTGATAATTATTTTCATAATTCTTTAGAATATATTTTATTATATACATATAATAAAATTGTACATATATATGAACAATTTTACCACATTTAATGATAATAAAAGATTAGCTTAGCCAATTATTACGGAGCGTCATATACATATATATTTACAGCAAACACTTATAATACATTTTATTTTCAAATTTCATTTACATGTTAGCTACAATAACAACAACAACAAAAAAAACTAAAAATCAAATTCAATACAGTATTGAAGAGTATGACATGTTTATGTATATTTACTAATGACACAATTAATAATATATATATACATTAAAACATAAACAAAAATAATTAGCAATAGAAATATATTAATTCAATAGATAAAAGTGTATATTTATATCTGACCAAAATCTGGATCAAATTTTAAAAGAAAATATCATAGAAGAAAAAAAATTAGAAAATAATTCACTATTAATATTTAACAAAACATTGATTAAATTTTTAAAAAAAATTAACAAAAATTAAATTAATCTTTTTTCATTCGTCTTGTAATAACATTTGAAAATTAAAAAATGCGAGCGATATAATATTTAAATAATATAAAATTATTATCTATAGATTCAAAAAAATTTTATTGCTTGAGAAATTTTAAATAGTTGGACAAAACAAACACTTTAACTTTATACATATAATAAACACCTCCATACTTTCCCATTCTTTTTAAATTCACTTAAATAAAGATATAATAAAAGACAAATGACCCCCGAGATGCATTTCATGCTGAACCAGCACTCACCAGTTGGCCCAGGTCACTATCTCTCATATATAGCTTTATTATATGAAAAGTATTTATCTAGGGTAAATTGTTACATTTTCATTTACCATTGTCAAACTTCCTCCACATGAAAGCATTTAAGCATAAATAGAAATATAAAACTTCAAATAACTGTATATAATTAACAAGAGTATATAGTGGTTGTATCAAATAAATATGGTTATGTCATAAAATAATTAATAATTAACTAGCAGACAAATTATCTAAATTTGAGTGAAAGGAATACATTTAAATATAAGTTTTCTGCTATTGGGAATGAACTCATAGGTTCAACTAATCAATATCTAATCCCTTATCATGCACGAAGACTTTACAAATAATAATTTACAATGAGATGACCTTTATAAAGTTTTGCAAATCTGCTGCTTCAACTTATTAGGAGACAATCTGCTCCTCAAACACTTTCTTGATGCTACTTAATGATTACTTTGGACTAAAAATGAAAGAAATTCCTTAATTAATTAAGTTAAGTTCTTTATTTATAGCAGTTTGGGATAATTAAGATGTTTATGCAATGTTTATCCAGAGTAACTAATGAGAGTTAATCTTAAAACGTTAAGAATAACTATTGGTTCAGACAAAAAATTAATGTAGTAATAGATTTTTGTCTGGAATTTTCCAGACAATTTTAATTTTATAAAATATTTAATTTCTAATTACAATATATACTTGCAGTTACTGAATGAATATGAGATCATGCTTTTTTTTAATGCCCCACAAATTTGGGAGTCATTTTTAACTAAATAAATATAATGAACATAAAAAATTTAATATGATCTGAATGGAAATATAGCCCAATCATTGATCAACTTTTACAATTGAATAAAAATATATTCTGAAGTTGAACACTATTTATAACTGAATAAAATTATGGGTCATACTTTATTCCAAGTCATAGCCTAATTATTGTTCACCATTTATAACAGAATAAAAATATGAATCAAGGAAGAACAATCCTAATTTATTAATGCCTGTGAATTGTAGCATCATTTGTAACAGAATGAAAATAATAAACTAATATAAAATGAATATCAATCAATGAATAACTTTCTAACAATTAAGTCAATAAAACAATGATAATAATATTTATTATATCCCTATAAATTCAAATAACATTTACAACTAATTGAAAACAAGCAAAATCATTATTTTAAACTATTGTAAAATATAAGCATAATCTGAAATAGCTTCAAGATAAAGCAATAAAACTAAATATCATCTTACAAATAATGATCTATGCCTATTATATACTAATTATATTATAATAAAAATAAAGACAAAGAATTAGATGGATAAACCTTAATATTTTTTATGAGTCAAAACACTGTTTATAATAATACAAACATATACTAAAGGTTAAACATTATTTATATTTAAATATCGGGGATTTGAACTCAGACTTTCAAGCACCCTTGAACTATTCACATTATCTCATACCACTCATACACATGACCACACACATGTAGAAAAGATAAATAATCACCAATATATGTATTTTGTGCTGAACCAGCACTCATCAGTTAGTCCAGATTATCATTTCCCCCACGTATATATAATCAGTGCTCAGTTTATATTAAGATAGCAAATCCCCTAAATTTACAATTACATTCCAGGCATATGATGAATGCCTGTATTTCAAACATTATTTATATTTAAACAAAATAATTCATGGATAGGGGAAATAATAATTTTAATATGTCTTACAAATTTACAATAGTAATAATATTTAACTAAATATATAACTCAATAACTTATTTCTAATTATAACTAAATAAAATAAAAATAATGCTAACTTAGCCCTGCTATTCCACTAATATCAATATATTTGTATTAAGTCAATTATAATAAGATGACATAATGATAATACAAAATCAATTAGCCTAACCTATCTTTTCACTTTCACCAACTTAAAATACTATAAAATAAAATCATCTGATTAGATAATATTAAAATTTATAATATCCATTCACAACAATATATAAAATAAATGATAGTTTCCTATTTTTTTTTTTAATGTGTCAAAGCGTCGGCCGGGAAGTGAACCCCAGGACAATTGCTTGTAAGGCTGCTGTGCTAAAACTCGGCCACCAATGCCTCCTATTTTTTTTTTTCATATGTCATAGCATCGGCCGGGACGCGAACCCACAACCGTCTGCAACCAACTACTTGCTTGCAAGACGGTTGCGATGACCAACAAGAAAAAAAATGTCAAAAAAGTATTTTATCAGCTAAACATTAAAAAAATCTGTGTAAGTTAAGCTTTATATATATATCACTATTTTTCATATATTTCCATATTAAAAAGTGTTTTAATATATGACAGAAAAGGTGACCATTTAGAATCATTAATGACAAGTTATGAAAAACATTTCCCAGTATCCTGGGTTAAATTTCTTTAAAAGATAAACACATTTATCAATCATCAGAATTGAAGATTTTAGCTCAGTCGTGCGTTTACATTCAAAGTGTGACATGATTTAAACAGACACTGCTTGTAATAAATCTAAATCATATCAATATTACTTATGAAATTAATAAGCTGCAATCAATAACTTTTAACTTTCTTGTCAATAAGAACATTCAAGTAATATGTAATATACTACAAAAGCAACATAGTTGATAATATAATTATAAATTTATAACTAGTTATGTAACAAAAGAACAAATGAATAGCAATATTCACTGGTAATTGAAAAATACAAACCTTCCAGATTTTATTTTAAACAGATAATCCTTATGCTATAAATAGAGTTATGTATTGAAAATAAGTATGACAGTTATGTAGGTTATGCAAAATCTTAAATTTCTGCTAATTGAAAAAAATATCTTTGTCAGAAAATAAGAACTAGCGGAGGTAAAAAAAAATTGTAAATTAAAAACTAATTAATTGAATATTTACAAAAAGATTTTATTTATTCAGTTCGTTATTTGTTGTAAAACTATCAATAAAACAATTATTAGCAATAGTACTTATTATATTTTTATTTTTCACTTATATAAGAAACCGATTATATAATAATTATAAATTCCATTATAACACATATTTTTGAAACATATCAATAAACATATTTAAAAGAAATACCAATGGCCTACAAAAAGCTGACATTTCATGGTGAACCAGCATTCTTCAGTTGGCTAGTTAGAGTGGAAGTTTTAATTATATCCATAGAAAGATATTACATATGGAAAACAAAAGAAATGAAATTGAATTATTCCAAGTGTTAATGGGTAATTAAAAAACAAAAAACATTTATTAATCTGTAACCAAAATCTGGGCTAGGAATAACCTCTAATTTAATAAATATTTAATAATAACCATTGTTGGCAAAATTGTAAATGCAAAAACTTTAACAGTTTTAAATGAATATATATATATATATATATATATATATTCATTTAAAACTGTTAATATATATATATATATATATATATATATATATATGTATTTCATATGGAAGTAACTGTATATCCTACTGAATTACGTAAGGTCAAAAACTATGAAAAGATATAATAATACCAATCTATCTTTCAGCTCTCTTGTTATATAAGCTTAGGTTTTTTTACAATCATAGAGTGAATTTTGGGTACTAGTTTAGAATGCATTCTCTACCATTTTGGTTTTTAAAGAGAGCACCAAAACTACCCTTGATACAATCAAGTGTTAAAGAATGTCAGATAATACTGTAGGTAATCAATTCAAAGTGTTTCAGTTATTTTTTCCAAAACAATTAAAATTTTTCCATTTTTATTAACAAAAACAGTAACAGAAATAAATGTAACCATGTGAGCAAAAAAATTCAAATAGCTCTCAAAAACAAATAACAAAAATATTAGTAGTTAAAAAATAAAAAAAATATTAATGAATCACGTATAGTGGCAAAATAATGACTAAACCAAGATTAGAAAATACTAGCATAATCAATGATACACAAATGACCAATTAATATACAATAAAATAAATAATTGCTTCCATGGAAAAACATATTAAACAATTAAAAATTATTAAACTAACACACAAAAGAATAAAACACATGCTTATGGCAGCAGAGTAAAATTTGATATTTCATCAAAACTATTTTGTTAAATAGTATGTAAATAGTTATGTTATTTGTAATTATTAAATATTAAAATGAAAACATTATAGATATTTTCTTAAGCACACAAAAAAAATCAAGAACTTTTGCAGGACTAAAAAAGAAATGTAAGAGATAGAAAACTTCAAAAACAATAGCAAATAATATTTAATTCAAAAAATAAATTAAGGACCCATGTAAGCCACACATATTAAATACTTTTAATATAATCTATATGTGGTTACATAGTTAATTCATATTAATTTAGGGGTATAGTACCTATTACATATATTATACTTTAGTTTGTATTAAAATAGTTTTGAATATATATTTAAAAAAACAATCAACATTTAGACAATCCCAATATCAATAACAATCAACAATTTCAAACTGTTGTCAAGGTAACCTTCTTTTAACAATATATATATATATATTGTAACAGACGAAAGATCTTTGATTCACATATATTGATTATGAGGGCGCCACTAGTCCAAAAATTGGAACTAGACATTTATTTTAAGGGTGGACAGGATATGCGAACCTGAATGCACTGGACTAAACTCAGGGAGAAACAAGATATCTTAAATATTGTTTAGACAGTTGAGAATAAAAGTACCAAGACATGTGTCAGCCAAATAAATTTAAACAATTTATTAATTTTATTAAAAGTTGGACAATCGAGTAAATAATTCTAGCCATGAATACAAAAGTGACTTTTATTAATATACGCATATTTATCAGAGTGCACATGAGTATGGCAAACACGAAAACCTTAAACATTTTGGCAGCAAAATTCTCTCACCTAAAAATATAAGAAACGGGTAGGATAATAGCTTCCTGCTGGCAATTTATAAAATTACAAAAAAAAAAAACAACAACTCTAGCTTCCTGATTCAGAAATATTAAAACAGTTATGGTCTTGTAGGAAATCAATGAAACCAGCATGGATGATAAATCAGTAGCATTCTAACTACTGACATTATAACACCACAGGACTGCTGCGCGTAATACTACTTTTAAAGCAAATGTGGTTGATCTCACATACAAGACAGCAAAAAGATATTTGATCACGATCTTACGTAATCTGGAAATAAATGACTACTTTCAAAAAACCCGAAGAAATAATTTGATAAATAGCCAGCAAAAAGATTTTTTTGTTTGCAAAAAGCACAAACCAAACGTGTTTAAAATTCATTATTTTACAACAACAACTAAGGGCCGGTGAGTAAATAAAAACTACGAAAACTGCCAAAGCATTTTGCAATAGTTAATGAAATCATTAGGCATATATTAAATATATAAAATATAATCTCTCAATGCACCCCCTGATAAATGAAAATTGAAAACAAACTTGGAATCTTAAAACTAAGATTCCAAGACACACTTTAAATACTAAAAAAAGTACATACAGATAATAAATAATTAAAAATAATTAATACAACTTTAAAACATACTTATCATTAGATTGAGTGGAGATTTAATTAAACACAATTTATTTACCCTGGCTAGAATAAGAAAAAGTTTATCTTATGATAAGGCAGAGTTCTAGTAATTTTCTGACGAGTGCACACTTTTAATAACAGTTCATCTTTCAGGCAACTTCTCTTTATGACAAAGGCAAGTGTTGAGGCAAATTGGGGATCTGGCTTAGGTGCGAGTTTTATGGCATCATGAAAGAACATCTTAGAGCCTGAGGCTTGTCTTTATTTGAATTAGCAATGCATCTTATGGTCTCCAATATGTATAGCAGCATTTGTTGACATCATGAAGGCAAATTTTAAAAATCTCTTAAATATTCAAACTGTGATTAATATGAAGTTCCACAGATTCATCAGAATGCCTTTCAGAAATCAGAAGCTGAACCAAGCGCTCTTAAAAACCTTGTTAATCTAGAATAATAGCAACCACCTCTTTTTTTATGGCGGGCTATACTTACCTCTTACATTTTCAAAAACCTTCCTTGTTGTTTTTAATTCTATATCTCAGGCAGGGCAAATATTAATTTCCCACTCAATCTAATTTAAGAATTCCAACCAGGGATTATTGAAACAAAAAAAAAGACAACACAATTAAATCTCCACTTTTTCGAATTAACTTTAAAAATGATTAAAATAAAAGCAACAGGAATATATAATTAGCAAGCTTGCCTGTTTGATTAAAAAAAAACAAGCAGTGGAAGTAAACTACAGTATTTTATAATCAATTCTATAAACAAAGTAGTGAAAGCAAACTATTTTAAAATCAATTTTAGAAACATGAAAATGATCAATTTTAAATATAAATGCGTATGTGGTTTAAATAATAATAATAAAAATTTAGCACTAGACATTTAATGAAAATGAAGTTGTTTTTCCCTTTTTAATTTTAGTAATAAAACCATTGAATCTCAAAATGAATCTGGTTCAATATATTTATTTATTCTTTATATCAGATTCAAAGAGAATTATTTACAAGTAGAGGAGAAATAATTAGGATATGAGATTTGCTGTGGAATTTAAACTTGTGTTATGAGCTAGGATTTAGTTTTTAAAAATGTAAAAGTTTGTTACACACAATTAAAAAAATGGTACTTAGGTATTAGTTCTGCAATGTAGGGGAGATGCTATGCCTTTTCAATTTGCAATGCTGGTGCAAAGTGCCATAGTTTGTGGGGAAGGGGATAGATAGTTTTGCCAGCACAAAGTGCTGGCATATATGGAGAATTATACTATAATATTTGCGATAATGTATGTTAATTTATGATTCGTAATTATTGTGGATATGAAAAGGCATACACAATTTTCCCTATATTGCCGAGCTAATACCTAAGTACCAAAAAAAAAAAAAATTTAAAAACATTATATTAAAATTTGATCAATTTTCATCAAAAATATTAATAATTAGGAACAGCCCCAAAGGAAAAAAAATACATTTATGTAGCATAATCATGTGATCAAAATAATCAAATAACTCTAAAAGTCAAATATCAAAAATATTAAACAGCCCAAAGGTGGGGAGCAGGGAGTTTAGTGTAACCACATGACCCAATTTAGTGCAATTGCATTACCCTTGTCTTGCATTGGTGGTTGAGAGGTCAGCACGACTGCCTTGCACTTGCAGGCAGTTGCCCAGGTTGAGGGTTCGCATCCCGGCCGATGCTATGACACTTAAACAAAAAAAAAATTACATTACCCTTTTTTTTTAAAAAAAAAAATCAAGAATAATAATACTAAAGTATTTTATTTTTAAAATATGGTGGTAGAATATGAACATATATGTGCTGACCTAATGTAAATATAGCAGGTGAAAAAAAATGAATAAACTAACATAAGCAAGAATGTCCTTGAATGAAGGTATTTAAATATTATAATTAACAAAAAAGTAATAAATTTAGTCATCAAAAGTTTAATTACAAGATATATTAAAATCCTAGGATATAGCATAGAATACAAAAAAAAAAAGTGCATAGCGAATTCAATTATGAAAAAAACTGATCCAAAACAAAAGTATTTTACAATTAATAAGCACCACATTTTAAATGTCACTACATGTTTAATTATGAGAAAAATATTAGTAATGAACATATAAATGTTAAAGTTAATAAATAAAACTATAAAAATATATATATATGCGATTAAAAAAATTAATAAATTAACATGAAAATTAAAATGGATTTTACATTACCTGAGAGCGATGCAAGCTGGGATTACCTGGTCATCTGAATAAATTAACCTTTGACAATGGTTAAAAAAAAGCCAATATCTGGCTAAAATTAAAACAAACTTTTTAAAATATTTAAAATCTTAAAGTAATAAGAAAATTTGCTTGAGTTATTACATGGGAAATATTTTACATTGATTATTTTTGATCAGTAATATAGATATAATATTACCAGTAAATATCCGAGTGGGGGGAGGATGCAGTAATAGAAAGGTTGTTTTCAGTTTACGCTAAGCATTTCATAAGTAAAAAATAAGCCAAAGTAAAAAATAAAGTTTTCTCCATCAAACAAAATGAAGCTGAATTTGTTTCATCAAAAAATGTTTATTTGTTGAGTTTTATTTTAAATTTGATTTCATTGTTGTTGTTTTTTTTTTTGTGACTAATAATAATAAACATGTATTAATGTTTTTCGGAAATTTAATTTCATTTTTATTTATTTTAATATTTGCTAATTTTTTTATTATTTTTGATATGATTGGCGAAATAGTACTGATGTCAGCCTTTGATAATCTATTTAACTATCTAATTATATGCCTTTCTATTTACCAGTCAGTTTTTCTATGTGCCTACTATAGTCATCTATCTATCTATCTATCTATCTATCTATCTATCTATCTATCTATCTATCTATCTATCTATCTATCTATCTATCTATCTATCTATCTATCTATCTATCTATCTATCTATCTATCTATCTATCTATCTATCTATCTATCTATCTACCTACCTACCTACCTACCTACCTACCTACCTACCTACCTACCTACCTACCTACCTACCTACCTATCTACCTATCTATCTATCTATCTATCTATCTATCTATCTATCTATCTATCTATCTATCTATCTATCTATCTATCTATCTATCTATCTATCTATCTATCTATCTATCTATCTATCTATCTATCTATCTATCTATCTATCTATCTATCCATCGATTCATCCATCCATCCATTTATCTGACTATCTAATTACCTGTCTTCTATATGCTTATGTCTACCTATGGAGTTGGATGATTGGATAGCTAATTAAACAGATAGATATATAAGTAGATAAATGCCATCGCATTAAAAAAACAATTAGCAAATATTAAAATAACAAATACAAATAGAAGCAAATTTCCAAAGAAACATTAATGGGTGTTTATTATTATTAGACACAAACAAAACAATGACTTCAAATTTTTAAAAAATCAATTAACAAATAAATAAAATTTATAGACTTTGTTAAAAAAAAAACTTAGTTTAATTTTGTTTGATAGACAAACCATTATTTCCTCATCCCTGTTTTAATTTTAGGTGTCAAACTTTTGAAATGCCTTATGTAATAAAATTAATCCTGAAAACCACTTTTTTATTCTTCCTTTCCTTGGATATTTACTGGCAATATTATATCTATATACTGATGAAAATTAATCAGCATAGAGTATTTCCCTGTAATTATTATATAGATATTATCTCATTTAAATTTTCATATTACTCATTTTTAATATTTTAAGAAGTGTGTTTTAATTTTTAGTTGGATATTACTATTATATTTTTTTACAAATCTTCAAAAAAATAAGTGGTCAAAGGTTAGTCCATTTGAATAACCAGATAAGTCCAGAATTTGCCTACAATTCAAGACATTATCTTTTACAGCATTGAGATAATGCAAAATCTGTTTTAATTTTCATGTTGTTTTATTAATTTCAATATTTATTAATACATTCATTATTAACATTTCTCTCATAATTTGATGACATTTAAAATGTGATGCTTGCTCATTGTAAAATTAAAATATTTTTGTATTGGACCATTTTTTCATAATTGAATTCGTTATGCACTTTTTTCTGTATTCTGTTGTTAAATCTTAGGATTTTAATATATTTTGTAATTAATTTACTGATGACTTTTGATTTATTACCTTTTTGACAATTGTAATATGTAAATATTTTAATTTAAGGACATTTTTTTCTTGTGTTAGTTAATATAATTTTTTTTCAGCTGCTACATTTACATTAGGCCAGCATATGTTCATATTATTCCACTATATTTTAAAAGTAAAATACTTTAGTATTGTTTTTAATGTTTTATAACACTATTAACTCTTTGATTTTTTTAAAAAAAATTTGGTTCTCATGATTGCACTAATTTTGGTCAAATGATTATACTAAATCCTCACCATCCTACCATTGGTCTGTTTCTAATTATTAATATTTTGATATTTGACTTCTAGAGTTATTTGACTTTTTTTGGTTGGTTATTTTATTAATACTTTGTTGAATATTGGCCAAATATTAATAGATTGTTTTTGAAATTATTATTTTTAATCATGGGTAATATGCTTTTACAATTTTTAAAACTAAATGCTTATTCATATAAATAGTTTAATTAGTGCATTGAGTGTATATGCTTATCACACTTTGAATAGAATCTCATGAATATTCTGGTAAAAATGCCATATTATGTACTTTAATTTTTACAATTAAACTTTTTTTCTATATAATATATAAATACTTTTAATTTTAATGTAATCTATTATGTTTTCAAATCTTTATGTGTAAAAAAATATTTAATATTTAAAACATATGAAAATAAGTATTTAATAAAGTTTTACCTAAAAAAAAAAGGAGCACACCATGATTGGACTTATTATCTATTCAAAATGTTAGAAGAATGAAACATTAGATATTAGAATTTTATATTATTACAATTAGTTATCATCAAAGAAACAAAAAAATTCTAAAAGTTAATAAATTATTTATTGCTATTAAAATATTTTACTTACATTTTTTACCAAAGCAATTTTCTTTTAGCTGATAAAGGAAGCTTTCAGACCTTGTAACAAACTTTCTATGAACAGTCTTTTTAAAAATAAAATATTTTCAAAGACAACACCCTATTACTGATGTAAGTTTTGGCTTAATAATATCTTTTACAAAATATTTTGTCATAATTATTAATAATTACAGAAAATCACAGTTTTCTTCTTATCTAGCCCCAGGGTAAACAACCTAAACATTAGTCAATCACAAATCTCATTTCTAATCTATCTCCTTCATAGCTTTGTCATAAAATAGAAAATGCTGTCAATCACACACAAAGATCTGTAAAGGCCTGTATAATGCTGATGTCTTTAGTTTTTTTAAAAATTATTACATTAAAATGATGTCATAGACAAGAACTGCTACAAACCACTACACACTGTAATATGTTATACATATACTTTAACCCTTTATTTGACTGCAATTCTGTTTGGCTGAGTGAATTAAAACTCTAAACTTTGATTGCTCAATTACAGAATCAGCAGTAAAAATATATTCATCTTTTAATATTATATTCATTTTAGTTTTGTTTGTAAAAAGTGTTGCATACGTCACTGACTTTCTTTCTCAATTTACATTGTGAAAAATTAAATAATTTTTTGCTAAAATTGTACTATTTTTTTAAAATAACTATATTTTCAGCATATTTTCCCACAATACATTACATTATATAAATAAATGCTGTAAAATACTCTAAATTATTAATTATGGTTTGAAAATCAATTAAAGAGCTTGGGGCAATGTAAACTGTTGACCGGTGTGAAAATTATTGTTAGCGTGGGTTTCTTTTTCAATTTACATTCATGCAAGCATATACAATTTTTTACTAGAATCTTACTATTTTTCTAAAATAACTATATTTTCAGCATATTTTATGAAAATAATTCATAATACGCAAGAAAAATAATAAAAAAACATTGTAAGACATCAATTTTCATTTCCAAAGTCAAAACAAAAGTTGGAGCGGTGAAAATTATTGACAGATGATTTTCCTTTGACAGAAATGAAACCAACCAATCAGGATTAAGGAAGGTCTGGCTTCTCTTTTTGTTGTAACTTAGAATGCCTATATTATTGATTTTTTATTTGTAAAATAAATCATGAGAGGGCAGCATTTTACGACACTTTTTAAGCTTTAAAATAAGCCTAAATACGCTACAGTAATATAAAAATTGCAGGAATTAGAGCAAGTTAAAACTGTGTATGAATTTACTTGAAGCAATCAACAAAAAAAGTTAAAACATTGTTGAAAAGTAGTGACTGCAACACCATTGTAACACCTAAAAGTTGCAATTTAACATATAAATATCTCAGAACACCATCATTGAGTTAAATTCAACAGCAAGCAAATATCCTAATTATTTCTCATCTACTTGTAAATAATTCTCTTTGAACATGATATAAATAATAAATATTGTAATGCTATGGAAAGAGAGTGAGGGTGACATGGGGATGTGAATCACATCATCATCTCCTTTCATCACAAATATAATGAGGAAATTACACATCATAGCTATAAAATTATTAAATATAAAAGAAGCATGTATAAAGAGCATGTGTATAAGCAGAGAGTAGACCAGCATGAATATAACACTAAATATACTAATAAGTTATAAAGCACAGATTACACAGAATTATGCATAAATAGTCAAATTAACAATTAACAGTCCATCACTTGTGACTGGATTTAAAAGAGATACATTATAAACAGGCTAGTTGTTTAATCACTGCCAAATTCATAGCAAAATAGTGCAAAATTATTTGCCACTCATAATAATTTGAAAATAATGCTTGGATACTAATACATGTTGATAACCATTAACAATTCTTTGGTTACATGGTTACATTAGTGTACCAGCCAACTATAGTCCAAATTTCTAATAAGATAACAGAATGCAGTGAATGGACTTTAAAGGTGATACTATTGTGCCATTCAGAGTTATAATTTGGATATCCAAACACAATCATAAACCCTTAAAATTCACATAACTGAGCAGTATGCTCTCTAGAGTTAGATCAAAAGCATAAGATTCTAGAAACTGTAACTGTAAACAAGAAATAGATAAATATAACAGTTTACTCTATTTTAAATAATTTTACTGAAATAATTTAAAATCTCTAAAACCTTAAGTTGTAATGAAATCAAATGACACACACTGCAAATTCATAAAACATATAGATGGAGAAATAAAGACCTTAACACTATAATATTTTTGCAAACAACTAAGAATAAAAAAAATTAAAAAATGATATGAAAATATGTTAATTCAAACTTATAAATTTTATCAAGAAAATATAATTTTCTCTGGAAAATATGGTTAATTCAGTTGATTGTTATCTTTTTTACTAATTAAATTAATTAATATTTACTTTCATAAAATCATTTCCTTTTTAAGGTCTAAAGTTGTAAAATAACTTTTCAATCAGAGATAAGGAAATTTTAAATTAGTGAAAAACTCTTTGTATACTTTTTTTGGAGGGAAAGTAACTAAATAGGAAACATGTTTGAAAAGAAAACTTTAAATTAAAAATTACTCATTGTGACCAAAAATTATTTCTATAAAAATATCTATAAATTGGAGATAATGTGTACATTAAAAGTACCTTTTACCATGGTTTTATTTTCTTTTTAAGTTCTTTTTTGATACATGTAATTTTCAATTTCTATGTTGGTTTTCGTCTTCAAGACATCAATTTCAAGCTAATATATATATAGTTTATTTATCCACCCTGCCATGCAAGATTTTCAGATTTTACATAGAATAAATTTCTTAATTTTTTCCCCTCTATTTTTTCCCAAGTCAGGCTAACACATAATGAACTTATTCATTTTTCTTAGTAATTTTCCAAGTGAGGGTAACCTATCATAAAGACAGAGACTGGCATGCTTTTGTGTGGAGACAGGATTTGTTGCAGATTACTTCAGGTATATCCTTCTTCTTGTTTACATTATTCCAGTGAAATAGGTTACATAAAAGTAAATAATGTTTATCTTTAGTTAACTTTAGCATATGGTTGTCATAATTTAAAAATAAGTTTTTAACCTAAACTTCTATTTCTATGCTCTTCAACAGCTAGATCAAGAAGAACTTTTTTACAAGATACTGTGGTCTAATAATTTACCCTCTACCTTATGATGCTTTTTGGAACAATCCTGTCTCCAACCAATAACAAGTCTGTCTTTTACATGACCACATTATACACTGACCAATTAGATTTATTTTTACAAGAAATGTCTAGTTATTTTACTCCGTTTTAAGATTGTAAAATAAGTCAAAAGTCCCGTATATTTGTTTTTCACCTATGCCAAAAATCAAAATAATCAGTTAATTACACTGATTTGATAAACACTACTTAAAGTATATTGAAGAGATGTCTTGCATTGTTAGCCGAGAGGTATCGCAGTCGCCATGCAAGCAAGTAGTTGGTTGCAGACGGTTGTGGGTTTGCGTCCCGGCCGATGCTATGACACATGGAAAAAAAAAGTATATTGAAGAGATATAAAGAGAAAAAAAAACAAATTCAATTAAATAATAAAATGTTGAGACTTTATATATTGTAGCAGTCGATCTTAGCCCAAGATTGAGCTCTACTGTTCTACCACTTAACCCACTGTTTTTTTGTCACATGTATATAAACTATATGTATATTTGTGAGAAGCATCTATAAAAGTTTATAAATATAAATCTCAAATAATTTTTTTTTTTAATTTTAAACATTGACTTTTATGGATGCGACTCAGATATATACATATATTAACAGAGCTTTTATATATATAAAAGCACAAGCAAATCTTTTAAATAATTTTGTATTTTTTCTTAACTATTTGTTATTTATGTTATAAATATTTTCTTCATATAAGTATACAAATATTCAAGATAGAAGACGACTGTCCAAGAATAATTAAAGAGGTGGAAACATTACTTTGTTTCATAATTAAAAAGGAATTTTTAAATTAAAGTAAAATTTAAAACAAAGCTAATTGATTTTAGTTAATGATTAACAATTTTTATCAAATCTATTTCTAATCTAGAAATAGATTGGAATTTATTCTTGGATAGTTATCTAGTGATTGCATCTCCACTAACAATAGGTAAAACATTTCTGTAAATTAAAAATAAGAAGTTTAATTAATAAACATTCTTTGAACACCTCAAAATTTTGTATAAATAGAGCCAAAAATCTACTGTGTTAGAGAGAGTTAGGTCAATAGTCTTTAACCGACTTCATGTCTGTGTAATTTTTGAGGGGCTTCAGCTGCCTTC
The DNA here is from genome assembly GCA_028023455.1 of Epiperipatus broadwayi. Classification (NCBI taxonomy): domain Eukaryota; kingdom Metazoa; phylum Onychophora; class Udeonychophora; order Euonychophora; family Peripatidae; genus Epiperipatus; species Epiperipatus broadwayi. Next base: position 1,323,631 of record JAQFVV010006438.1, on the reverse strand, counting down.
CTCTGTCTTTGGCTCCAATCTTCACCGTGCATGATGTAGCTTCTACCATTCAAGTGTTCCTATGCCATCCAAGAACCACCGAGGCCAAGAGACATGTCAAAGAATGCTGCCTGCCATACAAAATTTGTCTGTATTCCCTAGAAAGCTGAGGTAACCAGTCCAAAGTCATTATAATCGTATTACCTAAATTATAACTTGTAAACTCTCTTTAAATTAATGTTTTCTGTATATTTAATCTCTTTAAATCGCTCATCGGTGAGTATGTTAAAACTAATAATTATTTCTTTTCTTTATATCGATTCCCTATAACATAAATTAATACTACTATAAAACATTTCATCCAACTCTCGCTTCTTACTTTCTTTTATAAATTAGTGTGGTTATAATTTATTTTAACTGATATTTTTATATTTTTCACTAAACTTTTATTTTTAAATGCAAATCAAACCCGGTTTTATGAATTTAGAAGGGGCTGGGGATTAATGAGTTCTTATTTATTTATTTCTAAATAGTTTGTGAGACTGAGTTTTTCTTGTAAAATGAATATATGCTTTTTTTAAGAAAATATGTTTTATCGTAAAAGTATGCAAAATATATAAATATTTTTTCAATCTGGGGTGGATTTTGGTGTCCATTAGTTTTATTAATCTTTTTATTTATCATCATTGCTAAAAAGGTGGTTGAAGAAATTCTATTTTGTTGTTCGCACTTTTAAGTGCATGAATTTTAGTTTTTTTATATATTTAAACAAAATATTATTGATTCAAGATGGAGGAGAAATGCACGCTTCATTAGTAATAGTTTTAATTTCTGATAAATGACTTTATTTTAACATATCATTACGTATTTGTTAAATGATTTAAGGTTGTAGGTCAATATTTAAACTGAATGATCTCATATTCTTATTTTTAAAAGCGTTGTTAGCATAGGCCATTTTTCATATTACTAAGCTTTATCTAGAGATGTGCTTTGGAATGCCCGAGTCATCTCCTCTTCGTTTCAGGTCGTAAACAGGGCGATAAATGACCCTAGACCATATCTATATATATACTCGCGTAATGAGAGCAATGCATGGGATAATTCCGGCGAAGTTTGGCCCATTGTATCTCCATCCGAGGACTTTTTGTCAGCCGATTCCACAAAATGTGGGGTGGCAAGTCGGCTAGACTGTTTTCTTCTGTATTATTATGATAAAGCACCTCAAAATATTGAATCTGCAGATATTCGACCATTATGCTAACACCGCAATTTCTTATAGTTCGTTTTTCTTTTAGCCTGTTTGACAAAATAAATCGTAATGATATGTGATAATGAAACATTTTTTTTTCTTTGTAATATTTTCCATTGGAGTTTAAATCCAACCTCTCATGAAGCTGCTTTCCCCTTTATTGAATAAGCCATTCCCGCAATTATAGTTTCACTATATTCTATTTTGAAATGTCGAAAATGTAAAATAAATGTTTTTTAGTATATTTTGATCACAATGTATCCTCATTTTACTGTTGTAAATAAAATCTATAAATGAAAATATGTATCCAATGCCAAGGGCATTATATTCAAGTCCTATAATCAGTGAAACTCTTATTATCATATGTTTACAAGTGTTTCTAAATATATAAAGTATACCAACCACCCAGATCTATTTTTTAATATTTAATAAAACCTATTTTAGTTCAGTATTGTAACCACCACACTAAATTCATATCTGTCTAGATAAAAATAATTGTACCAAGTTTTTTTAATGTTTGTAATGAAAATAAAGTTTTAAAAGCGTTTAATTGAGTATACATATATAAAATCTTGAATTTTTGTTAAAATAAATAGCTATGTTTTTAAACTTAATCCAGTTGTTCAAATCTCATTAATATATTTATTTATGTATGTTTTAACATATCTCTCATCATCATCATCATCATCAGCTCAGTTCTCATGCAAAACGATGTAGCACCGGGCCCGGAAATAATTTATGTAGTATCACCATAGAGTGTTGTCCGTAGTGTTATAGATTTGGGGAATGGGCAAATAGGTTAGAATTCATGATTGCTCCTGACCTGTGCATCTTGGGCATGATTGGATTCAGGGTACTTTTGCTTAGATTCTAAGTCTTGTTGGATGGACATACATTTTCGACCCGTACAATATATATATATATATATTCTTTTCTTTTTAAAAACTTTATTTATTTCTCTCTTAAAAGTTAAAATTAAAATTTATGAATACTTGGTGAAGAGGAAAAAAATCACTTAATATTTTTATAAAATTGAAAATTAAAATCAAAACTGATAAGTAAATTAATGAAGAGAGAGAATGAAAAATATGTTTATTTTATTTTTTCTCTCCCTTTTACAATTATTTATCACAAATTAAAATTGTCACATTATTATTTTAAATGACAATGTTTGCAAATGTTCATATTATCATTTGAGAAAAAATCATTAGGGAAAATGAAATCTATCATTTCCACCTTAATTAATATATTCTAAACTATTTGGCATGGCCAGAGTTGGCCATTGCTTACAATATATATATATATATGAGTTTCATGTTTTTAAAAAGCTGGTTTTAATAATTTTTTTTACTAAAATATGCTAAATTCAAAAACCAATTTTAAAACTTAGAAAATCAGTTTTGATTCGAAAATTATTCTTAAAAATGAAATTTTATTTTGTAATGCACCTTTTAACCTTTAGTTTGTGAAAATATACAAAAATGTGAAAAATTTTCAACAAACCATTTGTGTTTCAAACAAAACAACTTTAATATACAAACATTTACAACTTTGTTCCAAATGAAAAGTATTCATTTCTGTATTTATCAGATGGCATCTGGCACAGTTCAAAAATAAATATACATCTATTGTTTAATTAGATCAATTTGTATAAACACTTTTTAAAAACATTTCACAAAACTCTTATATAAAAGAGTGTGTTGCACTTGCCATAAATGATCTCAATGCTTCTCATATGTGGAATGAGACTTATGCTCAAATTATAATGCTTTACAACAAAATTACAAGGGTGTTGAGGTGCTAGCAGAGAAGGTATATAAAGTACTCTTACAAATCAATAATAAATAAGTAAAAGCTGAGTGCTTTTCATAGCTATAACAATAAATAATGTGGAGTAGTGTGTAGATGATAATATGCAAATTATATGTGTATTGTTTAATCTGTCCAATGCTTAGAAATATCAAAGCAAGTGTTGTGTCTGTTAATGGAGTTATTGTTGCTAGTGATAAAATATGCTTCCTTGATCTTTCATTTACAGTCATTTTTCTCAATGCAAACTATTCTAGGGTTGGAGAATTCAAACATGTGATCAGATTTTTTTGAGTGCTTAAAAAAATTGAAGAATTATCATTGTTTTTCTGTGCTCTTTTGTATGTGTACTTAAGTTGGATGACTCATTTGGTAATAGTGTCTTTGGTTTCACAATAGTAAATGGCATCGCATTCAGACTGAGGGCATGAAATGCTGTAAATGACCTGTGGAGTCTGAGCGAGGTCCACTTTATCTTTAGAATTGTTTATAAGATAGTTAGTGCTGGGGAGTGTGTGAAAGCTGATTCTAAATTTGTTAGATAAATATTTAATTAAATGATTAGAAATTTTAGGAATATAAGAGAGGGTTAAGCCACTAAACATCACATGATCACCATCTCATACTAGCACATAATTGTTGTAAACAAAAGCTAAAACTCTCCATACAGTAGTGCCACCCTGTGCCAACCAGAGTAATCAATGGATGCCAAAAGGCTTGAGCATAAAATTCCTATCTAGTGCCTACTCATCCAATATTCCCAGACTAGTTTCTGGCTTGTGGCCATCATCTCAGATCCAGGGCTCCTCACTGATGATGGCCACAAGCCAGAAACTAGTCTGGGGATATTGGATGAGTAGGCACTAGATAGGGATTTTATGCACAAGCCTTCTGGCATCCATTGATTACTCTGGTTGGCACAGGGTGGCACTACTGTATGGAGAGTTTTAGCCTTTGTTTACAACAATTATGTGCTAGTATGATATGGTGGTCATGTGATGTTTAGTGGTTTAACACCAATCCTGCCTAATAGGATAGTGGTGGCTATGGTTGTTTAAGAGCCAAAGACACCAAAATGTATGGGTGCTGAATTGAGTTCAGACCCATATGACTATATAGGCTATTGAGCTTAGATTGAAAATATTTTTGGGTTTTCAATTTCATTCTCATAGTTTTGTAGTAAAGTATAGTTAAAAGGTGGCTGCTGGAGGGTTGCATTAGATCCTAAGATCTAGGTACAGTGCTCTCAGATCCAAGGCTCCTCACTGATGATGGCCACAAGCCAGAATCTAGTCTGGGGATATTGGATGAGTAGGCACAAGATAGGGATTTTATGCACAAGCCTTCTGGCATCCATTGATTACTCTGGTTGGCACAAGCTCGCACTACTATATGGAGAGTTTTAGCCTTTGTTAATAAGGGAGGGTGATGTGTGGAAGGTTCAGATCTGTAACACTGTCTGTGATTTTCCTGTAAATTTGTTAATAATTATTTTATATTTGAAACTCGCATTTAATAAATCATTGATGTAGAGAGAGATGTTATATTTCCTATCAGATTCAAATTTGCATAAGTGTAGGTTCCTAAATAAAAGGGCATTTAAACCCTTAAATTTATGAGAATTAAGAGAATTGGAGATCGGGTAGATAAAACCTTTGATTTCAAATGGCTTTATGATCATAGAATAATTTACAATTCTTCCTACTTGAAGTCCAGATATACCAATCTTTTCAAGTCATCTTCACAAGTAATGTTGATGATTAAGTTGGTCTGTTGTTGAATTTCTTGTAAAATGCAAATGGTTGTGTGTTCAGTGGCTGCAAGAAACACATCGTCAACATACCAACACATATATAATATTAGGATAGTATTATACATTTGATACAATTTTCCAGTATAAATGTGTTTTTCACTTTTTGAAATAGTTCTTAATCATTCACAAAATTATGCCTTTTAACATCTCCATAATTTTTGCGTCATTTCCAAGTCTGTAAAACTTTACTTTTTGAGGCATATTTTCATTCAGAGGAATAAAAAAAAGTCACAAAGTTGGGTCATGGTGTTTTTAATTAAAAAATATTTAACACTTAGGACTTGTGCAGCAGCATGTTGTTGTGGGGAAACTTGTGCTTTCCCCAGAAAAGCTTGCTTGAAAGTTGTTTCAAGCACTATAGCTATTTTTCTTTTTGCTTTTCCTAACCAAAAATAGATTTTCATATGATTCCAAATTTTTACCTATTACAAAATTGACAATGGCACCAAGACTTTACTCAATGACAATGATTGGCAGACCGATGCAGAGATCTCTGAAAGAGGCATCTAGAAGTGGAATTACACACTACAACATGCTCGCTCACCCTCCAGAGAATGATTCTGCTATTTTGGGGTAATTCTTGTATAAATGACAAGAAATTATGTAATTTGAAAGCAATATTTGTGATTAGCATATTTTCCCATGATCTGCACTAGTTTATGTTTTTTAAAATTATAAATAATTTAAAATAGTTTTTATATTATACTGTTGAAATGGAAGAGTTGGTCATCGGGACCTGTTCCATATATCAATGTATATTAAATTACTATTTATAAAAAGACATAAATTAATACATACTTTCAAAATAATAACTAATTATACTAAAATTTGCTAAAGGTTTTCTTTTATCACTTTCTGAGAAAGCACATCTTTTTAATTACTAACTGTTAAGTTAGTCTTTTCAAAACATTGTTTATCTGTAGATCATTCTTTACATTAAGAGAAAGCACAATTATTTGATATTTATTAAGCACAATTATTAAGCATTCTTTATATCTAAAAGACAAGAAAATAATATTCGTCTTTTATTTTTCAAATGAAAATCTTGATCATTAGACTTGTATTACATTTTGCTGCTTAGTCATAAAGATATCAACATGTTATTTTAAAAAACAACTCTCAGCAAGTATACTTCATGTTTATTTATAAATAGAGTGAGCAAGAAAATTTTTTAATCACTGGAATATAAGCAGGGAAGTTATTTCCCAACAATGTGTTATATTGTGTACATTACCTCATTTGTTAATATTTTTTAAAAATAAATTATTATAATTTAATTTCTACGCCCCCAATTTTTTGCACTCACATATTTTTTTCTTCAGATTACTAATTATTTGTTAGTTAGAGATTATCTTAAGATTTTAAGCCCAGATATGAACTTTAAACTAAATGAAAAATTAATAAAGCTATTATTTATTAATTAAATACCACGTATGTACATTAATTTAAATGCATGATTTTTTTTTCTTTAAATGTAAAATTCCTATTTCTCCACACCGGATCCAGAGGAAGGTGGTAAGCAAGGTAAGCAAGGCATGAGAGTGCTTATACAAGAGGGGCATGGAAACGGTGCAGCATTAAGAATATATTTATTTTTGTTCTGTGACAAATATTAATTATTGTGGCTCGATTTATTATTTCTACAAAATAAGGAAATGTAAACATATTAAAATAAATAATTACTTCTTGAAGTACAATTTATCAATTATAATTTTCTACTGTTTGTTTTTCTCTTATGGTAATTTGTGTTATATCTTCTTATGCTGGGTTTATAAAATGCATATTTCAAATCACATAGCTATGTTATACAAAAATGGAACAGTCTATTTTGCTTTTAATATCCATGCCATATATATATATTGTGATTTTACTATTAGTATCCATTGTGACAGTCAGTCTTAAATGACAGGCACAAAGATGGCTGCAAGCATAGTTGCAGCCCAAACAAATGTACATATTATAATAAAAGCAGTGGTCTATGCAAGTATATTTTCTCTGTTGCTTACCCACATAATATATTGTAAATAAATAAGGTGAATGGTGACAATACTCTTATAAATAAATGAATGCGGATACTACATGTAAATATATATTTTGTGGTTTAATAAATGATATATTTTTCATTTTTTGATATAAATAAATATAGTGGGGGATTAAAGAAATTATCACTGGAAACTTAAATGTATTTGCAAGTAGGAACATGTTTTATTTTTATTTTTTTTTGGATTGTCAAACTTTGTATTTTTTTCTGTTACATGTTGAATATTTTTTTTGAAAAACTTAAAAACAATTTTAATGTGACAACATGTATACAGTTTAAGTTTTATAAATTTTTTTTAGAACTTAATTTTCATGACTGCAGGCTAGCCAATGACCTCTTTCTTTTATTGTATAATGTTTTAGGACAAAAAAATGTAGAAATTGTATTAGTGGTCATTTGGCTTGACATCTAAACAAAATTACTTAATTAAATAAATGTAATTTTATTTTATTATTTAAAGAAATCAAGGGATTGGAATTAAAATGGTCTGAGATATTCTGAAATTAATTAAAAGATAAAGTTATCATAAGACAAAAAGTTTTTAAAGAGATAACTAAAAACAAGTCCAATGTTTGGACTTAAATAATTAAAAACAAAGATTAGTAATTTAATTAAAACAGAAATGTAAGAGCAATAGCTCGTGGAGGAGATGAGAGAATACACCCTGTACTGGGGGTGATATATAAATGCTGGTCAGGTAAAATTGGGGTCACTCTTTCTCTTTTTGTGGGCAGTATAGTTTTCCGAGAATACTGACTAAAAAGAAAAATTATTAGCATAATAAATATTTTTCAGAACGCTGAACAAAAAGAATTATTAATAGCTGAACATATTTTGAAAGTGCAGACCAAGAAATATAAGAATTATTGACTAAGAAAAAATAAATAAATGAAATTATTATTGTCAAATATGCTTCCTGAGAAGTGTTAACCGAAAGCAGAAAAAAAAAAAAAAGAATACTGACCAAATAAATAAAGAAGGAATGAAGCAATACATAAGAAACTCTGAGATTTAAACTGAAACATTCTTAATGTGAGGCACCATACAGGTTAGACATGACATTCCAGAACAAAAAAAAGTGAGTGAAAAGTAAGCTAAAGTTTTATATCACTAAAGGAATGGAGTCAAGATTTATTTGGGACACAGCAATAAACATGGAGTAGAAGACCCATTCGGTACATCCACACCACTCAAAGCCCTATATAGCCATCCAGTGATGTGACTTTCTATTTTTTAAAGTGTAGCTGCTATAGACAATTTTGCCAATCTCCATCGAAACCATGTTATCAGTCACCTGCACAACAGATATATATCACCCTCAGAATCCTAGCCCAGAGAAGAACGAAGCCTTAAGAAAGTATTATTTATGTTTTTATCCATATTTTGTGTTTTTTCTTCTTATTATTAATTCCATATTTTATTGTTAATTGCTATTATTAAATGAACCAATGAATTGCGTCATTCATTTATATATGTTTCTTTTGTAATTTTAACTTAAGGATATATGTAATTCATTGGAATATCTAAATAAATTATAAAAAAAGAAAAGGGAGAGAAAGAAAATATGAATGTTAACATTTCAAAATAATTAAATAGAAATAATTGTGGGGAGTGGACTTACTTTTAAATAATCGGATTTAGCTTATTCATTACTTCAGCTATGTTTTATTAGATAGCAATCTGCTACATGCAGGATAACAGAAGAAGTAATAACATTTTTTTTATCTAAATGAGCTATTACTGAGGAAGTAAATAAGTCTACTAACTAACTTAATGGTTTGATCATTGGATGTATGTGTTTCACCTTTAAATAATGGGAGTTATGTATTTTATCCAACCATGTGCAGGATTCTGAAATTATAGTTTAGCACAAGTTTGTTTCCCTATTAAATTTATTCCATCCGCTATATGCAGGATTGTTTTCATAAGGAATACAAGTGTATAAGAAAGTGTTCCAAATAATTTTTGTTATTGTCCGCTACATGCAGGATTCATATTCTGGAACTTTTAATATTCAAATATAGTTAACTCATGGCTAAATTGTTATTTTAATTTAAACAAAGTTATAAATCATCACAAATGGAAAGGTGAGGGCCATTTTTTTATGAAACATGTGCATAATACAGCCAATACACATTATATTTCCGCATAAGGGAATTTATTTCAAATTTTGGTTTAAAGTGTAAGCAAGGGAGAAACTCAGATCATTCCTTCCCATTTATGAAACTATTTAACAAATTATATGCTTGAATTTTAATTAATATTTTTTTATGTGTGTGTTTATTTTTTTATTTGTTTTGTAAATATTTATATTATCCTAGAGAGCTTAAAAAATTTAACATATAATTTTAAAGTATAGCGTTCTGCTGTGTAATTTATAATTGTATTATTGTTGAACCTTTCCTGTTAATGAAGCAACACACCACTTTTCCAAGATAAAGAATAGGTTGAGTTAGTCAGGGATTAATCTTTATCGGGACAAAGAATCATTCATTAGGCATCCACTTTTCTGTTGATTTTATATATAAAAATATAAAAGAGATTCTAACTCTTTATTAGTTACATGATAATATCCCTTGGGAAGGGAAGCAGTCTCTTTCTTGAGCTGGTGTGCAAAGGTTGCAGTAAATGAACCTTTCAAAGGTATGATTATAGTATTGTATATTTTAGATGCCATTAAATATTTCTTAATTGCTGCTCGATTTTATAAAATGCATTTCAAAGGGTCGAGGCATGCGACCAGTACAAATATATATATATTGTGATTTTACTATTAATATCCATGTCATTTATATATATATATATTGTGATGATTATTTGATATTTGTAAAATAATAATAACCAGATTGCCACTAGAGGGCGAGTGACTTAGTTTTATGTGAAAGTTTATATTAGTTTTCTTGCATTGTAACCTGGAATATTTATCATGCAAGGAATTTGGGATCAGTTGAGGCAATAGATTTGTCTAATAGTCACTGCAATCCATTGTAATTGCAGGTGATTACTTGCATTAACACAAGATATTGCACCATGCAATGCCACATGTAGTGATATGATGTTGACCTATGCAAGCATAATGAAGCAAACAAAGCTTAATCAGAATAAACCAATGCATAGCAAGCAAATAGTTAATACAAATAAAGCAAGAATACAACTGAGCTTTCATAAATATACTGTTGTTAATGTTTTAAATCTAGATATTTTAACACCAGAATTAAATGAAAATAATGTTAGACTGCAGGAAGCATGGACAGAAGAGAGCTTAAGTTATATACATGCTAAATTTAAAGTGATGATACCAAATCAACTACTTCATTCATTCAAGAGATCTTTTACAGATAAACCTACTGTTCTAGCAATAACAGACTTAAATTGCCCTTTGTTCAGATTTTTAAAAAATCTTTACATGATGAAATACAGAAGCATAACAAGTGGGATACAATTTTTAGAATTGCAGCCCATCCAAACCCAAGGTATGTTATTTTGGAATGCTTTAATGAAGAGAAAAGAAATAAATTTAATAGATCAATATGTACTCTAGGTAGATGCGCATTAGTAAAGATCTATCAAGAAATAGAGAACATTATTTCAGGCCTTGTAAAAAAACACTTAGCTTAATTATAGTGTTAACAATTTTCAGAGATTAATGGCTCCATTTGATACAGTAATATTTTTTTGACCAATGTTTTAAACATTAAAATATATATTCTTATTAAATATAACTACATAGTATCATTAATTTATCTGTATCTCTTTTACAATAAAACAAACAAAAAACAATAATGCTTAATATTATAAAAGATGTATTTTTGTTTTTAATTATCTTTAAATATAACTGAGGGAGGGGGATATATTATAATAAATTAAGTTTCCAAATAAAGTTTGCAATTATAATAATAACCTTGTTCGCTACTTTGCTTATATTAAAAATAAATTTGTCAAAAATTAAATTGTATAGCGTTGGTGACCTTGTGGTTAGCATAGCTGTCTTACAAGCAGCTGGCCTGGGTTTTCTTCATGGTCAACGCTTTGAAATATGAAAAAAAAATTGTAACTTATGGGATAGAAAAACATCACTTGCTTAGTTTAAATTTTAAATGCATATTTCGTTCATCTAAGTTTCTTCTATTTTTATTATTATTATTATTACTAATTTTTATTTTATATATTTTTACAATTTTTATTATTCTATAAATTTTTGTTGTATATATGTAGGGTATCTTAGTGATTAAAGCTGGAGAACACAACAAAGATGAGCAACTGCTATAGCTCTCACCAGCCATCAGTTGCAAATCCTATAATTACTTCTTTTTCACAATTTAGTGTTTTCTCTGAAAAGTTTTTGGAGAATCTTTTGTTTTGCAGTGGGTTATTTATAGAATATACATATTAAAAATTACCCCAAATTCACAAGTAAACTAGACTAAACAAAAAAATAAACTCTAAAACACAAACAATGGTTTCACTGTCACAAACAGACTTTTCAAGTGTAAAGGACTAAAACATAACAAATTTATGCTATATATTGTCCACAATTCCACAATCCCACAAACTCTTAATATTAAAAAAAATTTTAAACATGTTAATTGCTTCAGCATCATAAATTTTTAATAATAAAGATTCTTTAATTTTTTTAAAAAAAATTATTTCTTTCAAAAAAGACAGCCATGGCCTCATTAAAACTAATATTGTGGCTGTATGTTTCATGGATATATAAAACAGAACTAAGATATTTATTTCTAATTGTACTTTTATGTACTTTTATTCTTTTATTTAAGCTCAAACTACTCTGACCGATATATACTTTCTTATAAAAATTATACACTACTCTAGGAATAGTCTTTCCATCAAAAATTTCTTTGTATTATTTAATACATTATTCAAAGTAATCCCATTTTCTCAAGCAATTTTCTTATTTCCAAATAAATTATTATTTTTACATACAATTTTATAAAAAGACAATTTAAATGTCAAAGAAATAAAATCATATTTTTCTTTATCCTTTACATCATTACAAATATTACTATTAAATAAAATACTTTTAACAAATTTATCAGGGGAGTCAAAGCTCATATAATCTTTATAAAATTGACCTTTTGAAATAAAGCTACCCTACCTCACTATAATTATTTAAACTCTTATTACTATAACAATAATTTCTTAAAGCAGTTGCTTTATGAGATACAGATTGATAGCTATCAGGTTTAATTATAGACCTTAATACTTTACTCTTAACATAATGACTATATACAAAACAATTAGTCTTTACATTTCTAATCACCAATAGATCTCAAAATTTTAATTTAACAAAATCTAACCCCTCTCCTTCTACCACATATTTAATAGAAAGATTAAAACAGTTAAACTCACTTACTAACTTTTTCAATTTATCATTCTCAACTACATATCTAACAAATAACATTAAATATAAGCAATTCTTTTTAATAATAGTTTCCTCAATATTTTAGTATTAGTCCTGTAATGTAGGGGTGCAAGGATGCTTTTCACATCTGCAATAAATGTGCAATCTTGCAATCACATCAAATTGAAATGAAATAAACCCTGTGATGTTATCCAATCTCATGTGAAAACATGTTTTTCTTTATCAATGTAGTCTCTTTTTTTTGTAATATTTCAACATTTTCAGCTATTACATTTTTATTTCAATTCTGTTTTTATTTGTGAAGAATAAAAAATGATGACAGTCTTTTTTCCAGAAGAAAAAATCAAGCCTGATGAATTCTCCCCAAGCACTGGATGTTTGGTGGTTTATGTAGGGAGACTGATGAATGTTCTATCATCAAAATCCAAGACAAGACAGTGGTGATTCTGATGGAAGCCACCAAACATAATGTTGAGAGGATTACACTATATATTTGGACTGCTGGAAGGCATACAAAACTAATGAATTGACAAATTCTGGTTACAAGCATTTTTGCATGAACCACCATATAACTTTGTGAATCCAGAAACTGGGATTCACACACAAAACATTGAAAGACTGTGGGGTTCCATGAAATGGTAAAATAAGCAGCAGCAAAAAACATGAGGGCAACACCTCAACTCATACCTGGAAAAGTTTATATGGCATAGAATACACAACAACATAAAAAAAATTTCTGCCAGGATAAAAAGTTAATAAAAGTCTTATAATTTATAATTCTTTATTTTTTGTGCATTTTTTTTGGGATTTTATGTTATCTTCTTTTTTAAAAAAATATGTTTATTAGCATTTCTGTGAAAAATGCTGGCATACTGTGCAATAATGTCTTCAGTAAAACTACATTTTTGGAGAGAAAATTTTCAATAGAGATCTCCATTTTGTGTTGCAAAAGTATCTATCAAATTGCTTGTTTCAATGTGACTATTATTAGATAGTAAGTATCGTATGTGTATATTTTATTTATTTTTGTAAATAATATTTAAAAAACAATAATTTAGTGCTTGATTTGTGCATATTTAAAGTAACATTTGGAAGTCCTGTAATGGCAGTGTTTTACATATTTTTAAGGACCAAGAAAATGTACTTTTTAAGATAGCAAATCAATTTGTTTTTCATGTAAAATGTTGTTTTTAATATTGGTTTATATATTGTTATAAATTTTAACATTTTTAGTGTGAAAGTCATATATTATACTTTTAGTGTGAAAGTTGTATATATTTGTGTTGCAAATCAAAATTTGTTATCAAATGATCTTTTTTAATATCCATTTCTTGTGCAAAATCATATATATCTCTTTTATTTTCTTATACTTTTAGTTGAATATTAGTTCTGCAACGTGGATCATGTATTAGACTTACTGTGCCTTTCACATTTGTATCAACCAGCTGATAACTTTGTAAATCTTGTGACAATATCATGTACAAGATTTGTGTACACTTTACTTTTTTGCAAATTTTGCTAAAAATATTGTGTATAAGATCTGTGTAAACATTATTTTGGTCAGATCACAAGATTATAAAGTTATCACTGGATTGATATGAATGTGAAAAGGTGTAGCAAGTCTAATACATGCTCTGTTTTGCAGAACTAATATTAAAGTACTGTTTTCTCTCCAAATAATTAATATAAACATAACAAATTATTATAAAAAATAGTTTGTATTTAAAGTTATTTGTTAGATATGTGAATGATTGTTTGTAGTTGAGAATGATAAATTGAAGGAGTTGGTAAATGAGTTTAATTGTTTTGATCCTTCTATAAAATATATTGTGGAAGAAGGGGAATCAGATTTTGTTAAATTAAAATGTTTAGATCTATTCATGATTAGAAATGTAAAGACTAATTGTTTGGTATATAATCATTAGGTTAAGAGTAAAGAGTTAAGGTCTATAATTAAACCTAATAGCTATCAATCTTTATGTTATAAAGTAGCTGCTTTAAGAAATTATTGTTATAGAAATAAGAGATTAAATAATTCGAGTGGAGTAGCTTTGTTTTAAAAAGATCAATTTTATAAAGATTATTTGAATACTGGCTACTCTGACAAATTTGCTAAAAGTATTTTATTTAATAGCAATATTTGTAATGATGTAAAGGATAAAAAATATGATTTTATTTTTTGTCATTTGAATTGTCCTTATAAAATTGTATGTAAAAATAATAATTTATTTGGAAATAAGAAAATTGCTTGGAAAAGGAATATTACTTTGAATAATTTATTAAATAATACAAAGGAAATTTTTGATAGAAGGGTATTCCTGCAGTAGTGTATATTATCCCTTGTCTTTGTAAGAAGATATATATAGGTCAGAGTAGTTTGAGCTTAAATGAAAGAAGAAAAGTACATAAAAGTAGAGTTAGTAATAAATATCTTAGTTCTGCCTTGTTTATCCATGAAAAAGGTAGAGGCCACCTTATTAATTTTGAGGAAGTTAAGATTGTCTTTTTTGAGAGAAATGAAATAAAAAGAAGAATTAAAGAATCTTTATTATTAAAAAAAAATTATGATTCTGAAGCAATTAACTTATTTAAAAGTTCTTTTAATATTAAGGTGTAGGGGAAGTAAGTGAAATTGTGGATAATGTTTAATTTAAATATAATGTTATTTTGTAGTTCTTTACACTTGAGAAGTCTGCTTGTATCACTGAAACCAGGTAGTGTTTTAGAGTTTATTTCCTTGGCTAGTCTGGTTGAGTTGTGAATTTGGGATAATTTTGATTATATATATATATATATATATATATATATATATATATTAGGGTTAAATATATAAATACTGAAGAATAATTCATCTTATTATTTAGTGGACTTGTACTTCATAAAAGAAATTGAATGGCAGTGTGCTATTCATTATTGTAAATAAAAAAATAATATATATAATTTTCATGTAAATATTTCAAGCTATATATATATATACACACTTTACGAAGTGGGTGCTCATAATCGCTAGTTGTGCTAAACTTTCAAATCTTCAGTACAGAGAATAAGTGAGTCCATTTTCATGAATACACCTTTGTTTTGCAGCAGTGAGTTTTACCAATTAAATAATTTTACAATGTACAGACTTACGGTTAATTAAATGATGTCAAAATCATAGTTTATTTGACATTTATATATAAAATTCTTTTTTTTTTTTATTAAAAAAACTCCAAATATCCTAACTTCCTAATGTCATCTGTTTAACTTACATAAAATTAGAAATATAAAAAGATATAATTTTGAAAAATATTGTTTTTCTTAAAAATGACAATTAATTAAAGAACGACATAAACAAACTGAAAGAGTGTGGTTTTAAATACAGCAAAACAAATATGCAGATTAAGTTCTGAGCTCTGAAAAACATGTTTTTTTGATCAGTAGATGAATATAAAAAGACTATAAAAGCAGCTTAAAGATAATATAGACTTGTGTTTCTATTACTTGTGCTGTATCCAGTGAAGTCAGAGCAATAGTTCATCGAATAATCTTCATGTATATTTATGATAAATAGTGAGGTTGATTTCAGCCAACAAAAGATTGTGAGCAACATTTATTGGTGAATCTAACAGTAAATTATGGTAACATCAACAATAAAAGGCTTACCATTCAGTTAAGAAAAATAAATAGGTAATCCAGTTATGTAAAATAGTTTTCAGCATATTTCTCAACTGCAATGATGATAATCCACATGGTGTATTTATATATATCTCAGGATGACAAGCAAAAGGCCATCAGATTTATAATTAACTTTGCCTAGTAGTGACTGTGGGAAAAGTGGATAATCTTCCAAGACTTATGAAGGAGTCTTAAGGTATAGTTTTTTAGTTGCTGTGCCAAGGGAGATGTTAACTTTGCCCATATATAAAGTGCTTTAATACTTTGTAATTGCCATAATTAGGGCCTAGGACTACCAACATTCATAAAAACAACCTGAAACTATGCCAATGGACAAATGATAATCATGCTTAATGAACTATATTATAAATTATGTAGATTTTCAGAATCCAGAAGTGAATTTGATTTAATGATAGTGCACAAGATTTCTCTCTAAAAAACATTAAGAACTTTCATTATTTAAATGAAAAAGACATAAGAATATAATAATATGTTGGACTAAGTCCATCATCTACCATTAAATGTTGTATGTATAGAAAATTTTAAACTTTATTTAAAATTTTCAACTACAAACAACTTATTAGTAATAATACACAAATAAACAACTCAGGTTAGTAATTACACAACATTTCAAATATTATTCTCCACTCTTCTTCAGATATTGCTGACCTGACTAGTAACGGTATTAGCATAGGAGTTGTTTGACTTCTATGCTAATACTGTCACTGCTCATGCCAGCAACACCTAAAGAAAAGTGAAGAATAATACTATTTGAAACATTGCTAATTAATTTCCTATGCTAATATTGTCATGGACAGGCCAGTAACACCTGAAGAAGAAAGACTAATACTATTTGAAACATTGTTAATTACTCTTCTATGCTAATGTTGTCACTGATTAGACCAGTAACACCTGAAGAAGAGTGGAGAATAATATTACTTGAAATGTTGTGTAATTATGAATCTGTATTGTCTATATGTATGTTATTACTAATAAGTTGTTTATATTTGAAAAGTTTAAATAAAGTTTAAAATTTTCTATGCACTCAACATTTAATGATAGATGATGGAAATATTCCAACATATTATCACATCTAATGTACCATCATCACAAACCTTCAGGCAAATACTATATAAAGAATTATCATTTATTTAATGATATAATGTAATTTTTTTATCATCTTACATTTTGAGACTTTGGTAAGGAGTTACTTTCATCACTTCTAGTAACAGTAGAAAAAAATATTTTAGGTTAAGAGAGTAAATTGTCAAAAAAAAAAAAAATCACTTAATTTAAATTAACATTCAAGTTGTAACTAAGAGGAATAAGAGACATTTGTTCTCTAATCAATATTCATAATCACTGGTTCTGTGGATATTCATAAACTATAAAAAAGATAAAAAAAACTAGAACTGTTATTTAATTAAAGGACAAATACATGCCACTTAAATCTCCTAATGTAAACATATAAATAACTGTGATAAAGCTGTGTTGATTCTTTATTTATCATTATCATACTCACGTGTATATACCTGTATATGATTTTTTTTAATAATATGTGGTTAAGGTTAGAAGGTATTATTGTGTTATCATTATTTTCCAAGTATATGCTTTGCACTAGATATAACCTGAAAGCAAGAATAGTGAATATAATAAAAATGCTGAAGGATTGAATTAATGTATGTAATATAGTTTTTGACTTTTGAATGTTTTTTTTTCTCTCATGGGTCATAGCATCAGCCGGGAAGCAAACCCGCGAACTCAGGACAACTGCTTGTAAGGCAGCTGTGCTGACCACTCAACCACCAATGCTTGAATGTTGTACCTCATATATCAATATTTATCAATGTTAAATATAAATTAAAAGCTACTTTTATGAAGCCATTCTTTTTGAAACTATTTAAATATAAATGAAACTATTTAAATGTAAATGACATACCTTGAAATATAAATTGCAATCTGAAATAAATTTATAATAGAATAATTATAAACAGAAAGCTTTAATTTGATCTTTACCGGTAGTTTGGGATTATGGACACTATTACTTAAATGTACTAATTGATATAAACTAATGATTATAATCATCAATAAATGTCAATGTTTTGACTACAAATCATATTCCAGCCCAAGCATGAGAAATGGCACAACTATTAACCCTATTGTTATAAAACATGTTTTAATGTGGAGTTTAATTAGGATCAGGTGTTTGAGACTATTGCATGCTATAAAAATAACAAATGTAAAGATTAATTAGCGTAGATCATGTATTTAAGAAGTTTACAGTCACCAAAGAAAATAAATATCTACAAAGGAATTACATATACATGAATTAAAATATAAGAATAGAGATTAGATAGTAATTAAATGGATTAAATAAAAGAAAAAATCAGAATGAAATAAGCTAAAATGCAAGATTATGAAGGCAATGGTATAGGCACTATCAGATATATAAAAAAGAAAATAAAGTAGATATAATTTAATGCACATGAGCATTATAGTCAAAGCAAAAATACAAGCTGAAGGAGTGGAAACTGTACAGGTACAAATGACCAAAGAGTCATAAACCTTAATATCAATGATATTAGCAAATAATAACGTACAATATATATATATTGTAGAAGGGCCAACATTTCTCATGAAAAAAAGATACTGAATAATTTATAATGATGATGATGATGAAAATATTTTTAAAATGCTTAAAATGTTTATACTAATACAAGATACTCTGAAAAGAATGGGTGGGATGTTAAAATTATTGCAAAATAACTAGAACTAATGAAAATAAATAAAAGGAAGCTAACACCGAATATTCAAACAAATAAATGACTAACAGAAACAAATAGATAACACAAACAAGAATTTAGAAGATGGTCCAAAGAAAATAAAAGTTATCAAAAAAATTGATAATAATATGGTAAATATGAGAAAAGAAATAAAAGAACTGCAAATGTTAAACCAGAATGTTAAAGATTTAACTCAAGAGATAAAACAAAGTAAAGAAGAAGAAGAAGAAAAAAGAACAATCCAAGATGAAAATCAGAAGGGATGTGAATAAGTGCAAAAAGAAATAAATAGAATTTTCTAATACCCCAAAAAGATGCAAATCAAAGGAGAATAAGAGGAAGAATCACTGTTGTAAAATTGTCAGTATTGAAGCCAAATTAAAAATAAGAGAGCAGACAGAAATAAGAAAAAATTGCTAGAAGTTTATGAAAAAATAAAGAATATTGACATTGACCAAAGTGAGAATAGACCAATGAGAAGATCACCTGCAATGATACATAAGGTGGGAATGAACTATATATAGAGAAAATGGAAAGAAGCTGAGTTGAGACCTCAATATCTATAACCACAATCCAATTTTTAACAATAAGAATGTCTGCAGACCACATTAAAGAGATTTTTATCAAATATTTAAATAGATTTAAACACTCCCATGTTTGGAATCACTTCATGATTTTAATAACATGCCCATCACTCTGATGAATATATTTGTGTTTGGTAATTTAATTTCAGAGGAAGTAAAAACCCATTTACTAAATAAAAGCTTATGCTATTAGTGAAAAAGTGTTATTTCTAATAGTTGATTATATAATTAATTTACTTTTCCATTTTAACACAGACAAAATAATTGGCGCCAATTTTATTAATGTAATATGACATGCGATATAGTCAGTCGTTATTAAGATGATATTATTAAGATAATCAGCACCGCAATGCGCATAAATCTGCGCAGACTAAATTACTTTTAATGATACTTTAATATTGTATAATAAAGATGAAATTTAATAACATTTTGAGATGCATAAAAAATACCTCCTGAGAAAATTTTAATCTTTCCGATTATTAAATACTACATCATCTAGGGAAAAAAAAATATTTTTTTTTCCACTTAATAAGATTATAAAAATTTATTTTTAAAATTATATATTATATATTTTTCTATCCATCTATTTTTGATAATGATAATTTTATTTCGCGCACTCACACTACCTACACCTTTATTTTTATTCAGGCTACAGGGTAAAGGCGCTGAAATGTAAGGGTATCACATATATAGATACTGAACTGTTTCCAGATCTAAATGATTATGCAGGCAAGTTGGTTTACATTGAAAACATTTATGTTTTCAATTTGCCCTCATAGCTTGATAGTTAAAAAGATAGGTAAATGATAGCTGATTGAAGTTTCAAATGCACTGTTTTAAGATTCAAATTTATTTACTAAAGGGATCTATAAACTTGAAACTAATCAGGGGATCTTGGGTAGATAGCAGTGAATAGGGATTTGTTAAGCAATAGCACCTGGTATGTATTAGTTATTAAAATATACAGTAGGTGGCGTAAAGGAATATGGAGTAACGTTTTAAAGCTTTTTTTTTTTAAAAAAAAAAAGATATATATATATGAGTTTAATATTTAAGTTAAAAAGGTATATATATATTCAGCTAATAGTAAAAAGAAAAAGAAAATAGAAGACATAATCTCTTATACATCGTCTAGGGAATGATGTAATTAATAGTTTATGGATTTTTTTTAAAGCAATGAGTGGGAATGAAAATATTATTTAAGCATATATTAAAAATAGCACAATATATGTTTTTAACAATAATCTTATTAAAAGTCTACAAAAAAAATGGAAATTGATAAAATATGTTTATATATATAGGAGCATCTAGAAAGCTGAACGGAACGTTTTTTGGTTTTATGATAAATATTTAGAATGTTATGGAGAATTCGTAAACAATTTTTTTCTAATAACTTTATCATATTAAAACAGGCAAAACTCACTATATATATTGCCACACACAACAAGCTAGAGTAATCTGTGGATGCCAGAAGGCTTGTGCACAAAATCCCCATCTAGTGCCTCTAAACTTGCTGTGTGTGGCAATATATATATATAGTGAGTTTTGCCTGTTTTAACAACAGTTATACACAAGCATAAGAGGAGGTAGTCATGTGATGTTTATTGGCTTAAAACTTTATCATATGTGATAGAGTGTCCAAGTCTTACTTCCATATAATTAATTAGATAAAATAACATCTCTCTTTCTCTCTCTCTATATATAACTAATTTACTTGCAGTAGCTATTTCATTGTAATGCTATATTCTATCTTTTAATTTTTTAAGAATAGCAGTATCATATTGGAATTCTAAAATATATTTTATAGAACATTAGGATGGTTTTCAGGAAGTGGCAGATTCTGGTTACATTATAAAATTATCTCAAAGATGTTCTGATGAAGGCAATACTGATTGTTTTTATTGGGAAGATGTGGCTGAGGATAGATTACATTAGAAAATAAAATAAAAGATAGTGTTGAAAAAATTAAAAAAAATAACATTTTAAAATATTAAATAAGCATATTAATGGACCAATATATTTTATGTACGAATGTATTTATGGTTACAGATTGATGTATATAGAGACTCCAAAACTCATTTCAAATGAATTATTATATCTTTTTCTCTTTTTTTTCTCTTGAAGTTGAAAAGTTCATATTTATATGAGTGGTTGCTCTTGTTGATGATACATACATATGAACATTATGCACTTATTAAAGAGAAAATAAAATATATTATTTATAATACTTCACTCATATACACTTTAATGCACTGTATTTATAAAATTAATTGCATTAAAGTGTGTATGAGTGAAGTATTATAAAAATATATATGATTATATGAAGATATGCAAAAAAAGTGAAGGAGAAAAATAAGAGAAAATAAAATATTAAGTAAGTTAATTGACAATAATTTTTCTTTAACAGCAAAACATTTTTTATAAGAAAACAAAGGGGTAGGCAATATTTTTATTGCACTAGAAAAACGTTTAAAAATTAGAAGATTTCAATAAAAGTTTACATTGTACACTGCATATTGATATATAATTATGCACCCTATGACAACTGATTACAAACTATGCTCACATCTTATATTTAAACATAATAACAAATTTTAACTCATCCAGCATAATATATATCTGTACTTAAATAATTGTCGAAACACTTATCTTCATTGATTTATATAGTTTCATTATTTATTTACATAGTTTGAGCAACTAAAGTATAATCTCAGTGGTATAATATTATTGAACTGGGTATGATTCTCTAGCAATAATCATTCTTACTCATTCATCTGGATGGTTTGTAGAGATAATGAATAGCACAAATCAGATTTATTTATTTTGAAAGTAATAATGCTTCTATGACTTGCAGCAACAATAGTAGACATAATTAATAATATCTAATTAAGCAATTAATTATAAAAATGAGAAAACATTGGAGTATATAAAAATAATATTGAGTTACTATATATAAATATATTAAATCATCTTATATGGTGAAAATATCTAAAAATACATTAATTATATTTATATGCCTTGAATATAATATAGTAAATATATTAAAAGCATGTTAGACAGTAATAAAGCAGAATATTTAAAAATACTTTTTCTGTATGTTCATTAACAACCAAGTATTATGTTAGCCCAGAAAAGAAGAAAATTAATAACAATTAAATTATAAATTATATTTACTTAATGTGCTTAATTACATATATCTTTGGCTAAGTTTAATGTCTTATTTAATTTCTCATTTCCCTTTAATCTTTTTCAAGATATACATCCTTGCTGCACATAAACAATTGCTAATTACATACTAATAGTTTATGAAACAAAGTAAAAATTGACATAAAAAGATATTATATCAGTGAAAATATAAAATTTTACAGGAATAAAATTAATGATGTTAGTGTTTTCAGATATTTTAGTTATTATATAATTTATATTCTTACCCATTTTTACTATTTTAATAAGATTCATTTGATATTACCTTTTGTATTTTTATCTTGGTTTATTTCTACCTTTATTATGCATAGTCTAATTTTGAGAAAAACATTTTTGACAATCTTGAAAATTATTATTATTTTTTAAAAAAGGTCACTTTGTTTTTATTTGAAAGTTTTTTCTCTTGCGAATATTAATTTTTTCATAACTATACTTTTGTATTCATAGCTTTGCTGAATTTCATTTTACGTGAGTCTAATTTTGTTGTGACATCATTTTTATATTAGTTTGTTTGTTGGTTTTCAATTTCACACAATTCTTTGATTATTAGATATGCTATTGTCTCAAGGACATATTTTATTTTGTAGGACAGAGAATAATCATGTTATAAACAATTTTTAGACTCTCTACTCATTTTTTCACCAGAGATTACATTTCCAAGTAGTGATAGTTTTAAAGTTTTTCTTAGCATATTATTATATATTTTATACCACTTAAGAATAATTTCTCAAATCTGTAAGTGAAAACACATTAATAAGTTACATTTCTTTTAAAAATGCAAGTTAAGCTTTGGTTCACCAGTATTTCAATGTTAATTTTCTATTTCTTGTAGTAATTTTATACTTTTGATACTTTCAAACACTGGTGATAATCTTTAATTGACAATTCTAACTGCAGCTGACCTAAAATTAAATCTTCCCACTATTATCATTAACTGCTATGAACTGAAACAAAAAAACAAGCATATTTTTTTATACTTTATGTTCTCCCAAATGACAATTTGTTTACCAGAAATCAAAAACAATGCTACATGTTGTTTGACCTATTTTGTTTTTATTCCAGGTGTCAGCAATCCATGGCTTATGAGTCACATGCTTCTCTTTGGCCTTTGAGTTTAAAACTCTTTTTATCATGGTAGACTAAAATATTTTTATTGTTGCTTGTAATTTGTAAGTAAATATTTTTTTTTTATTATCTTTCATTTGATTGCCATTACATATAAGCAAAGATTTCAGACTATGTTGTCAGAAGTAGCTCTCAGATATTTTCACAAATCTGTGGAAAAAAAATTGTATTATTATTATATTGCTATTTTTATTTTTTTCATTTTATTTAATATAAAAAACTTTGCTGTCATGTAGTTGATTGCATCCTAAATGTTTTTCAAAAATAGAAAATGAAAGTGAGTTGTAATTTAAATAGTGCATCTAATATGGTATGCACCCTATTGGCACCACTATAATTTTAGTCTCTACATTGCTAAGTATGATAGCACCCATTATGACATTACTTTCTATATTCTTTAATGTTTAATCTTTTAACTATCAAAGTCTATTATGTATACTGTAAGTGGTAAAATATGTCATTTAATAAAAGTTAATTAATAAGCAATCAATTTTTTGGGCTGCAAAATGACAAGAAAAAAAGGCAAAAAAAACTGATGATGAATACAGTATGTTTAAAAGAGGCTGGATGAAGAAATGTATATTTGAACAAAATCACGTAGATATTTGAACACATTTTATTTGTAATGACAAGTTGTCTAATAATAAAACATTACAACATTAAACACACTTTTTTTTACAAATCATGTCACATGGAAAAAATGTCCTTAGAAATTACAGAAAAAAAGGATGAAACTAAAGAAATGCAATAATCAATATCTTGTTTATTTGTTGAATGTTATGATTAATTAGTGTACTGATATTAGTTTTGGTGTATCTTAAGGGATATCTAAGCATGGCAAAACATTTATAGATAGAAAACATATTAGAGATGTTTTCTAAGAATTTAAGAACATCTTTTCAGTGATTTAAAAAATAAAACTAGCAGAATAAAGAAAAATTTTCATATCCTACTATATGTCAAAGTTCTTAATGATAAACTATTAAAATAGCTACAGATCTATGAATAAACAATACAATAATTTAAAAACAGTATCTGCATTTCCCCTCATGGGTAATATATATTTGATGTAAATGACATTGCATATGATGATTTCCTGGACCAATATGTAGTAATTAAATGTTTTTATGAAAAAATTATTAGTTTTACTAGCTTTATACAATTAACTCAAAATAAAAATATTTGTGCTGCCATTTTGAAATTTCTGACCAAGGAAAGAATCAAAATTAATCAATCAGTTTCAAGTTGCACAGATAGAATATCAAGCATGATAGTTAAAAATATATGATCTACTTTACTCTTTAAACAACATATAGTGCATGATATTTTTATCTTTCATTATATTTTACATCAGGATGTGTGACAAGTAAGGATTCTGGGTTTGATAGTTAAAATAGTAACAAATGTTGAAAGAAATCTACTACAGATAGTTTTGTTTTCATTTAAAGAACTAAACAGACAATACTGTGATTTACTGTTGCAAAATGATTGTTGAGAGGGATAGTTTTGAAAGATTTCACTTCAAGTCTTAAAGATATCAAGACATTTTTATATCAAAAGAGCTTGTATATCTAGAGTCAGATAAATATGAATAGTTGAAAAAATATTTCTTATCATTGATATGACAGCTTATATAAGTAATTTAAATTTGAACCTACAAAAAAAAGTTATGTAATGGAAACTCTTTGCATACAGTATTTATTTGAAAAACATTTATGATTGTTTATGAAGAATAATGAAAGTGAAAATCTAATTCATTATGAAATCTTAAAAAGCTTATTAAAAGAATACACTTGGTGATAATGTTACAAAATACTTTGCAATAACTATAGAAGAGATGGAGCAATCTTTCATAAATCATTGTATGATTTTAAAGAATTAAAATCTACTTGCATTTAACAAGGCTATTGGAG
This sequence comes from Epiperipatus broadwayi, assembly GCA_028023455.1. Taxonomy (NCBI): domain Eukaryota; kingdom Metazoa; phylum Onychophora; class Udeonychophora; order Euonychophora; family Peripatidae; genus Epiperipatus; species Epiperipatus broadwayi. Next base: position 1,298,094 of record JAQFVV010006438.1, on the reverse strand, counting down.
CAAAAATTCATCATATAAAATTTTTCACTATTTCCAAAATTTGATTGAACTCAATTTGAATTATAACTAACAGATGATTTGTGGCCTTCTAAATTTTTAACTTTAAAAGTTGATTTAGAAAATATGGAAAGAAAAAAAGGTATATTCTACTATAAATCAGAAATGGATGGAATCATATCCAACTACTGCCAAGAATAGCAAATTGTTTTTGAAAAGTGGAATAATCTGTGATTGTTAAAGTCTATTCAAAATAGCTAGTTTCTCATCAGCTTTTGAATTGACTTAGTTTGGTAAACATATTTTTTGCAAAAATAATTTTATAAAAAGAAAATTAAGAAATAAACTAATGATGTGAACTTATCTAAAACTTGAAATTTCCAATTATTTATTAAAATTAGTAACAGTTTTTTGTTGCATTAGAATTTCAAAAATTGTATATTATCAAGCCCGACAAATTGGGTAAGACAAATGTAACTGTACCTTTTTATCTCTGTAAAAGGAGCAAGTAAATAGTGCAATGTATCTTACAATTATTTAATACATTCAAACATTAATATAATATTGTTGAATAAAAGAGTATATTAAATGTTTGTCTTACTTTCCAGGCAAGCAAATAATAGCAATAATTGACACAAATAGAGCATCTTATCTATTAAATATAGTTTGAGTTGTAAGGGATTTTAATGAATCCAAACCATATTCTGAAAAAAAAAAATTAAATGTTTAAATATTCTTTCTCATATTAATAATATATAAGACTATTTAATTTTCATAATTCCTTTATAAACTATAATTTTAAACAGCATTAAACTGTTGCACATGCACTTTAGATTTTTAAATATAAAATGAATGAATACTAACACTTCAACAACCACATGATAAAGTCTTTGGAAAATATAGAATGACCATCTATCTTTTCGAACCCAAACACTTTTGTATGGGCGAATCTTAAGTGTTTGAAAGTGAAAGTGTGAAGTTATTAAATAATCACTTTAAATTACTTTTACATGCTTGAATGAATGACGCTAGTGAAATTTATTAGAATTTACAATACGCCATTCTTATTTGAAATTAAATGTATGTAAATAAGTCAATTATTTTATATAGCGCGATGTTTATTTAATAACTTCACGCTTTCACTTTCAAACACTTAAGATTCACCCATACAAAAGCGTTTGGGTTCAAAAAGATAGATGGCCATTCTATCTTTTCCAAAGACTTTATCATGTGGTTGTTGAAGTGTTAGTATTCATTCATTTTATATTTAAAAATCTAAAGCACATGTGCAACAGTTTAATGCTGTTTAAAATTATAGTTTATAAAATAAACACCGCGCTATATAAAATAATTGACTTATTTACATAATTCCTTTATAGAAATTTGTTACCAATTACAATAAATATTTAATATGCTAATATAAATTACTAATGAGGAAGGAGATAATCTACAATGAGTGATTAAAAAAATGGAATTAGTGAAAAGAAATTCACCTAATATAATAATAACAAAATAAAACAATAAATATTATTCAGGTAAATAAGTATTTTATCAACCAGTATATTATTAAGTTGATAGATAACAAAATATGGTGTTTAATAAACTATTTCTAGAGTTGTATTAACACATTGAAACAGTCAGATTTGTACAATCATGTAACAAAATCCAGAATCCAGGCAAAATATACTGAAGCTGACCAAAATGAGATGATGAGATCCTGAATCAGACCAAGATTCAATTCATTTACCAGTATTCCTAGATTTAACACCTTATGAATGTCATTTCTGGGGTTATACTCGGTCTCAATTTCCTCAATGAGCTGGCTCCGAACAGGAAGAAACATGAGACTTAAGGGAAATTAACAATTTAAGTATAACATAAGGATTAACATGCTAATTAACTTAACTAAATTAATGCATATTTAACATATAAAGATCATTAAGAGATTAGGTTTGGATTGCAAGCAAACAGACATGAAACAAGTTCATAATTTAAATAGATTTATTAAAACAATTAATAGATCAAATAAAACAAAATGACAATAATTATATAGGTTAACTATATGGATTAATGCACACAGGCATTACATAGTGGATGAGACTAGATTATTACAGCAATCTCATCTTAACATATAAAATAGATATATGTTTGTGCAATTATTAAAATAATGCCTATAATATTTTAATATGCCAAACCTATTGTTTCCTTGGTTTAATAATGTTATAAGTTAATAATCTAGCCAAGATGATTACTATATATAGCACTAATACAGATTTTATATATATTAATGATGTCAGCAAATAAATAATCTCAAGATAATGCAGATTTAACCTTGCAATTAGAGATTAGGGTTTCAGTCTAATGCTGAAAAGTTAATTAACAAAGAGGAAAAGAACTGGTTACTGTTAGATTCACATATATATGCTATGGCACTAAATAAAATACTAAAAATAAGTTTTCATCAAATTCTTGGTGCCCTAAGACTGGATGGCTTGCTAGCATTAATATGAACATATATAGTTTAGGAACTCAGATAGGCTTTAAACATGGTCTGGACCCTCATGTTTCAGTTCTGAAGAATGCCATACCTGAATTAAAGTGGATGGGAGTGTCCACCACCATAAGCCAATCAGAAGACATAGCAAGACATAGTCTACAAGTGTACTTAGTAAAGAGACACTCACAACACATAAGTAAAATACAAACATGTGTATATATAAAATTAATTGTGCCTAAAAACAGATAGTGTTTATCGACTAACACAACCCAGTTCTTAAACTAGCATTATAATTATACTTAAAAGTAGGGCTAAACTAAATTATTAATCTAGTTAAAATACTGAATCTGCACATATATAATCATAATTAAGGATGGAAAAACATATTTAATGGCCTTAATTAACATTAACAATATACTTTAATTATTATCTCTAGCTAGCATATTACTTCTAACTAATAGATATCGAAAAGTCATAATTTATAATGACTGACTATGCAAACCATAATGTAATATAATGCAAAGATATATATTATAATGGTCGAAAAAGAAGTGAAATTATCCAGTCTTACCGTATCTGCCATACAGGGTGCCACTAGATCATTTGAACCTAGAAAATTTATAGAGTAGACAGATATGCACTGATAAGATCATGACCACCAGCCCTAGTCACTAGCTCAAGTAGATGCAGAAACTTAATATATTTATTAAAATATATTTTTTTTAATAAAGAATAATAAAAGCAATCACTGTCAGTATTAATAACACAAAAAGATTTTATTCACGTATATATATAAGTGACGCCACACAAACTTGAAAAATAATTATATAAAAAAAATATGTTTGTTTCATTATTATTTACTATTATTTTTATTTGTTTTAACTTCTATTTTTAATCTTAGAAATGTTGAGTATAGATGAGCTACCCAGACAATGCACTTAAAAGACTTTCAAACATTTGATTCCAGGCTAAAAGTCCGCAGCCACACCAACGCTCACTACCAGATATATATCAGCAACCAATGCAATGTGAACATGTTAGCATAGAATCACACTGACAAGAATGTGCATCTGAACAGCGTGATATTATTTGAAGAAATATGACCTTCATCAGTACAGGAATTTACGTCGAAGGAATCATGCATGTAATATAATGAAAGAATAACACTTTGTATGGATGGGGAGCATTCTATCTTGCTGTGCTTATCCTCCCAATACATAGAGCTGGAATGGGTCAATGGCACAGGAAATACATCTGCATCCATTTCAATGATATGACTACCTCTTTGGGGTCATGCATTCAGTTAGACTTGTCGCCCTAGGTGCTAACACACTTCACATTACATTGATATAAACATCCATATATCTCTCCACCAGCATTGGACACAAGTACGAAACAAATAGTCTGAAATCAAAACCCCTTTAAAACTAACATATATTTAAATGAGTCTAGCAGCCATCTACACTCAACTAACATTTAAATCATTTTATTAATTTAATTCTAAAAAAAAATCTTTAGTTTAAGGTTTTAAAATCATTTTAAGATGACATTATATTTAACTTATTTTACTACAAATACTACTTGACCTATTTTTTCTTTCTTTTAAATTCAACAATGCACAAATAATGATATACATTTCTATTTTTAAATTTAAGTTTGCAATCGCAAACTCCTACCCTATTAGAAACAGATCTTATTAAGCATGAATAAAAATATAAAAAAATACAATACATATTTTAAGAGATTATGTTTTAACTTTAGATCAGTTTAAAATTGCAAAGTTTATAAAAAAAATAAAGTTTTGGTTTGATTTGGAAAGAAAGTTTATAGTTCATTTTTAAAAACAAATAAAGTTCGAAGATTTTAAATTTAAGAGTTTATATTTCATATTTATAATTTATACTTTCCTTTCTCCATGCTTGTTCCTTTGCATGAAGATCTGAGTTATGCAAGGGCCATTTCTTGTGGACAATGATGATTTTATAAAGATTTCCAAAGATGTTTTATGAAGACGGTTCTAGTGGTTTGATCCTGGGATTCATGGAGATGAAGGCTGCCTTTGGCCAACCGAACCAAAGGAAGCACAATGAAGCTGATTACATCTTGTGTGATGGCAATAATAGTTTTTTAAATTTTTACTTCTACTTTCAGCAAAGATGAATGAATTTAAATTTTTAATTTTTCTAATCTCGAACCCTTTATTGCTTTTGGATTTTTCTTTTTATAGTCCTCAGGCACCTTATCACTGTAATGCACGGATCCATCAAACATATTCCATATCTCTATTTTATTGGTTTCTTGAGTATGTGGCCAAGTAGATTTTGGGTTTGTGGCTAAGTAAATTTTGGGTTTCTGGCTATGTGGATTTTTCCACTGAGGTCTGTGTCTATATCTTTGGGTGGGAAAAGCAAGTCTTTTGTTTCTATTTCATAATCATCTTTTCAATGGTCATTTTGCCCTAAGGATCTATTTGTAATTTTTATTTTTAAGATTAAAAACTCTCTTCATTATTTTTAAAATTAAAAGGTTTTTTATTATATTTTATTTAAAGATTAGAATCTTTGCTTCGATTCTATCATTATTTTAAAGCTTATTTTATTTTAATATTTAAATCAAACATATTAATAAATTAATAATTCGTTATTTGTGCATTTTGAATGATTGTGCTTTTAATTTAATATTAGATATTTACAAAAACATTAAGTATTAGAATTTAAATGTAACGCATATATATATCCCATTACTATATATATATATAAATGAGAATATATATATATACTATATATATATATAAATGAGAACATTGTAATCAGTTATTATCTAGCACAATAGGATTTTGAAACAGTGTTCATATGCTGAGTAGTATTCTTAAATTATTAAAATGGAGATTTAATAATTTTTTCTCCATGAAAAATTTACTAAAATTACAATACTCACTGTCTCAAAATGCTTGGCATATTATAACATAAATAACTTAAAATGAGATAAAATAACTAGAACAATAATTATAGGCATAACCACAGTTTTAAAGAAATTTAGATAATAACTGATTACAGCTATTATGATTCAGAGATATTAAATTTCATTATATAGATGAACTCCAGCAAGATTTATACAGATTTAATTTTATAAATGATTTTAATTAAGCAGAAAATTTAAGAAATAATAATGAATGTTCATTATATTATATTAGCTAGCTTAATATTAGAGATTACAGATTTAAAGATTAATTTAGGAGCTCTGCAGTTTTGGTAGAACTATTACCAATTTTCTTTACTGCAGCTGGTACTTCAAACACATTGAATGGTAGGTGTAGTGACACTCTTCTCTGGACAGGTTGTGTGGTCTGAGAAGTCTTTTTTTAGACAGAAGGTTGTTTCTGGAAACCTCTCATCATTGTGATGATAGTTGCATGCCATTGTGGTATGTAAGATGGGGTTGAGATCACCATCTTTCCACTGAAAAAGAGCAATCTATGGCCTCCTATTCTGACATTTCAAAGTAACAATGGGCATGGATTCTGGTAGCAATGCCAGTTAAAAATTACTGAGTAAGTTTAAGAGTGTCAACATATAGGGTATTTATATGATTTTTAAATCCTATATTATTTTGTGAACAACTTGGATTTATAGCTGGTAAATTCATTAGCACTTATTTATTATCTTATTTTTAATTTACAAAATTGATTCAATTATTGTTTATGTTTTAAACCAAGTACTTTTAATTTAACCTAGCCACATTGATTCCCTGAAGACTGGTCAATAGTTCCAGTTCAGTGGATTTTGTTATTCACAAAATATATTTTTGAAAATATTATTGTAAAAAATAAGATTTAAAAACCTTGCTTATATGCCATATTAAACAGGTGTGCAGTTGCAAGATTCTTATTTACTACAACTTTAATTTAAAATTAAGAATTACTATAAACTTTTAAATAACACTCTGTTATACATGTATCATGGTAATACGTGAATTTCATATATGTATATATACATGTTACTTTAATATAAAATAATGAATTGACTTCTTTTTAATAAAATGAAATCTATAATCTAAAAGATTTAAATTTTAAATAAAATATACATGCTGTAATATATATTTAAACCGATGATATTATAGTTATTTATTTACACACACACACACACACACATATATATATATATATATATATATATATATATATATATATATAACTGTGTTAACGCTTATATACATGTACTCATAGAGGTTTAAATCTGACACAGATGAAACTATGGGAAAAGTAGGTGAAATGTATATTAAGTCGGAATATATCATTTCACTGTATTGTAAACAATTTATGGAAACCAAACTAGGTTATATGACAGTATAATCTAAATAAAATTAATACAATATATTTTGTTAAATAACTTTAGATAATATACTTGATTTGCTAACCAATTTGTAAAGCTTTATATTTATATTTTGCAATTGTATGAATAAGTTTTTATTACAAATGTCTTTAAAATATTTACCGAAACAATTATTTGACCACATTATATATACAATGAGACAAGTAAGCATACTTTTGATTAAATGGAGTAATAATAAAAATAATAACTTCCAATAGATATTATTAATGATTTACCACAATCTCTTTTTGTTATACATATATAAATGAATTATGAATAATAGACATACATCCACCATATATATATATATTAAAAAATAAATAAATTACCTGATAAATACCCCTTTTTTATTTACAAGAAATGCCAAATAAGCATAGTGTTTATTAATGATAATACAATATTTTACAATATATTTACAGTTATATTTGTAAACAAACATAAAAAACTATAGTTCAACATTCTTTCAAACTTCCTTTAAAATCATATACAATTTATCTATATACAATTTATATACATTGCAAATAAAAGTACTTTTAAATTTATTTGATCATATTTTATATTTGCATTTATCACATTTTATTATGAATTAGAATTGTACACTGATAATGCATTTTCATATTCTTTTAAATGATTTTACAAATTTATATTTCATTAGTCAATTTTTTTTTACTACCATGAAATGAATTCAAAATTCATGTTCACAAAAAGACTAGGCAGCCAAACAGGCAAAAGTTTTATTATTCACCCCATCATGCTCATCGTGGTATAAAATAACTTATAAATATATCCAGTAAATTTATACTACTAAATTAATTATATATATTAAATAAGATTCATAGTTTCTTATTCTTTTTCTTTCTTTTTGAAAAAATGATGTCCTATAATAACTTGTTTTCTTTGTACATTGTCATAGTGTTTATCTCATTCAGGTCAAGCTCATTTATATTCTTTCCAATAAATTGGTGTTATTAAAATGTCTTTACAATATACCTTACATATAAAATCCATATTTTCTCTATATGAATGTTTGTCTTATGTCACATTTCAAATTCACAACCATTACATTTATGCAAAGGAAGTAATTCCACCAATAAATAATAAAATGCTGGAAAAAAATCAGTATGAGTGTTTTTAACTACAGAGGTATAGTATATATTTTGGAGTAAACAGCCACAAAAGCCAATTCATAATTGGGACTTAAGATGCTACATGCTTTCACAGCCTACAAATCTCATAATATAGTTAAGATGAATGACATACTTAGCCATGTTTAATAAAAAAAGCATATTTACATTAAATCTTTAAAAACAAATTGCTAAAGCAACCAATTAAAAAAATTACAAATATATTTAATAAAAAAAGATATTACAAAAATGATGGACATTTTTGTATTCTGACATTAATAAATGGTAACTATTAATAAAGCTAAAAAACTATTACAATTAGTTGTGATGCTATTGAAAAATTAAAAAAACATAATTAAACTTTTTATTCAAAGTGTGTTCCAGTAAATATATATATATATATGTACCTTAATGTTGTCAAATATAACGGGTATATTTAAAAATATAAATTTTAATTTAGGTTTTTAAAATCTGGAAATTTATTTATATAATATTAAAATGTTTTGTTTAATTTACATTAAATCTTGAAAAAAATTTGTTGAAGGACTTAATCCACAAAATATCTTCCATAAACCTATTGTAAACTATTTTGGAAACATAAAATTACCCTGCCACACACCTTTATAAGTGTTAATCTTCTTAGTATAATCATTTAATCTCATTACTGCTTTTGAAATTTGATAAAGGTTTTTCAGAATACGCTGATATCCCAAGTCCATATCTTGATGATCCAAAGTTTTAATCATTATGGAACTGCTTATAGAATGAAATACCTTTTTACAATCTACAAATCCAAAGCACAATTACAAATTCATGGATCCTTTCTTTAACTTCTCTCAGTACTTGGATATGATCCACAAGGCTAAAATCACTTTATTTTGATTAGACTCTAAAATTCACTGCAGAAGTTGTAATTAGCATGATAAAGATAAAAGATTGAGAAATCTGTAATTTGTAATATCTTTCTTTTGCAACTTTTCTAAATATAAATATTACTATTACAAAGAAATCAAATCATATGTCACGACCTAATTAACAAGCTTGTATTACAAATGTTATATATAGAGCTCGCAAATAAGCTCTTAATAAGCTTTGCAGAATATCCCCAACCCCAGACTGGTTTTTGTTACTGGCTTCCTCAGTGAGGTGCTAGGATATTCAGGCATTACTATTATGTTCTTCCAATCATTTGGTAAATCTTTATGATTTATACATTTTATGAAAACATTTACCAACAATTTTTCTATTTCTTCACTTGCCTCTTATAAAATATCACTTATTATTTTATCATTTCCTGGAACTTTTACTTTCTTAATAAATTTAATTATATGTTTTACCTTGTTATTTATAACACTTGATAATTTAAAATATATATTAATTTTAGAAAAAACTTTGTTTTCTTGTGCTTTATTACTATATAATTATGTATAAAACTTTCCACATACTTGATGATGACATCTCTTCTTTATTAATAGTTTCATTTTTTATTTTTACTTCTGAAACAATTTTGATTCCAAAACTGAGATAATGTTTTACAGGTTTTGAAACTTTTCTCTTCTATAACTTTTCTTGACAATTCACAATTATAATTTCTTATATGATTATTAATTTTTTTGTACTATTTATACCTCCCATGAAAATTTTAAAATGTTTGGTCTAATCAAAAGTATTTTGTATGTGCACATAAAAATCTTTTACTTCTTCATCATAATGAGAATGTGTTGGGGATAAACCTGAAATATCTACATTTATTATCTTACATTAATTTTAGTAACTAATCTCACCACTCTTTATGATATTTCATCAGACTCTACAGTGTTGCTCTTTTACTTTTTATTTATAATAAATTTCACTTCTTTTGTCTTTGAATATTTATCTCTTTGTGGTACAGTACATATCCAATCTTTAAATCAATGTTTCTTTTAACTTCATGAAAGCCACCTATGTCTCATGTAATATTAATCTGTTTTTCCAATTCATGCAGTATTTCTTTATTTAAAAAGTGATTTGCATTTGTAGGTACTTGCATAAAATGTCATCATTGAATTGCAGCCTGGATACATAATTAAGGATTCTTATCACTTTTTATCTTTCTCCATTAAATTCTGCCTTGCTGATGACTTCACAGCCTCATGAAAATAGGGCTATAATTTAATTTTTGTCCAACCTAATAGTAAATACCTTCAAGAAAACTATCATTTATATACATATATTTGTCTTGATTTTAATAAAATTCAGCTGTTATTTAAGCTAATAATTATCAAGCAATTGAAAAAAAAGATCATGATGTTTCTTGATCTTAAATTCAGAAATAAAAAGCTACTAAACTCATTATACTGGCTGATATATGCTGTAGAACATCTCATTCACGCTCATTTATTATAAGAATAATCATGTAGAAATAAGGTAAAATGACAAGAATATATAGAATATTAGGAAATTGTCCTACTCAGTCTTTTTGGGACATCAATACGAATAAGTGGGTCGACTTTTAGTTAACAGAAAACTCCTTTTTCCAACCCCCGTGTATGATATATATATATATATTGTAACTGTACTAAATAAAATTGTTAGATATTACTTCTGAGGATATTAATTTATATATGTTTTATATTGTTTAGGATAATATGAATTATTTCTCTATTATTAGCTAAATCACCTTTAGTGCCATTTTATATATTATTGATAGGATTCTTTGATTGTTGTAAATTTTGCTTCCCTCTATGGTTGTACTAACTCTGAAACAATATGTTTTCTATTATAGTTGTTAAAGGAGGTGGTCATGTGATGTTCTATTATACTTATTGGCTGAAGTAGTTTATTTATAATTAAGTGAAAAGTAACATCCTCTATTCATTACTATACCTGAAATATAGATCATTTTAAACATAGCCTGTAAGGATAATCAAGATATTAAACATAAGGATGATGATGATGATAATAATAATATTAAAATATTATTGTAAGATTCATGAAATATGAAATAGAGAACCTATAATGGAGGAGATACCAAAAGTTAAATGTTAAATAAAGAGAACGAATTAAAATAAAATTTTTACCGATTAAATATGCTGAGTTTTAGAAAGGAAACAAGTAGTTTCTGAATATTTTTTATCTTAGGAATAACTTAATTTATGATGCTTAAAGTTTAAAAGTAATTAAAAGTACAGTCAAAAGATTCATTTCATTAGTTATAATGAAAATCCTGAAAAATATTTTTTTAATATTGATAACTATTTTTAAAATCAAAGATCAGAATTGTTTTAACGGAGCTATTTCTTGTAATCTTTATGAATATGAAAGTTGATGCTAAAGCTGAACAATAAAAAAGGAAAAAGCTGCATTTCCCATCATTTGTAACGAAATATGTTTTATTGACTAATTTTTCTATTAAAATTAAATAGACAATTCATTTAAATGACTTTATTTTTAACTTAATATATAAGACAGAAATAAATAAATGATTTTAAATATAAAACGAAGACAAAATTCTCTCTTGACCTTTTAAAAATCCGTCTTTGTCTTCTAACAATTTTTAACATTCACAACTGTTTGCTTCTGGCTGATAGTTTTCCTTCAACTTCTTTTAGAAAATAAAGTTAAATATAATATTTACATAGTAGATTTTTTTCCTATATTTTAAATACCAATATCATTTGAAAGACGATTGACAGGAAACTCAGCGAGTTGTTCTTTTAGCTGAGTATGTTAGAATGTAATCTCATGAAAGATTTATACTTCTTTGCAGTATAATTTGAAGCCTATTAGGATTGCATCTTATGGGTTTTATAAGATATTATTACTTTATTACACAACTAATTAGTTGATATTACAATTTTCATAAATTCTAAACTTTAACTCAGATGTATATCTTTTGCTAATAGATGAGAATTCCTTTATTATTTTTCGGTTGTTCACTCTATAACTATTACATAATTTATTGTTAAGTGTCTATTGTTTTTGAAGACTTTCCAGACTGGGCTGCTTTTTCAATTATAGAAAACATTGCCAATTAATTGCGTTGTTTGAAGCTAAACTAGGGGGGGTGGGTGGGTAGAAAGAAGTTATTCCAAATATAATATATAGGGTATATGAGCACAGACTTTCACACGCCCCACCACTCTCCACACTATCTCATGTGTTCAAGTGTATCAATGTTATGAGATAGTGTGGAGAGTGGTGGGGCGTGTGAAAGTCTGTGCTCATATACCCTATATATTACATATATAGACACAGGTATATAATAAACCTGTGTATTTCACTTTTTCCAAATATAATTAAAATGTTGATTATCTGATTTTTAATTAGCAAATAAAATAAACATACATTCGTATAGTTTGTACTTTAGACACATACACATATAAAAAAAATAAATTGAGCACATTTAAATATTTTTATTTTGATTATTTAAATCAACGTTCACTCAATCCTTATTCAATAATAAAAAAAGCACGATGATGATGATCATCAATGAATATATGTAATATTCAAAATTATATAACATGAAATATTATGTAAATGTACTGATTAGTGAGGAGATTTCTTCATTTACCGCATAAACAATAAGATTTGGTTTATATTTTACTAAGAGTGTAAAATTTCATTCTTGCAATTTCTTATAAGGTCTTCAGACTTCAAGCAAAATGAGACTCATTTTGTCTCACTGTTAGAAGCCGTCTTTCTGCAAGACTTTACATGTCGTTTGTGCAACTATTGGTGAGATCTTAACTATCATCACACCCATACATACGTATATGATATAAAATTAGTATAAAATACTAACTGGAATTTATTATTAACAAACATCATGAAACCTAATGCATACAATTAATTAGCAACTCTACTTAGTATTAAAAAGCTTAAATTTCAAGTAGTCGGAAAAAGATCACAAATAAGACACTATATTAATAGGAAAGAATACGATATATTACTATATATTCTCACCCAAAGCCATATTAATATTAAACTTTATAAATCTATAAAAAATGCTTATTTATATGCATCAGATATTTATATATAATGCAATACTTCACACTACTTGAGAAATAAAGGTAATAAATATAATATTAAAATATATTCATTAGTATGTATATAGTTAACGCAGTAATCAATAATTCAGCAGTGCTCTCAAAAATTAAGAAAGTCTGGAAACAACTACATTTTATTAATTCACTCAACTTCTCAGCTGTGAACGAGTCTCACCTTTACTACTTTTAATGAATATACAAAAAACATGGAACAGTCAGTAAATGTGTATTACACCAATAAAAGATACTACACAAAAATTCGTCATATCAATAAAGTATTTAAAGGAAATACCTAATATATGTAAATAGGTATTCATTCTTTATGTGTTTGTGTAATTTATTTTTGGCATTTATTGGAAAAATTCTCTGTGGTTTAGTGTACTGATAAAATACTAGACTCAATAAATAGTTAAGCATTTTCGGATCAAAATTCAACTTGTCATTTCCAATGCTAAAGCACTAAGATTAATCGATTAAATGTACATTCTGTTGAAGTCTTTTATCATCATTTGTACTATAGATCATATAGCAGTATTAATGTATTTTTTTATTGTAACATTATTATTCAATTACTTTAAAGAGTTATTGTGAATATCTGCTAATAAAGGTTGGTTAAAGAAAGTTATAGAGTATTCGGTTATTATAAAAATAAAAGGTAAATTAAAGTCAGTTTTATTTTGATGGACATTTCTCAAGAGTTTTAAATAATAAAGGTAGCTTCAAATAATCAAGATTGAGCTTTTGCAAAATTTATCTCTCTGAAGTTATCTAAAATCAATTGAGTAAAGTATTTATAAATTAATGAAAATAAAGGTATGTATAAGCCTATATCAATGAGCGCATATACATATATGTAGTTTAGTAGGCTGATTTTATTTTACATAAAACTTTTAAGCAGGTTGCCATTTATATGTATTACATATGCAAATGAAATAAAAAAAATAGAGTATATATGTGGGCATTTATATATAGATCCTATAGACATTTATTCACTACACTTGAATTCTACATATATTTGTCTACCTCCCCATGATATATAATTTTCATGTTCGAGTTTTTTATTATGGACTTAGAGACATATCTCCTTGTTAACATATCTTCTCACACTTGAGTTTTAATATATATATATATATATATATTGTAACCATATATTTTAGTATAAATTATATTAATATATATATGATATATATATATATATATATATAATCATTAGAAAACAGTCAACACTTTGACAATCCCAATATAGATAACAATAAACAATATCCGTATATAATCACTAGTATGATTATTTTGATTTTGCTGTGGGTTGTTAGATGGTCTATTATGCTGTGATACTTTTAATATGGTATAGGAATAAATGCATATTATAGAAGGCTAATGTTGTGATTGCCTCCAACCTGTGAATATTTAAATTTAATTTAGTCTGTTTTTATTATTTCATATTCTTTAAAATTAAGAATGAATATATAAATACACACATCTTGAAATGACTAACATCTATTTAATAAGAATTAGATAAACACCATCATTATTATGTAATAATCTTCAGAAATGATACATAATTAATAATAAAAGCTTTTGTTGTTGGTAATATGCTACCTGATGTGAAATGAGACATATGTCAATGTAAAGTATTATATCAGTTTATGAATGTATTATAATTGATGTATTAATAACTTTGTTTTCTTTGCTTGTTGTATCAATTACTAACATTTGTTTAATGTTGTCTACTTTTGCTAATGAAGTTTCTAAGAAAACTGCACTCTATGACCTACCCAAGGCATCAAAGTATTCGTTAGTAATGGTACATGATTGTGTAGTTATCTATAGAATAAGATCATTAATAAAATTTTAACATAATGCTTCTGAAAAAATATAGTAGACAATAAGTGTAGTGTAATCTTCTGGATTTGGGTATTGACTGGGCCTACAGGTCATTAACATTAAGAAAGGTCACTGTGCAAATTTATTAAAATGACTATATAAATGAATACTCAATTTTCCAGACACGAGATATAGTATTTTAGAAAGAATGGAATGAATCCACCCATTCTTTCAGACCCAAATGTTTATGTATGGGCAAATCTTAAGTGTATGGAAATAAGAGTGTGAGATGTTACACGATCACTTTAAATTACATTTATTAAGTTTGAACGAATGACACTTTGCGAAATCTTTACAATTTACGAACCGTCATTCTTTAGTTGAAATTAAACATATATAATGAGATATTATTTTATATAGCGCGAATGTTTATTTATGTAATAGTATTAGCGATTAAGCCAATGCACATGCGCTTTAAAGAGATTATATAAATGAATACTCAATTTTCCAGACACGAGATATAGTATTTTAGAAAGAATAGAATGAATCCACCCATTCGTGTCTGGAAAATTGAGTATTCATTTATATAATCTCTTTAAAGCGCATGTGCATTGGCTTAATCGCTAATACTATTACATAAATAAACATTCGCGCTATATAAAATAATATCTCATTATATATGTTTAATTTCAACTAAAGAATGACGGTTCATAAATTGTAAAGATTTCGCAAAGTGTCATTCGTTCAAACTTAATAAATGTAATTTAAAGTGATCGTGTAACATCTCACACTCTTATTTCCATACACTTAAGATTTGCCCATACATAAACATTTGGGTCTGAAAGAATGGGTGGATTCATTCCATTCTTTCTAAAATACTATATCTCGTGTCTGGAAAATTGAGTATTCATTTATATAATCTCTTTAAAGCGCATGTGCATTGGCTTAATCGCTAATACTATTACATAAATAAACATTCACGCTATATAAAATAATATCTCATTAAAATGACTATAGTAAGTTTGAATTGTGAATAATTATTGGGATACAAATTTTCAAAAAGATTTAGGCTTAAGTGATTAGACTACCAGATGAATATGAATTAAAAAAAAATAATAAATGTGGCTCAACAACTAAGTACAATTAAAAACAGCATTTATTATATAATAATTTAAAATACAGATATTGGCATAGAACATTTTCATGAGTTCAAATAACTATCCATATTATAATTAATTATTATGCTACTCAAGATCTACAAAAATTGGTAAAGGTTTGTGAAAACTGCATTCAAACCCTAGATGTATTTTTTTATGTATAGAACTAGTTTTCTCCATGATGATACTCCATGACTTTATCCTCAGTCTATTCTGCCAAGCCTATTTAAACTGATAATTTTCGAAAGAGTAACATCATTGGGGATACTAAATAATATATTATCTTTATATCTGCATTTGTTGTATTATAGTTGTCTTAACATAGCAATTTTAATCCTGTAATTATGGATATTTTCTAATTACTGCGCCAAGTTTTTAATTATACATACTTTTACATTCCCTTTAATTACAGCATTAAATATACAATTAAATTTATTTTAGATTCTTATTATTTCATTAGATAACAATTTATATATTGTACTGGAACTAATTGGTGTCAATTTTATAGAGTTATATAGAAAGTAGATAGCAATGGTGATGATTGAATCTAAAAATGTATTATATTTCCTAATCATTTCCTCAAAATCAAAACTACAGATTCAAGATAAGCTTTCCCACTAAAAAATGCTTTAATTGAAAAGTTATGCTGTACAGTCTTTGTATGAGTGCCATTTTTTCATGTGAAAAAAAAAAGAATGCTGGTAGGACCCATTTCAACATTTCTTATTTTCCTAATTTCTGATAAAATTTGGCATTTGATCATTAGTTAAGTATTTTCTCTAAATGTAATTTTTTTTATATATAAATATGGACAATAATAAGTGCTAGTGTGAACCTGTAAAATAAAATATGATATGAAAAGGCATGAACAACTTGAATTTTAAAAAATAATTTATTTATAAGAAACGATTAACTTTCTCACACACATAACATATATACACAATAATACATTCATAAAAAAATTAACAAGCACACAAAAACAAATAAAGTGCCTTAATTGTTAATTATAAATTTATTAAATATTACTTAATTGTTAATGTAAAAAAACATAAAATACAATGATTTAGAATTATTAAATTAAAGCCTCTTTAAGAAAGTTTTTAAAAAAATGTCTTACCAAGATATATCTATACCTTTAGCTAGCTTTTATATTCAAAATATTTATACTCTTCTTGATGATCAAGCAGTATGAAACATCCAGTTTTTTTTAACTTGTATAATTATTTAGCTGGTAAATGGTTGTTTTCATTATTCTGTTCTTAAGCAGTCCATGTCCCAATATTTATTCATAGAAACAGATGATTATTTAATCAAGGTTTTATGCTATTTTGTGAATGGAGTTCAAAGTGGTCCCCAGAGATGACTGCATAATATATGGCAGAATCAGTGCATGTACAGATTTTTAGCCATGCATTTTCTGTGGCTGCATCAAGAGGAAGTAAACCAAGAGCTTGTATTTTTGATAAAAATGATTTATATCTAATTAATCATTTTTTTACAAAACAGTGGCATATACTCTTAATCACAGTTATATAGATCACAAAGCAAAAAATTTATTCTGAATTTAATATTGTGTCTCTATGGACAGTCTTTTTAACTATCCTATTATTTTTCACTAATTTGAGGTAGACTTTATTATAATCCTTCAGTCCAATGTTAAATAACATGGACTGTTCTTCCTTTTAATCTTTATTTCAGAATTGTTCTACATTTTTCTTTTCATCATTTTTGCTTTAAATTGAAAGTACATAATACATTAGTGATTTAAAATTTTTTTTAATTACTATTATGTACTAGATTTGTAGATTCATTTTTTGTTATCTACAAATCTAATCTAGTTAATTATTTTTTTAAAAAGGAAGTAGTTATATGTATTTCAAATTGCTTCTGTTAAAATATGTTTATCTAAATTAAATTCCTTAAATTAATTTTTAAAAAAATGTTTTATTTATATCTTTTTAATCCAAGTGCATATTGTTGATATCACATGTTAAGCAGGCAAGGTAACAATTACAAATAAAAGCAGGATCACAGCAGAATAGGATCTAGAGCAGAACAGTCCAGGCTGGAACTGAATAGATTAGAATAAAATATAATTCTCATTCCAAAATATATTATTGAATCATATTTCCCTTTCAACTAATTATTATTATTAAATTTTAAAACAATTTTAAATAAACTATTACAGGTTTACCATATCACCTAAACACTGCTGGCTGATGATCTTTTTAAATTCTATTTTAGCACTCACATCCCATTTAAAAATATGCAATAATAAAAAAAACTCGTATTTTTCATTCTACTTTTCCATATGTTACTTTGCGACAATATTTTCTTTACATACATTTTTTTTTTGATTTAAAAAGTAATCTCTACATAGGGAAAATTTTCCCAACAATTGCTATACCATTCAACACATGCAATTACCTGACCATGTCCTCATTGGTTTATAACATGCATAATTATCTAATAACAAGTTCAGTTGGGTCAGCTATCAGATACCAAATTGGGATGCAGTGAAATAATACCTAACCAAAGACTCTATTAAGCATCTGTGATAAATTAAGTGATTATTTTTCTTAAAAATGTAGTTTTATTATGAATTACCATCACACACATTAAATAACTACACTTTTTCAATATAGGACAAGCATCATTCCAACTTGACACTTCACCCATGACTCACATGATTTTTTCAAATAATCACAGAGTCTAGCATAACATTTGTTTTGGTTTCACAATTTAATAGCTTTGATAGTCAAACAATATAGATCCTTTTTACACCACAATCAGTTGCAATTCAAAAAATATTGATGCTGTGTTATCTAGAAATCATCATATGAGTAAAAAATATTTAATGTAATATTGTTAAAATTACTAATATTGAATATTACAACATTTTTTTCTAAAACAAATCATTTATCCTTTTCATCATACTCAAGTTCATCAACATTTCAGATTTTTTTTTCAATTAAAACGTAATATTTATCTCTTTCCCAATATTTCTTGAATTGTGCTGGTAATTCTACATGGCCAGAAAAATGTTAGTCTGTTTTTTCATCTGAACAAAAAGATTCAGCTAAAGGTAACAAAAATTTAGTTGAACCTTCTTAACTTATTTAATTCTAATTCTACTTCTAGTTCAGACAACATTTTTACTTGCCCAATATATTTTTTAAGATCTCTATGAATTATTTTCACTTTGCCTCTCTTCTGTATTTTCTAATTCAAGAATATTGATGTAAGCTTGTCATGAGTTTTCTCAGATTTCCTACTTGACTGATGATGCATGCTTATGTTAAATCCATTTGGGAGTTTGCTAATAGCTGTATGATCTTTTTATCCATACTTACAATTGTTTATTCAATCTTGAAGAGTAAGTTATAATGGACTATTTGTACAATGTGACCCTCAATATATACTGTAAGCATTTAGACTTTATAATTTAGCTACTTGTCTTTTAAAAAAATATGAGTAGCTTTAACCTCAACATAATACCTAATATCAGCAAGCCATTTGTCTCTCTTCTATCCAGAAGTGTTTTTTGGCAAGGGTTTCTTGTATTAATGAAATGTACTAGGTTTGTTAAATAGAAAATCCCACTATGATAACACTTCACTTTGTAATTGACAACATGCAATGGCTATCTAAGATTCTTCAGACATCAAATTTATAACTTTCTAAACTATTTAGATGTTTGACAGCTGTTTCACTTGTCTGACCTCTGTTAACACTCCTATTTTTGAAAACTAATTTATACTGGGGCTGACTTCCTCAACACTACTATGTTTTATCTCTGTTATTTCAGATGCTACTTCTATATTTTCCTTTTAGCCACTTTTATGGTTAAATATTTCTAGATGTGGTTGAGTTGTAAATTTAGAATAATTTTAATTATAATATTTTTAATGGATGTTTTAGATGGAAAGATTTAAGGTGTATATTTTGTACAAACATCTAACACAACAATCTTCCCCTTATTTTAGAAAATTACCTAAGGGTTTATTTAAAGACATACTCTTTCAGTTTCTCTCACATTCTTCAGTTTCTTGACCTTCCTGAAGATGGAACACATTTGTGCTCTACACTACTATTATTTTTATAAAATTCTTGAGACTGCTCTGCATTTGATTATTCATCTTGTAATGTAAATGATTCATGGAGATCATTATTTTTTCTACTGGATTCATTTTGACACCCCCTGCTAGTGAATATAGTTTATTTTTTCTCAATCTCTATATTCATTAATTACATTTGGCAGCTTTCTAAGTGATTGAAGTATTTTAGACTTCATTATTATCAGAGAGCTTTATCATTTTTAATTGCTTCAGTAAAATTTTAGAGACTATTTTAGATAGCAATTGCTTTTTAATTAAATCATACATCTATATTTGTTCTTCAATTTTACATTTTGTTATTTCTATTTTATTGCCTAAATAATTCACTATACTTGGGTAGTAGCAATGTTAAGTAAGTTTATAGATTTCATCTTATAGGCATTTCTGAAGGTGATTTCTTTATAGTAGTACACAGTGTGGTATGTTAATTAAATATTGTGATTGTTATAGCTTTGTAAAAGTAATTATATCTATTCTTACTAAATATTTATTTTTAAGTTGATCAGTTGCCTTTTCAACTAGTCCAGTTAAATCTGAGTGATATAGAATTGTCAATGCATGATGTATTTATTCACTTGTTAGCTAAAAATGTTTTTAGACATTGTAATGTAAACTCAGTTATATTGTTGAAAATTAATGTTTTCAGGTAACCAGGGCATGCAAACAGTTCATTAGGTACTTTTATAGTATCTATCACATTTGTGCTTTTCATTACTCAATCCCTGACCATTTTAAATAAGCATCTTTGAACAACAAAAATAAGAGTTCCTTAAGGTTTTGTCAAAAGGTTTTTTTTCTTCAACTCTCCATTCTATCATTGGTTCTTTTTTAGAAAATTGTATAATAGAGTTGCTAAATGAGTTTTTCATTTTAAAAAAAATTAAAAAAATATAATAATCCTAAGATTGTTCATAACATTTTTGGCGCATTGTTAACAGCAGTAACTTTTTTTTGATTCAGATGCTTTCCTTCATGATTAATCACATGATCTAAAAACTTATTCCTTGTCACACACAAAATACATTTTGATGCACTTATAGGTACTCCTCATTTTTATAGATATTCACAGACTTTATTCACACATATCTCTATTGATGCATTTATATGTGCATCAAATTCTATAGACATTCACAGACTTTGTTTACACATAATTCTATTTCGATCTCCATCTCAGCTGTTTTAATAGAACAGATGTCTCCTTTCATACACTATAACAGCTCATACATTTTTATTTGAAATGCATTTAAAGCAATAGTTATCTCATATAAAACTTTACAGTATTTAAACAAACCTAAATGCATATTTTTTGTCAAAAGTTTTGGAGTCCTTGATATTACTTGGATCTGATGAAAAATAAAATGCAAATCCAGTTTAGCAGAAACAACACTATTTGCAGTGATGCCAATACTTTATGAATGTTAGTACATGGTATGCATTTTTGTTGACATATTTATAGTTACATGGTAATCACAACATAAGCAAATACTCCTACCCTGTTTTCAATATCAGAATTACTGGTGTGTGCAAAGTGATTCCTCAATAGGTGTAATAGTATTGATTTCTCCTCAGTAGTTATAATAGTACCTTTCTCCAATAATTCCTTGAGAGCTGCTTTTACTTTAGCTTCAAAACAAGAAGGACTTTTCTATTTTTACAAATGACAGAGTGGCATTTTTTATTAATTCAATATCTATAGATTCTATATTTACTTTAGAACAACATTTCAAATGTTAGTTAAGTAAAGGTTTATTTTATATGTTGATAACTTGTCCCTACTATTTCTATGGGATTTCTTTTACTTTGCTTGCTAAAAAAATTTGTTTTAAATATAGGAATCACTTTCTTCCTTTTCTACATAATGTTTAGCCAATTACTTTTTGATAATAAACTGATTAGAGATCTTCTGCCAATATCCATTTTAATTTTCTGAACAGAGACATATACACTGAACATAATTTGACCATTACTTTTGATGTTTGTCTTTTTGACATTAGTTTTTTGTTTAGACTCACCTTGCCTAGATTGACAGATGGGTGGCAGTTGATTTTATTATATCTCTTGACTTTTTTTACTAACTCTAGACAAATGGCCAATGACAATGGTCATTTATATATTTACAATTATTTTTTATATATTCTGCTTTTCCACAACAGTAATAGATTGTAGTTGACATAACATAATCTTTTTTATTTTCATTTTTGGCAAATTCATTTTATTAACACTTAAATAGGGATTTGTAAACTCTCTAACACTTTTCACTTTTCAAACTCATTAAACAAACACTTCAAATGCTATTCACTTTTCCATAGCTTGTATTATTCAGATTCATTCAGCAATTACTGCCTTAACATGCCATTAGTCATCCTACACAATAACTTTTTATGAATGACAACTTCTGACCCAATACCACAATATTACAATTTTCAGAAAGTAGGGACAATTCTACATTAAATTCTGTATTCTTTTATATTTCTATTTACAACCTTGCATCTGTTTCTAAATAATGATGCACTACATGTGTAGATGTCATTGACTTAAAAATATTTAACTTTTTGATTGGGTCATTATAAGGCATATCTTCTGAAGCTTTTGGGTCACACAGTAAGCAACTTGCAACAATTCCTTGCTCACATATTAAAGTTGCAACTTTTAATTTATTAACTACATTATTAATTAACATGTGCCTTTCCACATACATGTCACATAGCTGTCATCCCACTGAAACATTACATCAAATTTGCCTATTGAATTATTTTGCAGTGCCATTGCTAAATTTGTTTGAAGCATAATAATATTTACTAGTATGTTCCATAACAATGTTTTTGGGTTTGAACTGACATTACTGTGGCAATTCATTATATATCATTAAATCAAGTTTCTGCCAAGGCAAAATCAATTTATTATAAAAACATTAAATTTTGCTTTGAAGTCACTGTGCCAATTTGCTATGCTATAACCTCATCAGAGGTTTGACTGTGCCAATTGCAATATCAAAGGGTAGATGCTTATTATCAATTGGGCTTCCAAAAAGATATAGGCTTGGGTGAGTGGGTTATCAACAGAATGCACATTAAAAGAAACATTATAAGCATAACCTGACAACTGAGAACAATTAGCAATAACATTTATTATACAGTAATTAAAAGAACAAACATTAACATAGAACATTAACCCAAACTTCGACAATTATTCATATGCAATGGTTAATAATTCATAAATGCATATTATGATATTATAAATAATTATTATCTTATAATGAAGATCTGCAAAAATTATAAGAGATTTATGCAATTTGCGTTCAAATCCTAGATCTACCTTTAGATATATAGAAGTAGATCCCTTTGAGATGATACTAGCGAATTCTCTTTTATCTTGCCTTTTTATACTAGTGCAATATCATTGGGGAGACTAAATAATATGTTATGTGGCAAAGGGATTTTATATCCGCATTTGTTATGTTACAATTGTGATAAAATAGCAACTCTAGTCCTTTAAGTAGGGACATATTTTAATTACTGCATTAAGCTTTATAATTGTACATTTCTTTTAAATATTCGTATTATTTCGCAGGCAACAATTTTTATATATACAGAAGCACATTTGATAACAATATATATAATTTTCATCACATATTTAAAATAAAAAAGTGCATTCAATATTTAGCAAATTATGCGTTGCTACAAATATTAGATATAACATAATATATATATATATTTAAATGTTAAAAAAAATAATGGGATTTCTCCGTGTATTTAAATTTCCTACTTAAAATATCAATATATACATTTAAAGTGATTTTAATAATTAATTAAAAAAATGATGCACATTATTTCATAATGTACATGTTATTTATAATCTTTATAAAAGAAGGGATAATTAAAGCTTGATGTCGGAATTCAGCATTTGGAATTCTGTATAATCATTTCAAAGGAAAAATTAAATAATCTAAATTAATCTTAAAAAGAAAAAATCTGCGTGATTAAAGCTTTTACAGAAAAAAAAAAAAACATTAAAAAAAATCTATATATAAAGACTTTTATTTGTATATATGTATATACATAAACGTATAAACTATGAATCAGTATTTATTACATATCACAATTTTTAGATATTATATATATATAAGTTCGCGGCGTGAAATATCATTTAATAAATTAAAAGCATCAGATCTTTTTCCTCACCATAAGGCAATTAGTTTGTTTAACCGCCGAGGTTAATCAAATATTATCGCCAATTTTAAGAACGTCCAAATGACTCTGAACTAATTTATATTCGCTCTACTTCACAATAGATTTATACTCCTAGCAGATAGTTCTTGCGTAAGCTTTCAAGTTAATAATTCCAAATACATATATTTAAGTCACGCGAGCACGTAAGTATATTAGCAACAACGAATACTCCAACAATTATTATTGTTGTTTGTTCTAATAATTTACAGTCGATCTCTAGCAAATAATTATTTGACATAAATGTATCCATTGTTCTGGGTAGTATCTCATGTCAAGTTTTAATTAGTATATCACATTTCTCCTCCCACTACACAGAACTAGGAGTAAACATGGAAACATTTCTCTTTTCTCCTCTCTTCTAGTAGACATAGTCTTTTAAAAATTTGGGAGACTGTTTTTTTCTCCGAGGTCTTGGTGATCTTTCTTTAATGTTGTCGCTTGCTACTTCCCTTGGCATATCTCCCTGAGTATCTGTTTGTCCAGTTTGTGGTTTATCTATCTCTGATTTCGTCTCTGCCAGTTGGATGATTTTATTCCACTGGGTTTATTGTTCTCCCAGCTTGGAGAACTGTGATGGCGTATGTGGTTTATGTGTCGCTTATATAATACATTATCCTCTGTTCTCACCGCTGCTATAAATTTGGATGTTAAGTTGACAATTTCTCCCTTTATCCACATTTTGTGTAGACTATCTCTGATCCATACTTTTTCTCCCACTATGAATGTTTTATGTTCTGTTTCAGCCTGCATGTACATGTTTTTTGGCAGTAACTGTGTCAGTTCTGTCCTTGCGTGGTCCATGTGGACATGTTCCCATGCATTTTTAGCTGGTGGCCATGAATTATATTCTTTTATTGTTGATCGAGCATTTGATTGACATGCTGTGCATGTTTTTACATTGACTTTTTTTATTTCGTTTATGGTAATCCTGAGTGGTCTAAACCAATTCCAGCCTACTAATGGATTTACTTGCTTATAGTCTATGTATAGGGGTAATTTTCTGATTTTTGAGTTTAATTTTACGTTTACTCTTAACATTCCAACTATTTCCACCGTATTGCCATTTACGTCTTTGGTGCTTACATTGGTTTTTTCCATTTTACATGTAACATTTTGAGAACTTCCGAATTGCTAAAGGACATTAGTGTAACTCCAGAGCCACTGTCAATCTCCATTTTAACGTATTTCCTTTCGATGAGTATTGGCAGTTTGAATTTTGCTTCGTTACATTTTAAATTTTTAATGCATGTATTAAAGTTTCTTTTGTCTGAATTTTCTGGTTTTGTTTTATGACAGACTTTTGCTAGATGACCTTTCAATCTGCAATTTGTACAGTACTCTCGATTTTGCCTACAATTTCGAGCAATATGTCCCAGTTTGCCACAGCAGTAACAGTTTTTTTTTTATCGTTTACTCTTTGCTGTTTTGACATTTCATTTCCCTGTACAATGGCTTTATTAATTGATTGGTAAACATTTACCAATGGCATGGTATCCAGAAATTCTTTAGCTTGGTTCATCACAAACTCGTGTGCGAGTCCTCTTTTAATGGCATCTTTATAATTTAACTCCGAATTGGCTAGTAGTTGTTCACGGAATTTAGTGTTGTATATGCCCCATAATAACTGCTCCAACAGGGCCTCTTCTAAAAATTGTCCATAGACACAATTTTTTGCTAGTTCCCTTAGCACTGTGTCAAATTCTTTAAAAGTTTCTGCTTTCATTTGCCATCGATTTCTAAAATGCAGTCTAGCGACGTGTTTTGACGGAAGAGGGCAGAAGTGTGCTGTTAATTTTTGAACAATTTCATCGTATTGAAAAGTTTCAGGCTCTGCTGGTTCACATAGTTGTTTTGCGATTTCGAGCACTTTCATTCTGGAAAATCCTAGCAATATGGCCACCTTTATGTGGTTTTCCTTGATATTGTTAACAAGGAAAAATTTTCCCATGTGTTTAACGTATAGTGACCAGTTGGTAGGGTTCTCGATATCAAATTCATCTATTGACATTTGGAACATGGCAGCCACTGCTGATTATGTTTAATGTTTTTGTTTACAGGTTCTATCCTTGACTGCACCAAATTAGTTTGTTTAACCGCCGAGGTTAATCAAATATTATCACCAATTTTAAAAATGTCCAAATGGCTCTGAACTAATTTATATTCGCTCTACTTCACAATAGATTTATACTACTAGCAGATAGTTCTTGCATAAGCTTTCAAGTTAATAATTCTGAATACATATATTTAAGTCATGTGAGCATGTAAGTATATTAGCAACAACGATTACTCCAACAATTATTATTGTTGTTTGTTCTAATAATTTACAGCCAATCTCTAGCAAATAATTATTTGACATAAATGTATCCATTGTTCTGGATAGTATCTCATGTCAAGTTTTAAGTAGTATATCACAGCAAATAACAGCAAATAATGTATACAGTCTTTCAGCATTAATACCAAAATTGTTTTTTGCCTCAGGATTTCACGGAAGAAATTTTCTGAGAATTAAAATGAATCCGACTATATATATAAAATTGTGCCATCTTCTGTCCGAAAATATATTCAGATAATTATAAAATTAATAATAACTAATGATCATCTAAGCATTTAGAACCATATATTTATAGTTCTAACCGTATATATATATATTACAAT
Organism: Epiperipatus broadwayi; assembly: GCA_028023455.1. Taxonomy (NCBI): domain Eukaryota; kingdom Metazoa; phylum Onychophora; class Udeonychophora; order Euonychophora; family Peripatidae; genus Epiperipatus; species Epiperipatus broadwayi. The sequence continues at coordinate 1,271,096 of JAQFVV010006438.1, read as the reverse complement.
AAAAATAATAATAATAACGGTAACAAACTATTATAAACAATCCTTAAATTCGCAGAAGTACTTTTGCTTAATTTCTTGAACCTGCCTCAACTGCCATTAAAATTCAAAAAGAAAACAAAGTGGAAGCAAACGTCATCAATTCAAATTCCAGGAATCTCGTATTTTAATGTTTGCAGATTACCTATTTATTAAATGCATTTTATTCCTATTTATAAAAAAATTGCCTCCTTAATTTTTCTTTTATTATGGTTTCTCTCTTCATGAAGAATTTTCACATTTTCAAAATCAAATTTAAATTTACATGTTTTTTCATGATCAAAGAAAACTGAAGGAGAAATTAAATCACCATTATTTTTACTTTTTGCATGTTTATATAACAATTCATGCTCCCTCAATCTCTTCTCAATAGTGCACCTAGATTCACCTATATATGATAGCATACAATCACAAAAAATTTGATATCTGACATGACTTTTTTGCTTTCTTTTTTTTTTTTTGTTTTCTTTTTGAATTTTAATGGCAGTTGAGGCAGGTTCAAGAAATTAACCGAAATTACTTCTGCGAATTTAAGGATTGTTTATAATAGTTTGTTACCGTTATTATTATTATTATTATTATTGTAATTACAATTTTGTTTTAATTAACGGACATTTTATATATATATATATATATATATATATATATATATTGAAGCATAAAGGTATTCACTTCAAATTCATATCAACTCACTGGTTTTTTATTGTTACATAAAATATTACATAAATGTGGAGGCCATTATATGTAATCCAGAGTAGCAATATTATATTACTGCTACATAAAGGATTTATTAAAAATCACTTAAAAACATACATAAAAAAATGAAAGACTGTAAAATGAATAATGATGATACTATCATTAAACATTGCTTTCAGAAATTGAATAGAAAAGTTAAAATAAAATGGAAGGAATTATGATATATAAACACACTTTGCTATCACAGAATTGCTATATGGGTATAAGAAAGATCAGAGACAGTCAAAAAAGCATTAATGTTGGAAGAAATCACAAATTGTTCATTTGAAACTTTGATAAGTTTGAGTAAATTAGTAATAAGCCATTAATAATGATAAATATAAGACAATGCAAAAGGGCAACTTATATTCAGGATTACTTTTTATAAGTTTCCTACATAATTAGAAGATGTATCACTCTGTTATAACCACTTTTAAATACAGTTTATGTTATACCAGTTACAGTCCTAAGTTTTTCAATATAAGTTATTTACTTTATACAAAAAATGTTTTAGATAAGAAGATTGAAAGAATCTATTCATAACTTAGGCATATATATTTTTTGATAGAGTAAAAACTTGTACTTGTGAAGTTCCCATTAAGTTAAACAGGAATGAGCTCAATTACAAAATGAATGTGAAACCAATCCAAGTGAAGGGTGTCATCCATCCCAAGTCCAATGCTCCATTAGAACATAAATTTTCAGGTCTAAAAGTTTCTTACATAGAAACAAGTTGTTATCCACATACAAGGCTGATAAAAAATGAACATTGAGTTATATATTAGGGATTTAACAAATATTGGATATAGCTGTAATAAAGTTTTAAAAACAATTAAATTTTTTTATAATAACATCAATAAGGTAGTTGACATTGTTAAGACAGTTAAACCATGGATAATCCTAGCACACACCCCTATAGGGCAATGAGCCTTTAAAAAATCTGCATGGACACTTTCAGAGTAGGATACAGATTTCCCCCCACTTTCAACAAACTTTTAAACAACTCTAATGACAGAATTTTATTTAAACATGTTCACTAGATTGTATATAAAATTTCATATCCTGCCCTGGCTTGTAACTTGGTGTATTATGGAGAATCTCACCCTAATAGATCAAAAAGAGTTGCCGAACACACACACTTATTATATAATAAAGCAAAGTCAAATCATGAATATAAATCAATACAGGACATATATTTTCCAGATTTAATGTTAGAACAATATGCACAGAGAGAAAAAGACAATATAAAGAAGTGTGGGCTATTACTAGGAATTTTCATTCCATTAATAGAAAAGATTTCTTCATCACATAAGTAAAAAAAATGAAACAACCAATTTACATACTGTGCTTTATTTTCATATTGATCTTCACCTCTATATATACATATTTTTTATGACACAGTTAGTTTTAGCAATATGATTTTGGCAGCCAAATTCTAGCTTAGTGCTCTTAAGTCTTATTGAATTATATTTAGCTTTTCATATTAACATGAACAGTATAAGTTTTGTATAATTTTATATTTTATGAAAAGATTATAACTTTTGAGATTTACATAAAGTAGTCTTATTAACAACACTAAAGACACCGTAGCTTTTGATTAGACCAGACCTCACAGGCCATGTATAATGTTGCATGCCCTCACAATGTATGCTAGCCTCATACTATGATGAAACAAGAGCCACCATAACTAGTAGGTTGTCACAGCACAAGTATACATATAATAAGTCACATACTAACCCAGAATGGACTTCAATTTTTGCTCATCAAAAAGTATCTGGACAGGAGTTCAAACCTGTCTCTACAAGATTAGTTTGTACTGAGAGGCATGATGTTAAATGTAAGATAAAGGAGGCTTACTTCATAGCAGAAGGCTCCTTTGCCATTAATCATAAAGAAGCATGTTTTGCTGTATCAAAAAGTTGGGGCTAATTGACTCATTTGCATAGAGTTTGCATATTATACATATGGAATGATTCCAATGAATGAATCATAATAGGCTATGATTATGAGAAATATATTTTCTTGAAAGTGTTAAGCCATTTTAATTGACTAATTGCTATTAATTTATACAGCTTTATATTATAAGTGTTATGGCACTATTTAATATTATTATAAAATAGTCTTAAATATTAATAATATCTTGATTAAAGTTTTGTAGTTATAATATAAATTCTGTTGATTTACATATTTTATGCATTATTTTGTCAATATATTTTATTACATTTTCATCTTTTTTTAAAATATGTAAAACAACTATAGTTGTCAATATTTCCTTAGATCAATATCAACTCTTTTCATATTAATGCACATACTCAATTTAAACATTTTAACTTTAATTAAGTGGAATATTTTTTTATATTTATGGGCATAAGTAATATTATCATCATCATCATCATCATCATCATTATGGTCTAATATTGCATAAACATGTATCTTATATCTTTATGTAACCATCTCCATTTTTTACACTTACATAATCTATTAAAACAGTAGCAATTCACTCTATACAGTAGTGCCACTTAGTGTGAGCCATTGGTTACTATGGCTTGCACTGGGTGGCTCTACTATATGGAGAGAATTGCTATTATCTTACATCTTACTAATTGATAAACACGTCCTGTTTTGAAGCAATTAAACACAATCTAGTCTTAAAATAAATATTTTTGAGAGGAATCTTATATATATTTTTGTGAGTTTTAGTGTAATCTTATTCTGATGTATATTTATATAGATATTTTGGTTCTATTTACATTTTGAATTGTTCTAAATGGATGATATAATAATAGTTTTTTTAGCAAACTCCACTTTGTCTATACTAATTTTTACTTACATCTTAACAATGAAATTTATGACAATGCTTTCCTCACTTAAAATATTTTTGAAGTTTTGACATTAAAAGATTTTATTTCTGAAAATTATTATTTTAAAACTTATATGTACAAATACATAAAAATTATCAATCTCTTAGTAACAGAGAAGCTTGTTAAAAAATAAAAACGATTACCTCGATATATTTACTTGATATATCATTTTCCTTCATATTACTGCATATTTTCTCCTAGTACTTCTGCTTTCATGTTAAAATAAATGTTCACATTTTAAAGCAAAAGTTTTATTTTTTCAAACTTCACAAAGTCTACAATATCCTATTTAATATTTTCAAGTTCCAGTAACATATCACCAATGTTATTGCAAGTACTGTTTCAAAAATGACTATTGAAGTTTTAATAATGTCCACTAATAGTTTTTTTTTCAAAAGAATCAATTTTTTAAAAAACGGTTTGCATTTTGGAATCTACTTGAAAATTCATTTTTGCTAAGTGTCTATTACATGATTATTTAAATACATTATTTTTTCCAATAATATTACTTTTGCTAATTTATAAATCAAGAACTGGAAAGTGTGTTTGATGCCTAAAACATGCATTATGAATCAAATAAAAATTACTACAACTGGAACATATATATTATAATGAGTTGAGTAATCTGGTTGTCAATGAGATGAAAGCAACTTATCATCAAATAAAATAAGATTATTATTAAAGTATGAGATATAAAAGATATACAAATAATGTTATATATCATATAGAGAGCATGGTATCAAGGGATCTCATTGAGAGATCAGTCCAGTAACTGAGCAACTAAAAGTATTATTATAAATTCATAAATCCACCCACATTATCAATAAGTAATAGTAATACTAAAAAGAAACCATTCATCATCATTAATGATCAATCCAAATATATCAATACAAATAAATCGACAGTCAATCTTGTGACTGGATTTGATATGGGTCTACTGCAGACCAGGCACACTGTTTAGCCTTTTCCAGCTTGGAATAATTATTTAACCAGTAATTTGGGAGCACAAACTTAAGTGCTCATCCATATGGATATAACATAATAAAAACAATAATGGTGGAATATTAAAACATGATATTGCTCTGGCCACTTAGTACCATTAATGTATTGGCTAACTATAAATGTAAATTCTAATAGTGACTAAACTAAAATAAAATGTATTGCATGGGCTTTAATGAATATACTCTTAGCACCAGCAAGGATTCCTGGATGTTCATAAACACTAATATATATCCCCTTTTAGATATCAGACCATTATGCTTGAATTTAGCTCAGAGAATATAAGCTCTAATAGTGTTGTTGTAATAAAGAGATGATACAAATATAATATCCTGAAACATTTAGAATTAAGTCACTGAAATAATTTTAACAACAGAATACAAGTTTATTATTAATAATAAAAAAAATAAATTGAAATTAAGGTTTTTAAAATCTATGTATTTATAAGCCTTCTGATTTTGATTAATATACAAAATAAAACAATATCACATGGTGATTTATATGATTATTACGTAATATTCAAGTTACTATATAGTGGTTTACATATATGTTCGAATAGATTTACTTAAAACCAGTCAGTACAGAGACATGTAGTTTAATAATTTCTGAACGTATTTGAATTGTCATTAAATAATAAAATAAATAATTAAAATTTACATATAAATGTCTATCTGACACACATTGGTATTTGCACATAGATGTGCAGTACAATTGATGACTCTATTCAATTGTCACATAAATACAATAAATTTTTAAATTTTAATGTTCTAAAATAAAATTTAAAATATCATTTTCTCTTTCTCTCTCTCTATATATATATATATATATATATATATATATATATATATATATATATATATATATATATATATAGATATATATATATATATATATATATATATATATTGTAACCTAGTGTTATTGACACTTGGTTTACTTGGCATTATTTCTGCAGGAAAACAATGCTATTCTTTAAAGAAATAAAAAGATAAAATAACAATAGTAATAATTGATTAATAAAGTATGCTATTCACTCACTTTGGCATGTTTTGGGTGAATAACTAATAGATTTAATAACTCAATGTCATTTTTAAAGAGAGAACATGAATAATTTAATTGAGATATTAATAATTAGAGCAAATTAATATGGTATAAAAGCTAAACAGTAATTGATTTTGGATGGGTAGAGGGGAGAGTGGATGAGTGTCTTATCATAAAGCACAATAACTTCTGGTAATTTCTTTTTGTAAAAAAAAAAAAAAAAAAAAAAAAAAAAAAAAAAAAAAATAATGTTTAAAGAATTATACATCACTGATTGTTAATTTAATGTATTTATTATTATTTTTTTTATATTGTCAAATTACTTTGTAATCCAGGTAAATAATACTGAAAACTATATGATTGTAATAGGTTTTTCCTTTCTTTTGTTTATGTTATAATCAAATGATTATTTTTCTGGAAGAGGTCGCTAAAGTAAAAAAAAAAAACAACAACAAAACGAAACAACCAATTTCATAATCAAGATCATTTTTTTTGAAAAAAATAGTCTGCTTTTAGTTTTCAAGGAAGGAACAGTGCTGAAATTTGGTAACTCAATTTTTTCATTTTATTTTGCAGAAATAAATGTAATCAAAGTAAAATTTTAATAATATAATGTGTGGCTAAATTTTTTTGATAAGATATCCTGATTTTCTTTGCCATCTACCTATTTAAAGACCTTTTATACTTAAAAATTTATTGTCTCACGCTAAAGTTCAAAAATGACAGAATTAACTAAGGGAATCACGAAAAGTGTTATTATGTCTAAATTAAGGAAGATAAATGATTTCCAAGTGAGAAATAATTATTTATTAACTTTATGTCATTTATTGATATTTTCTTGGTATAGAAAAAAAAAAAAAATAATTGAAAGAAATATTTTGAAACCAAGGAAAATCAACTAGAAACATTTTCGCGCTCTTTCTCAATATTGTCTGCCTTTACAAGTAATGTAGTTACATACGTTAAAATATGTTTTATTCACCAAGAATTGTCTGGAAATAATAATAATGATAAATAAGATTAAATTATGCACCTGTATATTTTTTTTAAAAATATAAAAAAAAAAATATAAACTTTCTCAGAGTAAATATAGGAAAAGTTATATAGGGGCATTCTTACGGAGAAGTTACCGTTAAAAAAAAAAAAAAAATTTTATAATTCCTAAAGTATGAACAAAACCAAATATCTTAGTGACTTAATGATAAAAATAAATGATATATTATATTATACATCAGTTGGAATTATTAAAACTTCATGTACACGTAAATTGACTGCAGTTATTATCATAATAATCTCTCGGAAAATTGCGCATTTTCGTCCATAAGTAAGCTAGCTAATAAGTATACGTATCGTCAATAAAAAAAAAATATTGTGTATGTTTATCGTCTATAGTCAAATATTCGTCTATGTTAGAAGTCTATTTTTTTTTCTTGGATCCCAAAATTGTAGTAGTTTAATTCAAGTAAGAATTAATCTTCAATTCTGCTATATGTTTCTTTACCTAATTTATTAAACGCACAAAATAAGAGAAAACTTTTATTTAAAGGAAATAATACCATGCGTTTATTGTTTTTAAACTTGCTTCGTGAAATACGACTGGATAAAGCTCTTCACCTGGACCAATTGCTCAACAGAAAAACATTTTCTAATGAGAGAGTATGCACTTGTTAATTAATGATTGTTTAAAACTAAGTTATAAATGATATGTATTTTTTTGTTATATCACATAGGTTAAAGTCTGTATGGTCAAGTGATATTTAATAGCCTTGTAATGACAAAGGTATGTTTTAATATAATTATTATAGGTTAAGTTGATATTTAACACGAAAGAAAAAAATCTATAAAATATGTTTTAATTATTACATACAATTGTAGGTAGAAATTTTGTATGTTAGATACGTAAAAGAAAAATATTTAGATATTTAAGGGGTAAAATAAATATTGAAAATTATCAGAAGTAACTAAAAAAAAAAAAATGCTATAACAAAATATTTCTTGTTAAAGTTTTGAAACGAATTTATACTGTATTAATTGAGGAATTTATTCCTAATTATTCTTAAATAACACATCCACTTTATTTAGTTTAAGATAGTATGCTACCAACTATTTTTGAATGTTCCTTTATTAAAATTAAAATTATTATACTTTTATTCTATGATGTCCATTGATTTCAGATGTTGATCAAAGTATACCCGGTAACATAAGTTTATTATAATCAGTGTATTTACTTATCCTGCCCAGATATAGCATTGGTATATGCTTAATATTCGCATAGGTAATAATTATAATGTATTTATTTTGTGGGATGAAAAATGATCTCCCCAAAAGCTTTGTTTTCCATGAGAGGAAGATTTTAAATATAATGTTCGGGTATGTTTATAGCCCAAGTGATCGATTCTCATAGATAGGACGATCAAGAATTTATCTAGCATTTAGTATGCTTCATTCGTTTAAATCCCAGGAGAGGATTGTATTTGGTGTGTGTTCGTTGTATGCCCAAGTAAGAGGCAAGAAACCACCAAAATATTTTAATGTAGTAGATTACTCTACAGACCTTCGTGGTTATTCCATATTCCTCATGTGAAAATAAAGATAGCTCCACCATGGAAGGTGTTGATTATTGTGCTTAATTTTGAAAGTTCGGGCAAGATAAAGGTTATATTGGAGGTGTTAGTTCCTCAAGATCCACTTTAGTATAAATAGTGCGTTAGTAACTAAGATCAATATCTGTATTGTGCTGCTAAATATTGCTAGTATTTGACAAGTAAATCAATGGAGAAAGTAATTAAAATTGCGTAGTTTTAAAACGCTTATTTACTGAAGGAATATTCAAATGCAATATTTAATTCTGGTTAGTAATTAAATAATACTCATATTTAAAATTATACGTATGAATAAAATTTGTATCATAACTTAAGTTAGCATTAAGTTAAATGTAAGATGGTAAGTGTAACTTCTGATAACTGGCCTATAATTAGAATAGGTTATCCCATTAAAGACCATAAATAAAGTAAATGTATTAGAAATAAATTTAATATTTTGCGTATTGCATATGATTGGATTAATCATTTTTAAAAAAAAAAAAAAAAAAAAAAAAAATAGTTAGTCAATAATTTTGAATAAAAGCTTCTACAAGGTTACCAAAATTTAATAAACAATGTATTGGTAATGAAATGTACTTTTAGTTAATCAATCCATATGATTGCATACAGGAGAAGTAGTAACCTCTAGTCCATAACCAAAAGAGTATACAGATTAATGTCAGTTATATTTTATATTTTTGTATTACTATGGGATTATTGAATAAATGTTCATATATTTTTTTTTGTGATAATAATAAATTATAGTCTTGTTAAAATTTGTTGTAGATTCATTTTTTTTGTTTTTATATGCTAAATATAAGTGTTTGCACAATATTTGCAAAACCTTTTCTTGAGTCCGAAATCATTCCAAATTCTTAAAAACTTAATATACCAGATAAATAAAGTTAAGCAGATCGGAATATGTCATTATATTTTAGTTTAATGATAATTATTTATGGAGTTGAAAACTTAAGACTAAACATTCACCTTTGTGTAAAAAAAAAAAAAAATGAATTTATTCCCAAACCATTAACTTTGGTTGCACATTATTCCATTCCCATTTAGTTAAATTGTCTAAGTAATAAATCTTAGTTATATTATTGTGTTGTCATGGATGATGGAAGGACACAAAAAGCACCCTTGTCTTTTTATTATTCTGACTGAGATTCTGAAAAAAAAAAAAAGGCTGTGTTATTCAAAATTATACGTCATTATTGAATAGAATTATCATCTCTTTAAATAATATAGCAGTTGATATGAGAGATGAAGACACATTGAATTTAAGTAAAATAAATGTTTCCTATAGCCGACCAGAATGCCAGTCATATGCGACAACACAATACTGCCGAGCATTTCCTTACATGAAACAAAGAACCCTGAGATTAATATTATTATAATTATTCTTTAAATTAATAAGTGATCAATTATTGTTGTTATTACAATCGTGGCATGGCTTAAGAGAATTGAATGTACAATTGTATTATATGAAAGGTATTTTGGATCATATTGGAAAATTAATGGATATGTTGCTTTATTTTGGTTGCCTTAAAAACAACCTGTAAAAAGTGCAAATAAAATAAAATAAACTAATAAATACTGGGTTAGAAATAAAATAAATAAATTTCTAATAAACTAAACTAATATTTACAGGGTTAGAAATGGCCGCCCAACTACAGGGGCCATCGATGGCTATAGCTGGCCATGAGGAATTTAGTAAACTTTTCTTGAAATCAATATTAATATTGTTTGCACTTGAATGGATTAGTTATTCATTGATTAAAAATATTTGCCAATAATGAATTGTTTTAGCCATAAGATATTATGTGAATATCTATTATATGATCTAATCTTTTGCCACTGAAAAATAAATAATTAAGTTGTCAGTTTATGATGTTGTGGTCTGTAGGCAATTCCATAAAACACTGTAATGATTTTATCATTTATGATGATCTGTTTGTCTGGTCTTGTGATTGGCACTTATGCTATATTACATAATATCTAATGAGATTTATATGGACCAAGAAGCATGTGAAAAAAAAAAGAGCATATTTAGTAGTTAATGTTGGAGCTTTAGGGATATTAAATGTCAGAGCATAGTTTTTGGTGTAGATTGTTTTTGGTAGGAGAGGCATGGAGGCAGGATGTCTTGTCAATAATTTCTTATCGATAAATTTATTAATAGTTCATTGCTAATATTTCAGTACTGTTAAATACTAAAAGAGTTAGAATTTTAATATGAGTGAAAACAAAGATAATCATAGTATTTCTGAGGATTTGGGAGGATCCCAAGAGTTACAATCCCCTGATACACAGACTCCATATTTTAGTGTAGAATTAAAAGAGGAAGGGGAAGATTTGGATATAGCTAACCCAGAAGAAGCCACAATAATAAAGGGAAAACATGAAAATGAGCCAGATCAATTAATGAGAAATACATTGGAGGAATTCTTGAAAAAATTAGAAAAATCAAATAGTGAATTAAAAAGTCAGATCCAAAACTCAAATAGTAAATTAGAACAATCAAATAGTGAATTAAAAAGTCAGATCCAAAACTCAAATAGTGAATTAAATAGTGAATTAAAAAGTCAGATACAAAACTCAAATAGTGAATTAAAAAGTGAATTAAAAAGTCAGATACAAAATTTAAATATTAAATTAGAGAATCAAATGCAGGAGATCAAAGAGACATCTCAAAATCAAGTACAGGAGATAAAGGACTTAAGGGAAGATTTGAGAAATCATGTAGAAGAATCAAAATTGGCCTCTGAAAAGCTGGAAATAAGAATAAGGAAAGAGATCGAAACAAATTCTGAAAGGGCAGAAAATATGATTGAGGCTATCCAGCAGGACTTTAAAAGTCAATATATTGTATTAAACAATGAAGTACAGGAAATAAGAAATTATCAAAAGGAAACAGTAGTATTTCAAAGAGAAGTTCAGGATAGAGTTGAATCTATTAAGGGAGAATTAGACAGTGCTAGAAGTGAAGTTAGTAATTTGAAAGAGGAAGTTAAAAATATAACTCTAGCACCTGACAATGTAGTGAAAGGATGTCAGAGCCAGATTACCAGATTAATAGCTAAACTAGAAACTCAAGAGTTAACCCAATGTGAGATTAATCAAAATCTAGAAAGTGAGCTAAGTCAAGTTATGGGAAGAGTAGAAAATTTTAATGATATAATAAAGAGTAATGCACAGCTATTACATAATAATCTCCAAGATGAAATAGGGGAATTAATGACTCAGTGTGAGAGTAAAGTCTATCAAAGGTTAGAAGATAAATTCGGGATAGATAAAGATGAAACTATTAACCAATTGGAACAACAGATTAAACACTTAAATGTAGGCCTAAAAGATAGTTCAAAGAGAATAGACTGTGAATGGCAGAACTATAAGTTAGAATTAGAGAGTCGAATGCAAGCTATAGACTATAATAGGGATAATTTTACAAAAAGTAAAAAAGTTGTTCAAAGTAAAGGTTTATCTGAAACTCAAGTAAAGGAAACAAATAATGGTCATAATAACCAAGTAATATCTGAGTTACATACGGTAATTAATCCAGTAGAATCAATATACGATCCATTAAATGAGGCTAGAAGTAAAGTCATGCTAGAGCCAGAAAGTAATAGCTCCATGGCCTTAAAATTCTTAAAAATAAAATTTTTTAGAGGTGAATATCTGGAGAATCCACACGAGTATCTCCAGAATCTGGAGGAGTTATTCACCTTATGTCATTTATCTGAGATAGAAAAGATTGCTATTGCCGCTAACCATTTGTGTGCAGCATCTAAAGACTGGTGGCAATCATTATTTATTAAACCAGAAACATATGGAGACTTCAAATATCTTATGTTAGCCAGTTTTTGGGGGGAAGACCACCAAGATAACCTGAGATATCAGATATCTCAGGAAAGATATCATGTAAATAAGGGTAGTTATACTCAGTTTTTCAGGAGTCAGGCCGTCAAATTGAAAACCTTGACAGCTTATCCTTTATCTGAGACACAAATTGTGCGAATAATTCGCCATAATCTGCCGAGGCATATAGAGCAGATCTTGATTGCTGCTGACAGACATACCATAGAAGAGGTAGTAGAAATTTTAGATTCGTTAGAGACCAGCGATAGGAATATTGATAATAGAATTAGGGTAAATAGAGACACCCATCCGATGGTGAGTAATATCAATTTCGCAGATAGGTCACATATGGGAAGGAGGAAGTTAGTTAGAGAAAAAGGATATTATAGGACGAATCCCTATGGTAGACAGAATAGCCACCTCAGTAGGCCAACAGTTAAGAGTAGAATTCTGAATGAGAATCAGCCTTCTACTAGTGGTATCCCAACAATACCAAAGAAAAATATAAAAGGTAGTAAAAGTAGCGGGGCATTAAATTAAAAAGGACCTCGCAGGAACGTTCCTCACTTCGGGGCCCTATTTTTAAACATATGGGGAACAGCATAATGTAGAACATGACCAAGCACTGGCCAGAATTAACCTTAAAAAGATGGGTGATAAATGCACTCGTTATTCCAAAACCAGTCCACATCCTTTTAAAGTCCATGATTTTGTTTTAATTAGAACTCCCCATGTGAGTAATCTCCGGAAACATATGTTTAGAAAATTCATGTATCTTTATGAAGGCCCCTATGAAATTGTGAAACAAGTGGGTGAGAATGCCTTTTTGGTCTCAACCCCTGATGGAACAAGAGGTACCTATAATGCCCGAAGCTTACTACCATATCCCAAGCAAAATTAAATCCTTTAAACTGTATTTATTGACATAAGAAAGAAGTAGGATATAAACTTAGTAATACCATAAGAAGTGTTAAAAAATGCATATATTATTTTATTTTTTATTTATTATAACGGTGGGAGAATTGTAACCTAGTGTTATTGACACTTGGTTTACTTGGCATTATTTCTGCAGGAAAACAATGCTATTCTTTAAAGAAATAAAAAGATAAAATAACAATAGTAATAATTGATTAATAAAGTATGCTATTCACTCACTTTGGCATGTTTTGGGTGAATAACTAATAGATTTAATAACTCAATGTCATTTTTAAAGAGAGAACATGAATAATTTAATTGAGATATTAATAATTAGAGCAAATTAATATGGTATAAAAGCTAAACAGTAATTGATTTTGGATGGGTAGAGGGGAGAGTGGATGAGTGTCTTATCATAAAGCACAATAACTTCTGGTAATTTCTTTTTGTAAAAAAAAAAAAAAAAAAAAAAAAAAAAAAAAAAAAATAATGTTTAAAGAATTATACATCACTGATTGTTAATTTAATGTATTTATTATTATTTTTTTTATATTGTCAAATTACTTTGTAATCCAGGTAAATAATACTGAAAACTATATGATTGTAATAGGTTTTTCCTTTCTTTTGTTTATGTTATAATCAAATGATTATTTTTCTGGAAGAGGTCGCTAAAGTAAAAAAAAAAAAAACAACAACAAAATGAAACAACCAATTTCATAATCAAGATCATTTTTTTTTGAAAAAAAGATAGTCTGCTTTTAGTTTTCAAGGAAGGAACAGTGCTGAAATTTGGTAACTCAATTTTTTCATTTTATTTTGCAGAAATAAATGTAATCAAAGTAAAATTTTAATAATATAATGTGTGGCTAAATTTTTTTGATAAGATATCCTGATTTTCTTTGCCATCTACCTATTTAAAGACCTTTTATACTTAAAAATTTATTGTCTCACGCTAAAGTTCAAAAATGACAGAATTAACTAAGGGAATCACGAAAAGTGTTATTATGTCTAAATTAAGGAAGATAAATGATTTCCAAGTGAGAAATAATTATTTATTAACTTTATGTCATTTATTGATATTTTCTTGGTATAGAAAAAAAATAATAATAATTGAAAGAAATATTTTGAAACCAAGGAAAATCAACTAGAAACATTTTCGCGCTCTTTCTCAATATTGTCTGCCTTTACAAGTAATGTAGTTACATACGTTAAAATATGTTTTATTCACCAAGAATTGTCTGGAAATAATAATAATGATAAATAAGATTAAATTATGCACCTGTATATTTTTTTTTAAAAATATATAAAAAAAAAAATATATAAACTTTCTCAGAGTAAATATAGGAAAAGTTATATAGGGGCATTCTTACGGAGAAGTTACCGTTAAAAAAAAAATTTTTTTATAATTCCTAAAGTATGAACAAAACCAAATATCTTAGTGACTTAATGATAAAAATAAATGATATATTATATTATACATCAGTTGGAATTATTAAAACTTCATGTACACGTAAATTGACTGCAGTTATTATCATAATAATCTCTCGGAAAATTGCGCATTTTCGTCCATAAGTAAGCTAGCTAATAAGTATACGTATCGTCAATAAAAAAAAATATTGTGTATGTTTATCGTCTATAGTCAAATATTCGTCTATGTTAGAAGTCTATTTTTTTTCTTGGATCCCAAAATTGTAGTAGTTTAATTCAAGTAAGAATTAATCTTCAATTCTGCTATATGTTTCTTTACCTAATTTATTAAACGCACAAAATAAGAGAAAACTTTTATTTAAAGGAAATAATACCATGCGTTTATTGTTTTTAAACTTGCTTCGTGAAATACGACTGGATAAAGCTCTTCACCTGGACCAATTGCTCAACAGAAAAACATTTTCTAATGAGAGAGTATGCACTTGTTAATTAATGATTGTTTAAAACTAAGTTATAAATGATATGTATTTTTTTGTTATATCACATAGGTTAAAGTCTGTATGGTCAAGTGATATTTAATAGCCTTGTAATGACAAAGGTATGTTTTAATATAATTATTATAGGTTAAGTTGATATTTAACACGAAAGAAAAAAATCTATAAAATATGTTTTAATTATTACATACAATTGTAGGTAGAAATTTTGTATGTTAGATACGTAAAAGAAAAATATTTAGATATTTAAGGGGTAAAATAAATATTGAAAATTATCAGAAGTAACTAAAAAAAAAAAAAATGCTATAACAAAATATTTCTTGTTAAAGTTTTGAAACGAATTTATACTGTATTAATTGAGGAATTTATTCCTAATTATTCTTAAATAACACATCCACTTTATTTAGTTTAAGATAGTATGCTACCAACTATTTTTGAATGTTCCTTTATTAAAATTAAAATTATTATACTTTTATTCTATGATGTCCATTGATTTCAGATGTTGATCAAAGTATACCCGGTAACATAAGTTTATTATAATCAGTGTATTTACTTATCCTGCCCAGATATAGCATTGGTATATGCTTAATATTCGCATAGGTAATAATTATAATGTATTTATTTTGTGGGATGAAAAATGATCTCCCCAAAAGCTTTGTTTTCCATGAGAGGAAGATTTTAAATATAATGTTCGGGTATGTTTATAGCCCAAGTGATCGATTCTCATAGATAGGACGATCAAGAATTTATCTAGCATTTAGTATGCTTCATTCGTTTAAATCCCAGGAGATACAATCCTCTCCTGGATTGTATTTGGTGTGTGTTCGTTGTATGCCCAAGTAAGAGGCAAGAAACCACCAAAATATTTTAATGTAGTAGATTACTCTACAGA
Source organism: Epiperipatus broadwayi (assembly GCA_028023455.1). Lineage (NCBI taxonomy): Eukaryota > Metazoa > Onychophora > Udeonychophora > Euonychophora > Peripatidae > Epiperipatus > Epiperipatus broadwayi. The sequence continues at coordinate 1,255,255 of JAQFVV010006438.1, read as the reverse complement.
CCTTCGTGGTTATTCCATATTCCTCATGTGAAAATAAAGATAGCTCCACCATGGAAGGTGTTGATTATTGTGCTTAATTTTGAAAGTTCGGGCAAGATAAAGGTTATATTGGAGGTGTTAGTTCCTCAAGATCCACTTTAGTATAAATAGTGCGTTAGTAACTAAGATCAATATCTGTATTGTGCTGCTAAATATTGCTAGTATTTGACAAGTAAATCAATGGAGAAAGTAATTAAAATTGCGTAGTTTTAAAACGCTTATTTACTGAAGGAATATTCAAATGCAATATTTAATTCTGGTTAGTAATTAAATAATACTCATATTTAAAATTATACGTATGAATAAAATTTGTATCATAACTTAAGTTAGCATTAAGTTAAATGTAAGATGGTAAGTGTAACTTCTGATAACTGGCCTATAATTAGAATAGGTTATCCCATTAAAGACCATAAATAAAGTAAATGTATTAGAAATAAATTTAATATTTTGCGTATTGCATATGATTGGATTAATCATTTTAAAAAAAAAAAAAAAAAAAAAAATAGTTAGTCAATAATTTTGAATAAAAGCTTCTACAAGGTTACCAAAATTTAATAAACAATGTATTGGTAATGAAATGTACTTTTAGTTAATCAATCCATATGATTGCATACAGGAGAAGTAGTAACCTCTAGTCCATAACCAAAAGAGTATACAGATTAATGTCAGTTATATTTTATATTTTTGTATTACTATGGGATTATTGAATAAATGTTCATATATTTTTTTTTGTGATAATAATAAATTATAGTCTTGTTAAAATTTGTTGTAGATTCATTTTTTTTGTTTTTATATGCTAAATATAAGTGTTTGCACAATATTTGCAAAACCTTTTCTTGAGTCCGAAATCATTCCAAATTCTTAAAAACTTAATATACCAGATAAATAAAGTTAAGCAGATCGGAATATGTCATTATATTTTAGTTTAATGATAATTATTTATGGAGTTGAAAACTTAAGACTAAACATTCACCTTTGTGTAAAAAAAAAAAAAAATGAATTTATTCCCAAACCATTAACTTTGGTTGCACATTATTCCATTCCCATTTAGTTAAATTGTCTAAGTAATAAATCTTAGTTATATTATTGTGTTGTCATGGATGATGGAAGGACACAAAAAGCACCCTTGTCTTTTTATTATTCTGACTGAGATTCTGAAAAAAAAAAAAAGGGCTGTGTTATTCAAAATTATACGTCATTATTGAATAGAATTATCATCTCTTTAAATAATATAGCAGTTGATATGAGAGATGAAGACACATTGAATTTAAGTAAAATAAATGTTTCCTATAGCCGACCAGAATGCCAGTCATATGCGACAACACAATACTGCCGAGCATTTCCTTACATGAAACAAAGAACCCTGAGATTAATATTATTATAATTATTCTTTAAATTAATAAGTGATCAATTATTGTTGTTATTACAATCGTGGCATGGCTTAAGAGAATTGAATGTACAATTGTATTATATGAAAGGTATTTTAGATCATATTGGAAAATTAATGGATATGTTGCTTTATTTTGGTTGCCTTAACAACAACCTGTAAAAAGTGCAAATAAAATAAAATAAACTAATAAATACTGGGTTAGAAATAAAATAAATAAATTTCTAATAAACTAAACTAATATTTACAGGGTTAGAATATATATATATATATATATATATATATATATATATATATATATATATATATATATATATATATATATATATATATATATAATATATATATATATATATATATATATAGGACTATTGCAGGTTGCTTTTAATAATGTTTTTAAAATTAAAAATATAGATTTAAAAAACTTCAAATAATATTGTTCTATATATATCTATTTTTAAATGAATTATTGTAAAACAACTCACTTTATATAAATACAAAGTGATGCATGTATCTGTGGTTCCTTGCATATAGACACAGCATATATATATATATATATATATATATATATATATATATATATATATATATATATATATATATATATATATAACTAATTTATAAACTAATAGTTTCTCTTAAATGTCTCATCAGGAAAGATAAAATCCAGGTAGAGTCGATGATCAGGAAAGATATGATCATTTAACTATTGACACTTACTTGGTACCACTTAGATTTCAGGCAAGCAAGCTGTCTTCTAAAACACATTTGTAGCAAGCTAATAAACAAAGGAAGTGGATCTGACTTTATGTGAATCAAAACACCTCCATAATAAATCATAGAACAGCTGATGGACATGCAATCCTTTTTGCCTTCTGTTATAAGTTTATGACAACTATTTATATAACTCTGGAAACCAACTAATTCTGCGAACTGCTTCTCAAAAATATTAGCCAAAACCTACTGAAAAAATTACTAGTCAACTCTTCTCAAAAAAAATTACTAGCCGAACTAAAACTAATCTTTTTATCCAGCCTTTTATAACTAGATTGCTGGGATGACAAAAATACACTAATTAAAAACATTTTCATTAAAACTATTTTTCTTATTTCTCTTGATTGGAAAAAGTTCATGATTTTAATTTCTTTTAATTAAAAGCTACTTTTGAAAACAAGTGTGAAGTTTTATCAAAGTATATTAAGTGTTTACTTAAAACAAGATTTTTAATAGATAGAACTTTTGTTCAATTAATTAAAAAGATTTCAAAATAGCTAATATAAATTTTTACAATTATCAATAACATGCTTATTTTTAATTTCAAAATCAGAATACAATATTAATTATTATTTAGACCTTTTAAAACTATTTAATTTATAATAAACCTTTATTATAAATCCAAATTACTTAATCTTTTTACTAGGATTATTTTATCCCAGGAAATGTAGAAAAATATCTACAAAATTTTTGTCCGTGTTTATTTCTACTTTTCCTTTCAACTTTATATATATATATATATATATATATATATATATAAAGTTATAGGTTACAATATATATATATATATATATATTGTAACCTAAATAAAATTACTCAAAGAAATATTACCATACCTGAGTAGTCCATAGAATGATCATAAGTAAAGGTTCAAATATATCAAGAATTATAGTAAATTATGAGCAAATTATTATAAGTCAGGTATATGGAAATCACGTGAAGTGAGTACACTAGTAATTCAATAAATATATAACTCAGGTATACAGGCAGTAGGTTTTATCCACTTTCATTCCTTGGTTTGATGTTAAGTGCATGTTTAAACAAATACTAAGTGAATATGGTCTAGCAGGGCACCACTAGATTATCTGAATCTAGACACGGTTATATCTAATAACCTTTCACATGTACTGGGTTTGAATCCCTTTTTGGTACTTTATTTCTAATAAAAATGAGAGATTTTGCTTTTTGAGCCATATCACTATAAGCACTAATAGTTAGGTAAAAGTAAAACATCTTTAAACCAAAGCGGAGTATATTAGACATAAATCATTTCTCAGATCTTAGCATAACAAATGTGTTTCAATGTTTTTATAAGTTTACTAGCTCAGATTATATATAACTAATTTAGGATGGCAATTCACTCATCCTTGCATGAAATAGATGATGGGATGTGGTTATAATAATACTAAGAGATCACTAAATATTATAAAATCAATATTTATTTATGGCCTTTAAACAGTTAAACAGCTCATTAATTAAAACGATGATGATGATGATGATGATAATAATAACGATAATGACAAGGGTTTCAACTACAGCTCTAGGACTAAGCCTAAACATAAAACTAAATTTTATAAAGAAATTCATAATTATTGCTTAATTTTAGCATATTTACTTATATCTTAAATAACTAATATTCAACCATTGATGATGATGAATAATCACACTTAACAAAGACTACAATTAATGAAATATATACGCCTCGTTTAATAAAACAAACTAATATTTATTACTACAGTTCTAACATATACATAAAAATTTCTAGATAAATATGAAAATTGACATGAATAATAATAATAATAATTGATTATATAACAATCCTCAGATTAATTTTAAGTTCTTCCCCCTTTCCCTTCAAATGTATTTTGTATTAAGTTGGACGTCACATTAACCATGATTTTCACTCCATGAGAAAAATATTTCAAGAAAAAAAAAAATATTATCTGCTCATTAGCACACATACTTTAAAATCCAACATGTAAATAGAATAAAAAAAAATGTTAGTAGAATTGAAAGAGCAAGTTTTAGAAACAAGTTTTAAATTATTTTCTCCCCCCTCTCTTCCAAGCGCTGAAATCTATACTGAACTTGAAACAAAATAATCTAATATTCTAATACTACTCATTATTTCACATTCACTCCCAATTATACACATATAAAAATATCATTATGTATGTGCGTGTTTTATCCCATAATAACAAAATATTATTAAAAACCAAAATAATAATAATATATCAGTTAAAACTAAAATCATAACACCATAAAAAAAAATTGTTTTACACATTAATATTGTAAAATTAATAAACAAATAATTTTCATACTTTCAAGGTCATTTATGAAGCTCAAAGTTATTATTAGTAAGACATTCTTGTTTTAATCGATCTGAATAGTCTTTAAAAGTTCTTTAAATAAAATATACCACTTTATCGCTAAAATGTTTCTTAAGACTGATATCATAAAGAAAATAGATATAAAAAGTCATATTACCGATCTTTTGTTTGTGGCGAATTTCCAAGGGTTCAAACTTGTCTATATTTCTGCAGCTACTATGTGGGAACAATCTCTTTCTTGAGGTGTATAACTATTTAATGATGATGACTCTATTGAGGTTATTTGCTTTAGTGGACAATTTGGAAATCATTATATTAATTTTTCTTCTCTTCCTGTCAAGAATGTGGATGACATACAGCAGTTGTTTTCACATTTATAAATTTTCTTGAGTTTAAAATCAGTTGTTGGAACAATTAATTGGACTTGATGATTAATATTTATCAGTAGATTAATTCATCTTCTTTGAATGCAGGTGAATGCTTTCTTCCTTCTATTAAAAACATCTTATTTATCTGGTCAGTTGAAAGGTGTAGAATATTATTTAGACACATCTTTTCTTTCCTATGTGATGTGCAGCTTCCCCAGATGGTCCGGCAAATGGGATATACATATAATTTTTCTAGCCCGCCATTTCTTATATTTTCAACATTCAAATTTGATAGTTTAATAATCTGAATCAATCACAATAATAATCTTCATAATAATTCAAGACAGCTTTTTATATCCAATTTTTAGCTAACTTAACCAATCAGAGATAGCATCACTTGCTATTTTTGGACAAATTTGTTTTAATTAGATCTCTAATTTATTTTCAACTAAATGATTTTTCAACTGAAAAGTTTAATCCTTTTTCCAGACACTTTTGTTTAAAAAAAAAAAATAGACTCAATCCTTATTTCCTTTCTTTTCTTTTTCTTTTTTCTTTTAACATCCAGGTAACACTTCAAATCTTTGAGCTTCCTTCTTTAGATCTTGATAAGACAATTTCAAAAATTATAGTTCTGACCCATTATAAGCTTCCAAAGTGAAAAACAATTATTTACAAAAAAAAATTGCTACAAAGATTGATATCTGATTAAACAGATTTCCTCTTTTAACAAACAATTGTACAAAAAAAATAATTTAACAGATTTAATACTTCCTTTTCTTTCAATATTTAGGAAATGTAAAATTTTGTATGTAATGTACACACATCCTTCATTCTTTCAAATCATTCATAAACTAACCTTAAATAATATAATTGCTAGCTTAGTAATTATAACCCAATTATTTAATTAAATCTGTAACTTTTAAATCCCACTTATAATTAAAGAAAAGCAAAATAGAAGTATAGAATAAAATGTTAGAATTGATCAAGCATAGCTTAGTTTTAAAGAAAGTTAAAATGTTGAATATTTGAAATATAAAACAAATAAATAATTTACACATACATTGCCTATATGTATGCATTATAACTTTGCTTTTTAACAGAAAATTTAAATATTAAATAGTTTAAATGTGTGTATTACCTTTCTATCAACACACAAACAAGTAAAGCATGTAATTGTTGACCCATTCTTTCTCTGTTTAAAGCTTTTAGAACTGGACCTTGTAGGGTTTAAACTTGGATGCCCTACAGCTTCCTTTATGGTTATATAAAATTGTGATGATGATTTTGGTTTACCTTTTCTACATGCACATTACTATAAATTTATCTAGTGACTAAATTGTAATGGCACAATATATATATATATATATATATATATATATATATATATATATATATATATATATATATATATATATATATATATGCACACATACTATTGGAATGATCATATCTGTACAATTATGCAACAAAATTCAGAGTCCTGGCAAATTATACCAAGGATGATCTAGATGAGGGATTGAGATCTCAAATCAAATTGCACCTCAGCTCCTCCACCAACACTCCATGACTTACTACCCTATGAATGACACATATGAGAATATACTCAGAGTTTCTTAATTCTCATGCTGGCAGTAGCAAAGGGTGGAGCAAGAGACTCAGGGAAGATTAACTAAATTACTAATACTTTCAGTGGTAGTCAACCTGATCCCTACCACCCACTAGTGGGCATTCCAGCCTTCATGGTGGATGATAGAAGTTTTGTCCGACACTAAAGCACTTTCTTTTTAAAAAAAATTAATTGACTTTTTAACAAAATTTCATAGTGATTTATATGCTTTAGCTTGCTATAACTATGCTTTATAAATTTTATAAAGTAAAGTTACTTCCCTACTTTATAAATCACCATTACTGAGAAACTGGTGGGCGGTTAGAAAATTTTACTACTAACAGAGATACAAAAATGGGTGGTAGGTATAAAAAGGTTGACTACCCCTGCTTTAAATAAACACACATCTACAGTGACTACCATGCTTTAAATAAACACACACATCTACAATGTGCTAGATAATGTATATTTCAATAATTAACACTAATATTAAGAGATTTAATAAAGATTGGGGATGAATTACGAATGATATACAACACAGTGGTTATAATTTAATATATTTTAATTATTAAATATAGATTAAATAAATATGAATGCATTGAATGACATATGCAGTTGTAACAATGATGAGAAAGTTTGAGAACAGCCCCTCATCTGATGCACTATAATTTAAGAGTTTATTACAAGTTTAATACTCTTTAGTCGATTCATGCCCTAATTTTACTATGCTTCTTATTAGTTTTGCAATGGTTAAGTCAGTGCAAGAATGATGATTTATCACCATAACAATTAATAATACTTAATGAGCTGCAATAGGCTCTATGCAGATTATATATGTACAAAACCAAATTACATATTCAATCAATGCTGAAATATTACGTTACATTATGGAGGGATGAACTAGAGCTTTGTAGTATGACTTCAGATACTATGGCATTATATATAGTACTTAAGATGATAAACAGAGCAAAACTCTCCATACAGTATTGCCACCTGTGCTAAACAGAGTAATCAATGGATGCCAGAAGGCTTGTGCATAAAATCCCCATCTAATGCCTACTCATCCAATATCCCCAGACTAGTTTCTGGCTTGTGGCCTTCATCAGTGAGGAGCTTTGGATCTGAGAGCACTGCATCTAGATCTTAGGATCTAATGCAACCCTCTAGCAACCACCTTTTATCTCTACTTAACTACAAAACTATGAGAATAAAATTGAAAACACACAAAAAAAAATATTTTCAATCTAAGCTCAATAGACTATATAAGCTATTGAGCTTAGATTGAAAATATTTTTTGTGTTTTCAATTTTATTCTCATAGTTTTGTAGTTAAGTAGAGATAAAAGGTAGTTGCTAGAGGGTTGCATTAGATCCTAAGATCTAGAGGCAGTGCTCTCAGATCCAAAGCTCCTCACTGACGAAGGCCACAAGCCAGAAACTAGTCTCGGGATATTGGATGAGTAGGCATTAGATGGGGATTTTATGCACAAGCCTTCTGGCATCCATTGATTACTCTGTTTAGCAAAGGTGGCAATACTGTATGGAGAGTTTTGCTCTGTTTATCAACAATTAATGTGCTAGTATAGGAAATGTGATCATGTGATGTAGTACTAGAGATGTGTGTGTCTTAAATGTGTACCAAGTACTTGGTTCCCATGGACCATATGACTTGCTGTTTATATTAAAACATCATTACGTGTAGATAATAACCAAAATACAACTTATATATATATATACTAACAGAACATTATGTAGTCTGTGTGTGGACTTTGAAAATAATCAAAATACAACTTATATATATACTAACAGAACATTATGTAGTCTGTGTGTGGACTATTTATTCAGTCCACACACAGACTACATAATGTTCTGTTAGTATATATATATATAAGTTGTATTTTGATTATTATCTGCACGTAATGATGTTTTAATATAAACAGAATACAATAGAAATATTTTATCAATTGTAAACTTCAAAGTATTACTGCAGGTAAAACAATTCAACTTCTTTTAAAAAATAAAAAAAAAGATCATTTATTAAATTTTAACAATATTGAAAAAAAATATATAAAAAGAATAAAATTTAATAAAACTACAGTTATTAGAAACTTTAAATAAATATATACAATATTGCAAAATTACTTTATCTGCTTTCAGCAAAATTCGTGCACACATTTGTATTTATATAAACATGCTTTATTTTTTTTTTATATAACCTGTGCATGCAGACTTAAAAAAAATATTTGATTTCTGTCTTGGCGAATAATAATAAAGTAACAAAAACCGAAATAAAGTTGTCTTCGCTAAAGGTATTCTATATCTTTCTAAAAGCTTTTTATGTTGGTCATAACAGCATTATCATAACAGCTAATGCTTGTACATAATATAGATTTCAAATTTGAATGGAATTTGGAAACTTTTCTATTTCTATGTAACATAATTAAAAGCAAGTCTGGAGCTTTTCAGTTTTATCGACCAACAATCAATCATTCGGTTATTGGGAAATTAATAGATATTTACTAATTTACCAAAGAATAAATTAGAAAACAAACTCGCCAAACATTACTGAAGTTCCTTGATGAATAATCTTTTCTTCACTGTTCCTTTTTTTTGTTTTAAAAAAATGTCTCTAATAATTTTGTAGTGGTATATTTAAAATGGGTTATTTTTTTCTGTATATACATATACATAAATATAGGGGATTTGAACTCAGACTTTCAAGCCACTTCACTATCCACCTTATCTCAGACTACTGATACACATAACTACACACATGCAGAAAAAATAAATAATCACCAATATACGTATTTCGTGCCAAACCAGAACTCATCAGTTGGTCCAGATAACTGAGGATTGATTTTATATGTATGGGAGATGATAATCTGTACCAACTGATAAGTGCTGGCTTAGCAAGAAATACCTATATTGGTGATTATTTATCTTCTCTGCATGTGTGTAGTCATGTGTAACAGTAGTATGAGATAGTGTGGATAGTGAAGTGGCTTGAAAGTCTGAGTTCAAATCCCCCTATATTTACAAGTAGGCTCCAGGTTTAAGAGTGCTGGTATTTCAAATCTCATATACATATACACATAAAACTATTCTACCAAATATTCATAAAACACGTGAAAAAAGTATGTAAAAATGCTTTCCAAGATGCATTTCATGCTGACTTAGCACTCTTCTGTCTTAGACTATGTACAATTATGTGTAATAATAAAACAAACCGAGTTTTGAATGTCTACAAGAAATAGGAATGATAGAATAAACTCTAGCTGAATAAACGATTAAAAGTAATCATAAATATATTTGTCTAAAAATAAATATCAAATAGATGTAAGACAAGAAATTTGACTTTTCCAGATCAAACTGTAATAATAATAATAGAAGAAGAAAAAGAAAAAAACAGAAGATAAAGATGAAAAAGAAAATGAGGACCTTGGGTCTTGATAGTTCACAATTAGAAGCTTTCCAATTTTTGACTTCATTTTATGCTTAACACTACCCTCAAATGTAATTTTTATATCATTTTTAAAAAAGTAAAAAAAAAAAAAACGCAGCTATATCATACATTTACAGAATACTCTGTATGTGTAAATGTTAAAAAAAATCATTGATCTCAGTATAGAATGATCAGGAGATGATGTAATAATAGCTGTCACTTAGTCACATTGGCATGAAATTAGGCCCAAAATGTGCTTGACAATAAATGTTACCCCAGCCACTGAAGACACCTATTCCAATATAGTAAAAGAAAACCTAGTATCCCTACATCAACATTAAAGTCAAATAATAATCCATGTATCAAAAAATTTCGATCTCTTAAGTTAAGATAGTGTAGAAAATCCTCCCTCCTCTCTGCTGCTATAGACAGATAACATGTTAGATAACATTTCTTACAGCTTTGATGACACTATCCTTGGGAGTTTTTTCAGCATATGCATGTTTTTTTATTGACCACTTGGTAATCATGTCTACCAATGTCACTCAATTCTCACTGTATAGATTTCCAAGGATATTGCTATATGAAGATCTCAATCTACATAATCCCTGGAATGCAGTACTCCTCATAGCTAATCTTCCTAACCAAAGAGTATTTAGATATAGAATTCCATGATGCAAGACAAACAGCAGTTTTACAGTGAAGGCTAAAACACTAGGTTATATTGTATTATTTGCAATTGGTGAGCAGAGATAATGCTATATCACAGGGATACTAAACACCTATCTGAACTATTTAAAATATTTTAAATAATGATGAGGCCATTTAAAAAAAGTTGTCTCACTAAAGACACTCTACATGAAAAACATCCTCATCCTGATCTACAAGGACAGTTATGAATTTAACCTAAAGTTCAACAAAAATATTGACTCAACCAACATATCCACCTAAATTATGGACAAAAAGGCTATGCTCTGCCATTTTATGAGATAAAACCACATTACTACTTCTATGAACAGCATGATGATCCAGATATCAACTGCATCACTATCCAGTGCCATCAGCATGAACAAGTGGGTAACCATATACCTTAATGAAGATGCACTCAAAACCATATCACTATTGACAAGACACTATACTTGATATTGAAGGATTCAGATCCTCCCTCCCAATTGAATATGTGACTAATAGATCTTATGATGCATTGCTCTGACAATATCTTCAACATACCCTCTTGCATCAGCAACTAAGTAGACATAATTGTTGAATAAAATTCTTACCACAATATTAATCAGAGATATGCTTTATTAGTAAAACATGTTAAAAGTAATCCAAATGGTGCAATTAAAAATCACACCCAATTATTCTTAATTTTAATGCCATACAGAGTACATATGATTATTCTCTTGTAATAAATAAAAGCACTATAGATATAACAGATACAATGACAACATGCTTTTCACCTATTGAAGAATGTGATTCAGATGACATTATCAAGAGAAAACATGGCACCATGAGAATAAAAATGCAAAAATATAAAACTTAGATATCAGCCTAATACAGTCAGCTGATACTTTACAGAATCCCATTATAAAAATGGGTAATACCAAATGATCTAATTCTCATGAACACTAAAAACCTTTGTTTATTACCTATAGAAACCATTATCCTGCATAGTAAATCAAAACCAAACTCGGAAGTATCATCTACAGACATTATCTCATAAGTGAATATACACAATACTTTACAATCAGACAGCCAACATACGCTGTACCCTATCTTTTAAGCTGTAAATTCCCTGAGGCCAGCACAACTGTTAATCACCTGTTCCATTTTATTACCTTATTTAGCAATAACAATTTTTATACATATCTGAAATGAAATTAAAAATAGAGACCTTTAATCTTCAAGGTTTGAGCTCCACCAAAAACATTTTCAGGTAAATAAATGGATCCAAATTTGACAGCCCCTCATCCTCAATTCTTGAGAGTAAAATATATAGTGAGAGATGGATTCCATATCACATCTAAACATGCCTTCTTTCATCATTAAAAATCATTTACATTGATTCAAATCTACTCATATTGACATTATATAGGTCCATTTTGCCCTTAACATTGTATTTGTCTACTTACTCCCTGGTCCTACTATAATTTCAAAAATAATGCCCACCATTAATTTACTGCACTGTTCAAACTCCCACTCAGTTATTTTAATAGGGGACTTTAACATGAGTTATCATGTTTTTATCTCAAAGCGGCTATACCAACTTTTGATACACCTTATAAGTGCTGAACGCTTCCATTGAGATCCATTGAGATTAATCTCATTTTGTAATGGTTGTCATATACTTTCACCGAACTTGATCTCATTTCATAATTGTTACCTAGTCAATATAATAAATAATCCCTCATCTTTATTCATCTTCTCTGCCCAAATACCTGTAATGTATTTAAATGTTATGTGAACATCAACAATCCAGCTATATAAAGCAGTGAGAAAAATTCCTTTCTGTGAGCACCATTGGGATTTTATATTCAGAGATTTACATCATTGTTTAAACTCAAATGCATGTACCTTGATATCAACATCTTATCCTTCAACATCACTCATGCCACATGAGTCACTCCCACTTTCAAATCTGCTACCTTTGACCAATGAGCTACATAAAAATCATTATCTGTCAAGCCACTTTAGACACACATGCACACATGAAGAATGAAGCCTATAATAATGTTTATGACACTAAAAGAATGCCTTACAACAACAAAAAAATCTATTTGACATAATAACATACCTGGATTTAAGCATACCTGCCTCCACAATTAGACTCACTCTTGCATTTGAAGTTGGTAATGTGATCAAACAAACTGATGTTGCAATCATACAATGTCTTTAGATGGCTTGAAGAATTCTTTGACCAACCAGAATCAGATACTTCTTTTTCACACTGCTGATTTTGTGACTAAGTTATCCAGAATAACCAATTCATGTCTTCCAGGCCCCCATGGAATTCCTAAATTTGTTTTTCACATCTCAATCAATTCCCAATTACATACTTATGTGATTTGTCAAATTATCTATCACTACAACTTTACAACATATACAAAACTATACATCATTTCCCTAGTTACATTCAACAAGAAATTGCCCCTGATATAAAAACTATCTAATATGTTGCCTATCTCCATGGTCCACATTGATATTAAAATTCTAGAGAAAGGTTTTACAAGACAAAATATAATAGCTCTTTTTTCATTTATTTTCATGCATTCAATATGCAATAAAAGTACCGTAGCATAACGAATTGTGAACATATTTAAAACTATCTTGAACTCAGTTCAAAAGTAAGAAAAGTATGTCCCAATAATTGTCCATATTAATATAGAAACTACCTTTGATTCAATTCCAGTTGACATCTTAATCAACATGCTTGGTTGGAGTGCTTTTGGTAGAAATAACTTGATACTAAAAGGAAATATGCCTATGTGTTTGAAAAGAAAGGTTTTTAATAAATGTGTTTTACCAGTTCTTACTTATGGATCTGAGACTTGGACACTTTTAATAGAAGAGCAATACAGAGACTTCAGAACACTTGAAGAAGTGTCATGTTGGGAGTAACAAAAATAAATCAAAAATGCAATTTATGGGTAAGAGAACAAACATGTGTTACTGACCTCATCGAAAAAATTAAAAGACTGAAGTGGAGTTGGGCTGGACATATTGCTAGAAGAGATGATAATAGATGGACAATTGAAATCTTAAACTGTATTCCAAGAGATTGTAAAAGAACCCAAAAAGAGACCACATGTGAGATGGATGGATGAAATAAGAAAGTGTGCAGAGGTGATGTGGAAAAGAGAAGCTAAAGATTGGAGATGGATTGAACTTGGAGAGACCCTCATCCTGCAGTGGATTGACAATGGTTGATAATGATGATGACTTGCCATTTATAAATTTTACTAAATCATTTGCTTTCCTCATCTTCTCACTCTGCATTAAACTACTATGGGGTAGAAAATCAGTTTCAATCTTCACAAAATGCTTGAGTTTTCCACCAACCTGAAACAAACTAGATCTTTATCTCATCTGTATTTTTTATATTCAAAAAAGTATAAATCTCTTGGAAACCAGAATAAAATATTATCTGGTATTTGAATGCATTCTACATATAACACCCACATATGGACCTACTCTTCTCACGGATATGCTATCACTCAAAAAACAACTTCAAAACATCTACAACCAAGTATCCTTATTAAGTGAAAACAAACATACCTGTTGAAATATAAACAACATACTATTTGAAATACAACTGTTGACTTCCCCTTGCCCGATGATGGAAATAAATGATAGCCAGTTGCTTCATTGATGAAAGAAAAAAAACAGTCATTTTAGTTATCATAAGGGGTTAAACTTGGGTTTAGTTAATTTAAAGTAGTATAATGCTATAAATCCTGGGTGAAATATTTATTTTCAAAGACATATAAAAGATTAAATAATAAAATATAAATTAAAAATATTTGATAATATAATTGTTTGATAATATTTAAAATTGTAATGAAGTTCAAACATAATCTTATAAATAAAAATATGCATTATATAGATAGATAATCATGACTGTGCACATCTAGTATTAAAATAATGACTATTTCCAGTGAAATCTTAATTTATGTTTCAAAATAAATAATTACTAATTATTTTATGAAATTTGTGATTAAAAGTTCATCAAAAATAATCTTGGATTTAGTCTGTATAGAAATAAAATCAAAATGATTTAAATCAATTTAAAGCAAATTATATTTTTATTCAGTTCTTAAAAGGTATGGTTTTTTTTTGAGAAATATTTTAACTCTTTCCTTGAAAATTTTTTTTTTTAACTGAACAGTTTTTTTATTAGCCAATTGAATTAAATTTTTACAACTTTTGATTGGTAAATTAACAAACTCAGCCATAAAAATATATTCATCTTTTAATATTATATTCATTTTAGCTTTGTTTGTAAAAATATATTAATAATTTGTCAGATTATGAAAGTAAACAAAAGTTTTTTCAAAAATAAATTTCTATTTATAATTATAAAAATATTTGATAGTGGAAGACCTAAAACTAAAGTTTGTAACAAATTAGAAAGTGCTGTGGACATTATTGATTTCTTTCTCAATTTACCTTAGTGTAAAAGTAAAGAATTTTTTATTAAATTTTACTATTTTTTTAAAATAATTATATTTTCAGCATATTTTACAAAAATATATTATAATATGTAAATAAATGCCAGAAAAATACTCTAAAACATCCATTTTTGTTTGAAAATCAAATAAAGAGCTTGGGGCAATGAAAATTGTTGACAGGTGTCAAAATTGTTATTAGCACTGATTTCTTTTTCAATTTACATTCATGTAAAAGTATACATTTTTTTACTAAAATCTTACTATTTTTCTAAAATAATTATATTTTCAGCATATTTTATGAAAATAATTTATATGTATGAAAAATAAAAAAAAAGACTAAGACATTAATTTTTATTTTCAAAGTCAAAACAAAGAAGTTGGAGTGGTGACAATTATTGACAGATGCTCTTCTATTGTCCAAAATGTGAACTAACCAATCAGCATCTAGGAAAGCCTGCCTTCTCCCTTTGTTGTAGCTTCTTATATTAATATTATTGATTTTTTACATGTAAATAATTCTAGAAAGGGCAGCATCTGATAGTACTTTTTAAGCTTTAAAATAAGTGTAAAAACACTATAGTAGCACACAAATTGATGGTTTTTTGAGTAACTTGAAGCCATGAACATTGATCTGCGGTTGTTTCTTAGAAAGTGTTAAAACAGATAACATTTGTTTTTTAAAAATAGTTAAACTACATGTAACTAGTGAGTAGAAGAATTAACCAAGGAGAAAGTGCAATTTGGAATAAATTAACAAAAGGCAGAAAAAAAGAAAAAAAATTGGGGAAAAACTTAATATAGAAAAAAAAGATTATAGATTGGAAAAACAAGTAACTTGGTTTGTCTTGCATTGGTGGTCAAGAGGTCAGTGCGACTGCCTTGCACTTGCAGGCAGTTGCCTGGGTTGCGGGTTTGCGTCCCAGGCGATGCTATGACACTTAAAAAAAAAGTAACTTGGTTTGTTTTTAAAAAGTTTGCTTAAAATTTTTAAATCTTATTTTTATTTTAAAAAGAAGTGATTGATTATGATCTACTTAAGAATTTAAAATTGTATATTATAAGGTTTTTTGTTAACATGGAAGGGTAAAACAAAGTTAAGTTTCAGCTAGCGAACTCAACAATTTAATAATTTTACCATAATCTCTTGGAGACATTACATAAGAAAAAATATTGGAAAAGTGAAAGGGAAAAGTCATACATTTATGCCAAAGTGTTGTCAAGTAATACATAAATTTAAGAAAAACATTGTATTAAGTTCATACATAATTTAATTAATAAGCAAGATAAAATATTTATGTATGTTAACTATTAAAACAGTTATGTAAGATTAAATTGGAATCAATGGAAGAATAAAAATAATTATTTATGACAAAGTTAAGGGCACATTTTTAAAGTTAATTAAAACTAAAGTACTAATGAATAATAATGGAAAGATTTGTATATGGAAAAATGGACATAGTATGATAAGAAAACATATAAAAGTTCATTTGAATGAAAATTTCACTGATAAAAGATATAAATGGATCAGTATTAGCTTTAGTATAACTTTCATGTATAATAAAACTTCATGATGAGTTATATATGTGTTAAATGAAAAATTAAAATTTAGAAGAATATATGGATGTAATACAAGGTAAATGTAAAAGGAAAATGTTAAATGAAGATTATATTTATACTTGTAATAAATCATAGCAGTCAGCTCGGAAAATGAAGGAATTATTTATTAAAATTGTCAATGGAACCCCCCCCCCCAATAAATTGTTACTAATCTGTTTACATTGAAATTATGTAATTTTGTGATATTCTTATGAGAACAAGAGGAGCATAATCGGGAGGAATATTGATGCTGTAACAAGTTTGAAGCATTGGGAACGATTAGAATACCATTACAAAATTAAAGTTTTTTTTACGACAAACTTGTATTTAAAAAAAAAACAACAACATAATGTTTGTGTATAGTTTAATTTTATACTCTAAAATTCTCGTTATCAATATGAGGGAATAAGTCAATAGATAAATAAATTAATAATTAATTTGATTTGTTTATCTATGCAATTAATTGTTTAAAGTTTTATTTTAGTAAATATTTTTAGATAATTAAAATAAATGTATATGAACAATGAGCTAATGAAATATACACACAAGGGTAGTTACATATATGTATTATAAGAAGAGGGAATATATCTGTGCTCGAATATATTAAAAATGATAAATGGTGATATTTAATGTTTGATCTTATGTTTAACTATTAATGCTTTAATATAATTGTAATAGAGTTATAGATAATTTTAGTTTATAATTCTTTATAGGATATTATTTATAAGACATGTATGAAACAGCTATAAACTGAAAATAGGAAGTTAATACCTGATTTATTAGATAAAATGAAGATAAGGATTTTCTTTTTTTATTTAGGATACACCAAAGAGTGGTCTATCAACATTTAGCTTAATATCATAAATTGTAAATGGAAATTAGTTCAGGAAGAGATAAGTCGTAATATTGGATAATATAAAGTTTAATTTGTTGTATTTTATTATAGAGTTTGATAATAAGACCAGAGAAAAGTTGAGTGTGGGATCAGAAAACAAATTAACGATTTTATAAATATTGTATTAATATCTTCTTAGTGCAAGATAAAGAGAAAAATAAAATGGCTAATATAAAATATAAATACAGATAAATATGTAATATTTCATAATATTATATTGAGAATATTTTAGTTGAGAAATAAAACACCAATCCATATTTAGAATCGTCTTATATTTTGCAGTATAATCTATAAGAGGTAATGAGTGGAAATCAGATCTATAAAAAAATAATTGATTATTTAATAAATACACAAGATTTTCTGATATAAGAAATAAAATTAAAGATCACAACGAGCAGGGAGGTTTTTTTTATTTTAAATATCTCATTGTAATTAAGGGGAATAGAAATGTTCAAATGTGTATCGATGTCACTGTATTATATTGTTATATAATGTTACTAATATTGTTATTTATTAAGTTATTTCGTAGTTTAAAATAATTGATGAAAAATCTTGTAAATAATGTTATTAAAGTTAATGTTTTAAAAATTAAACTAAGTATCTAGAGTTGCATTTCTTTTGTTAGAGTCATCATCATTACACCATCTTCAAAGAATCTTAATTATAATGTACACATGAATCAAAACATATAGTTTGAAACTTGAATAAGAAATTAATCCAGTACCAGGCAATTCACAACAATCATTTGAGAAAACATTTCTTAAAAGAGATCTTAAATTATTGCAAACTGCCTTGATCACATAAGTCATTGATAAAATATATTGCAAATTTATTAAAGTATGTTTATTTATAGGAAATCAGTGTATTAATTAGTTATTATTTAGAGTTATAAATTATAAGTGCAAATTTGATAACAATAATTAATTATTATTAAGTAGTAGAGAACATAAAGATAAAGTAGTAATATAATTTTAACTATAAATTGTGTTATAAGTCTTTTCCTCATTAAGAGACTACCTATAGAGTTTAGTGAAATTCCTCTTGATATCTTATAGGTGGAATAAATATCTAATTAAAAATCAATGATAATCCTGAGATCTCCTTAGTATAATATTATTGTTATGGTTATTCTTAATTATAATCCTATAAAAGTAATAATAATAAAAGATTAATATACAATGGACATTATAATATAACTTATTAATTAGATTAACTTAAATTGGTACTTGAGTACTAAATCTGCAACACAGAGCATATATTAGACTTTTATGTGCCTGTTCACATTTGTATCAATCAACCACTTGAGATGCGGCCAAAATGACGTGTACACAGATCTTTTTTGGCAAAAAAATGCAATATATTTTAAATTATTTAAAGTAATTTGTATAAAAATACATTAAGTACATTACCAACAAAATGGAGATCTGCAAAAATGTTCACTCCAAAAATGAAACCACTTGATTGCAATGGATGCTGGGATTTTCATAAAACTGCTAATAAATATGTGTATGTTTTTTTTTTTTTTATAAAAAAATTAACACAAAAATTTATCACAATGAAAAAATAAAAAAAATAGCTGTTGTCAGAAAAAAATCTGGACAATAACTAAAAAATGTCTGATATGACACCACCGTTGTAGAACTATTTTTTTCAATATGACATCATTGTGACATGGCACATTGATTGTGGGTGTGAAAAGGTCATATGTCCACTACCCCCCTATGTTGAAGGTTAGTATTCAATTACTCTTAAATTTAATAATTATGGATGTTTTATTATACTTAAGTACACCTGGGTCTCATTTTATGCAGATTATTTTAATGCAATTTTGAAGTTATGCATTCATGTTTCTTCTTAATATTTTTCATATTTCACTATATTTATTAGATATCAAAAAATTTAAATTATTAATAACTTATTTTGACTTGAAATATTTTTTTTTTCAAAAAATAACATTATATTAGCAGCTAACATGAATATGGCCTGAAGCTGTATTTAGAATAAATAACCTACTTATACTAATGAGTAAATAAATAATAATAATACATTTATACTTACATATAAAAATATCCAAATAAATATTCAAAAACTTTAAACTTTTAAAACATATTTTGTTAGGTATAACAAAAATAATTAATGTAGATTTTTAAAATAAATAACGAGATTTTATTGATTTTATAAACTGAAAATAATATTTCTAATGATAATGTATAACCTTTGTGTTGATTATGATCTCATTTTTTTATTATAGAAACAAAATGTGAACATTTAAAATTTATTTCAGTAGTAAAAATCAGTTGTCAACAAAAAAACCATTAACACAGCACAAGACTGAAATTGGCACTAGTTGTGTAAATGGGATGGAGCAGAATATGGGAAAACTTAGAGTGGGGAATGGAAAATAAAGTGGCTAACAAGTTTCTCTGGGCCTAATTGCTGAGAGATTCTTGACTTCATTCAAAGAGAAGCTACATCACATCACATTGACGAATCTGATTTCTTGCCAGTTTACAAACAAACCACATATCGTCATAAAATACAATACGTATGAAAAAATGTCAAATTAAATACTGTAGTTAATAAAAAAAAAAGTATAAAAAGTTTGTCTTGTACCAATTTTCTTCAAATATTTGATATTTTTTATTAGTCATACTTTATTTCCTTATTTTTTAAATGCGAATTTTAAAGTAATTTTTCCTCGTTGCTGTGCTTTTATGCGAATTCTGAAAATTACAGACACTATCCCCCATTTTTCAAGCTAAGGGAAGTCTAATTTTGTGTGATTTTTTTTAATGCGGGTTTTCTGTGGAACCTATCTACCACATAAAATGAGACCCAGGTGTATTATTGTTAGCCATGGGGATATTTAGATAATTAATAAGGAGGAGTGTCATAGTATTCTTATGCCATCGAGGTACTTCAGTATTTGTTTAATGTTAAAGGGTATGAAATCTTGTTAATGGGATAAGCCAGTCTCATAATTACTAATACTAATTAAACATAACTTAGAAATAAATAGGAGTGTTAAATTGTACCTAGAGAAGATAACAGTATAGCCGAATTTAAGGACTTGACATACTTTTTAGGGATCATTGTCTTATTGGCAGGGTACAATATATATATATATATATATATTATATACCCATATATATATATATATATATATATATATATATATAAGTTTATAAGATTTGGATGCTTAAAATTGATGAGAAACTTTTTATGTATTTTTATAAATAAATTTCAATTATAACAAAGCAAAGTACCAATGAAAAACATACATGGGAAACAGAAATCACAATGTCTTGCAATTATATTTGTTTAAACTACTTTAAAGTAAAAAGTCAATTCATTTTCAGCTTATTATTCAAGCATATATAAGGATCATAGATTAGTCAGTAATTAGAAGTATACAAACTTTCCAAATATTTTCACAAGTAAGATCCTTCTTTAAAAATTTATAGATGGGAGATTTTTACATGTATAAACTAAATTATCCTATAGTAATACATATATAATGCAATAAAAAATGCGGAAGCCTGCCCATTAATGTTTGAAGATTTGGTATCTTAATATAAACTGAGTAGTTTATATATATATATATATATATATATATATATATATATATATATATCAATTTGAACATCTCACTTGTTACTATTATATATATATATATATATATATGTTGTGAATGTTCAAATTGATGATCCAGGTATATATATATATATAAAAAAAAAAAAAATAATAAACAATTCAGTACAATTTAAGTTTAACTAAATAGGATCGATATTATTTTATATATTTCATATATGAATGCAGTCACCATAGTAACATTATTATATACAGTTCAATGTTTTTTGTGTTGTGTATATGTGTTTATAAATTAATTTAAAAAAAAATATTATTATTAAAAAAATATAGATATGTGTAAATTATTGATGTTTATCAATAATTTAAAAGGTTATTATATCAATTTTGTATTTTGGTTTGTAAATAATAAAAAAATTGTAATCAAATTTGGATTTAATTTTCATGTATCTTTTTCTCCGAACTTACCCCAAAACCCGTGAAAAGAAACTATAAGAAAATTGATAGAATTGAGTAAAGATTGAATGGTCGTCAAGATACGAAAAACGTCAGAAAGAGAACATATAAAAAGGACGCGACAGAATATAACAGGACTCTTTATCATTTTGCAATAGTAAAGGATAGATCTATTTTCTGTGTCTTAACAAATAAATTTTTTCAATATTTTTTTTTTGTGTGTAAAACCATAAAACATGGAAAAATAGTGGAATTATCTGCCCGTTCAATCATTTAGCGGGCAGTTGCGAAAAGTTTCCAGGGAAGCGACAGCAAAGTAAAAAAAAAACAAAAACCTATGAAATAAAAAAAAAAATGCTTTATAAAAAAAAAAAAAATGGATTGGCGTAAACATCATCTCACAGCAAAGGAACAAGACCCAACTGGATCAATTCACATCATAAAAGGGATAATCAAAGTGCACTCACCTCTTTGGACGAAAAAAAGAAAACTTTTAATGAAGTATTGTAAAGTTTACGATTATTATTTCTGACGGAGAAACTTCTCTTTACACTATAACTGAAGTCAATCGATAGACCAATAAATAGTGAACGAACAGACTTATATATATATGGTATGATTTTTTTTTTATATGAAATGTGTGTGTATTAATTTTTTTTTTATATGTAATAAAATGGGATGATTTTTTTTTTAATTATCTCTAAAAGTAATATAATTTATTAAATGAAAATGATCGGAAAGACTCAAATATATTTATTATTTCATATTCATTTATCTGTAATTATTTTGATAAACAAATAGATTTTGATACCCTCCTATTTCACATTTTGGTATCGGTTATATGTAAATTTTTTAGTAAAATATCTAGGAGCCTTTCCCGTCATTTACTCATTCATTTTTTTTTTGTCGTTATCGTTATTGCAACACATATATAGAGATACACATAGCAATTTGATCATTTTATTTAGTCAACCAATCTAAGATATAAAGTCATTTCGGATGTATTTTATCATTAATATTGCCAATTTTCTTTTCTATAATCTAATAAATTGAGTTAATTTAAATATCAAGACTAGTTTAATTATTTTGTTTTATTTGGATTGCGTAAGACGGCATAGCTATTTAAGTAACAGGATTCAAACTCAGCTTGGTAAGCGAATTGGAATATAAGATAAGGTATGTTTTGCTTATTAGTATTTTATTTTGTTTCTATATGAATTTCATATTTATATTTGCATTCGAATATTATATATACATATTATCATTTATCTTAGTTAATATTACAAAGTCAATCATTTCATGTTTGTCTGATTCCGTCATAAAAATCTAAATAGATTATACTTTATCGTTTGGTTCAGAATAATTCGTCTTGGATATTTTTCTTAAACTCCTATAAAATGAAGAGAATAAACTTCATTGACCGAGTTAATTGAATATTGTTTTGATTTGTATAAATATCAATTATAATCATATGTTGCCAGTCAATTTTTATTCAATTGTTTAAAATTTCAAACAAGTTGTATTAATACTCACATGTGAATAAACATCCAATAGAAGCTCGATATATCTTTTATGTAATGTGGTTGGACATTGTAAAGTTAGAGATGAGCTAATAGAGTGTTGATATTAAACTCCAGTGAAGTATTCTATTTTAAAACCTAAACGAAGCACTAATTAAGCATCATTTTATTGGAAGATATTTGTGAATTATTTATAAATTATTTTGTAGCTTCTTAGTAAACCATCGACGTCTATTAATTTGTTTAAACATTTAAGTGAGCGCATAAATTTTCAAAGTGTTTATAAAATTATAATAAAACCAGTTGATGCCCACAGAAAATTATTAATTAGAGATTGAAGTAGAAAGAAATGTATATCGCTTATTGACACGAGTGTTTATCTTTCTATTTAGCGTTTATTAAAATAGATATATGTATATTTGGGTTCAAGTATTATTTTGTTTTGATATTTAAATAATGTCTATATGTAAACAAATGTTTTGTAAAGTACTATTACGGATACTTAGAAGCTTATCCATTAAGTTAAAAAGGCAGCATCTTTAAATAATAAAGTAGATTTAAATTACTATAACAGTAACAGGCTAATAAAATATATATTGGGATCTGTTTTAGTTATTAATTGGATTTGATTTTGATTAGATTGCCAATCTAGTAGTTAGCCTAATCCTATATTATTGTTTAGGGCAATAGTAGTTGGTTTCACTGCTCTTTGCAATTTATGTTGTAATTGTGACGGATTTGTTGATGTCTGGAGCAGATAGTCTCATTATTTCTTCATTTCACATATAACTTAAGTAAATTAAACTTTAAGAGCGATTATTTGTGCTTTGTGATGGTTTATTACATAACGGCGACCCGATTGAGCTAGACCAGATTAATTTAAATTAGATTTTTAGATTTTTTATCAGATCAGATTGATCATCCTAACCATCACCTTCATCCATCAATTCAATCAGTTACAAATTGGCACCAACATTTTGGGCCTTCTTTCTTCAATTTAAATGGAATACAGCATTCAACAATTCCGACGGTTACTATATATATATATATATATATATGAGAGATAATGATTTGGACAAACTGATGAATACTGGCTCAATACAAAATATGTATATTGAAGATTATTTATCTTTTTTACATATATGTGGTCATGTATATCAGTTATTTAAGATAAAGAAGATAACTGAAAGGAGCTTGAAGATCTGTGTTCAAATTCTTTTTGATTGCATCTAAGAGTTAATATATTTTAATATATTTGTATTTAAATATTACAAATTCAGCCTGAATTCTAATCATCCATCTTCTGTGTATTTAAGTAGACATATTACAGTCCTATATATAATGGGTCAGATTGACTTAAGGTCAACATGGGTATGAGAACAATATTGGCATTAACATGGGATTTAACCATTCCATTATCAGATTTTCAATGGTATGGATGGCAGAAAAGTTGAAGAGTGGAGAAGAATGAAGCCTGTCCATTAAAGTTTGAAGATTTTCTATCTTAATATTAACTGAGTACTGATATATATATATATATATATATATCAGAGATAATGATCTGGACCAACTCATGAGTGCTAGTTCAGCACAAAATATGTATATCGGAGATTATTTATCTTTTTGACATGTCTGTGGTCATGTATATTGGTTTTTTAAGATAGAGTGGATAGATAAAAGGAGCTTGCAAGTTTGTGTGAAATTTCCTTTTAATTATATTTAAGGTTTAGTATATTTCAATATACACCTTTCCCTGCTTAGCAATGGCAATTGGTCCTCCAAAACTCATCATTGAGCAAGAATATCGTAAACAAAATACATACTTATAATGGGGATCTATGGGAAAAAATTGGTCAGTTCTAGTCGATGTAAAATATCCACATTGGTTTCCAAGCTCAAAGATTTTCTTGATTTTTTGATGGCAATGATGATTAAATACAGTATATAAAAGAAAAATTTTATATCACTAGGAGAAAAAAATGCATAATTTCACTGTTTAAAAAGTACAGTACAGCAAAAAAAAAAAAAAGAGAAAGTGAAACTAACTTTGAATTTAAAAGTTTTTATATTCTTCCCCAGAAGTTTTTCATCGTAATGAAAAAAAATCCATACTGACGTGCTTTTTTTTAAAATTTGTATTACAGTACTGTACATTTATGTTTATTACTTATGTGAAATTATTCAAATTAAAAAACAATGTTTAATAATAAATTATTTAATTGAACATAAAGATAGTCAACTTAAAAAAAAAAATCAACTTATTTTAAAAGAAAAAAAAGTCTGTTCTAATTTTCTAAAACATACACTTTTACTAATGTAATAGTGCCTCCCCTCCCCTGCTCGTGTAGAAAAATTGTTTATTAACAGTTATTTTAAAGGTAATCTGTTTTTCTTTTTAATTTTTTTTCTAATTCAACATTCTCATATTAAAATGTTATTTTTCTTTTGATTTGAAAGCACTTGCATATACATAATGAAGAAACACACACACACAATTTAATAATAGTATTTAATGTTTTTCTGAAAGTTTGTGATGATGGTATTTTAATTAAACTTTATTTAAATAATCCAAGTACTGTACATTATATTTAAATAAAGTTTAATTTTTCTAAAGACATTCGACACTTATATGTATATGGTATTATAGATTCAGTAATTATATATATATATATTAAATTTATACATTTTATAATCAAAATACTGAATGCAGCACTATAACATTATGCTTTATGAATAAAACATTGTATGTGCTATACAATTACAGCACAGAATACATATACCTGTATATGCATTACAGTAATGTACTTTTGCCTTTGGGTAAAATGTATTTAAAATACCAATACTCTGACTTCATCAGTGACACAAAATTCAAGATGGCTGCCAAAAAAATTTTTTTTTAATTTTCCCCGATCGTTATAGCGAATAATTGATTGTACATCAAAGTAGTGGGTACAAATTGATGATAATTGCTATTGCAAAATATCGCTAAGTAGATAATCGCTAAGCGGGGTAAAGGTGTACTTTTATTTAAATATAAACAATAAGAAGTGAAGGAGTGAAATTACAAATCTATTAAGAAGTATTACGATTGTAGAACAGAGTTTTATTTTATGAATTGCTAAATCTAGACTAATTTTTATAAAGTTTAATTAATATTGCAATTTATATATCAACAAAGAGATGGATTAAAAGTAGTTTTTAATTTACTGTGTTTACATAATGTAACCTTGAAAGTGATTGGTGAGATTTGACTGGAGATTGCAGATTTGGTTTTCTAGGATGAAATGTAATTATAAATATATTTAGTTAAAAACAACCAAAAAATGCATAACAAATAAATAGAAACATGCAAAAGGTTTTATTATTTTTTCTGATAAAAATTAACTAAACATTTACATTTATAAATATATTTTACATTTTTATTGTTCGATTTTTGAAATATTTTTAAAAGAAATAATAAAATGAAAAAGTTAAAGATTGGATAATTGAATACAGTTAAGCAGATAATAATTAAATAAATCAGTTGTTTTTAATTTTTTAAATTGAAATTAAAAATGTTTGCCTTTTTTAATCCTCAAATAAAAGCTATTAAATCAAAAACAAATAATATAAAAAGTTTTTATAGTGATTAATTAAAAATAAATTATTTTAAACTGTTGATTAATTAATTGTTCATTATTTAAAAGATGTATTGTTGAGTGAAAAAAGAGTTAGAAAAAATATTAAAGTTTGGTATAGCCAGATGATCAAATTATAATTAATAATGAAAAAAATTCCTTTAATTGATCAAATAATTTTTTTGACTTTTTAAATTAAATATTAAAAAAGCAGCAATTAAATCAGTAAATTGTCAACTGAGTGAAAAAAATGTATGAAGAAAAAATAAATGAAAATAATAAAAAAATTTCCTTTAAAATTAACTAAATATTTGGACTTCTGTAAACTGGTATGAAAAGTTAATAATATAAAAAATACATAATTATGAATTGCCAAGGAAAGCTATAGATGGGAATAAAATCTTCAAATGTATCAAACAACATCTTGACATTGGAATAATAAGATAGATCTATTAAATACATAGAAAAGTTATACAAAATTATATGGTATTTAACTGTTTCTGTGACTTCACTTGCATTAGTTAAAAGGAACCAAATTTGTAAAATCAATTAAATATCATAAAGCATATATCCATAGCTTATATAATACTCCAAAACAAAAAAAAAGAAAATATTATGCAAGATTCACCAAAATTAATGCAATATTTGTTGAGCTATTAATAAACACACACACACACACACATATATATATATATATTCCTTGTTTTTTACTTCACTTTTGAGTGGTAAGTTTTATATTGTGCTTTATCAGTTCTTATAAGCTTATGCAACCTGATAAATGATGTTAATTAAGACAAATATCCAATTATACTCAGATGTTAATAAAGCTTTTTTGAATAAGACTAAAAATTTAATGGTAATAATATGAATACTGAAACCTACAGCTTCATGGCATTGTTTTTCACACAACACACATCAATATATCATTTTAGCAGCCTAACTTACCATCAGAACATCTCAACATCATTATTTATACAAGAAAGCTTTAAATAATACTGAAAACAAATCCATATTCTTTGAGCACCAAAAACAACAGGCCATGTGTTCAAACCCACTATGGTAAGGGCTCTGTGCACTGAAGGTAATGATATGAAATGAAAGATTAAGGAGGCATGCTTTATTGCAAATGACAACTATGAAATAAACCGAAAAGAATTGTGCTTTACAATCTCCAGAAAAGGGTCTTTATGAAAGAAAACTTTGTATAAATTTTGCATAAACTACTGCTAAACTTCGCTTAAGTTCTCTGAAAGTGCTCAGCCATATAATTCTTTTCTAATAGTAATAAGATTCACTTTTTGCATAAATCACAATTTAATATATATATATATATATATGTTAATTCTAATGTTTTCACGGATAAAAGATGTCATATTATTATTACTATTTGCGGGATATTCCGTGTAGTGAAAAAGCTAAATGCTGACGTTTCAGTACAATATCAAGTACCTTCCTCAGAGCGTCCTCTTTCTCAAATCATAAGAATGCATGTGAGATTTAAAATCGTTTTTATCGTTTTCTTTCTCCTCATATTTAAATTCTATTGGTTGAGAAGTTTTAAAATTTATTTTCTCTTCCAATAGTTTCTTCCAAATGTTGTTAATCTTCTTTAACTCACACCTTTCATTTATGCTCTTGGGCCTTTTAAAAATCTCTATAGCTTCTCTTAGCAATCTCTGGTCATATTGTTCAATTTTTGCTAAAATATTTGTTTTTTTAAAATTGATATCATGATTTGTTAATTTAATATGAGAATAAATAGCTGGTGAATTGGATTTTTCTCTCACTGCCAGAATGTGTTCTTCCTTTCTAATATTTATTCTACGATTAGTCTGTCCTATATATGTATGTGGACAGACCCTACATGGAATTTCATACACACCATGACACTCCAAAGCAATTTTATCTTTAGGAAGAGGAAATATTTCACTAATTTTTTTATAAGTAGTAAAAATTGTGTGAATATTATTATTCTTTAAAATGTTACCAATTCTATCAGTTACTCCTTTAATATATGGCAAAATTGTCTTAATTTTTGATGTATCAAAATCTTTTTTCTTTTGATATGTATAAGCCCTATTAATAATTTTGTAATTAAAGCCATTATGAAGAAGCATTTTATTAGTAGCAAAAAGGTCCCGGTGAAAATGGCTATCATCAGAAAGTCTCTTTGTTCTATCCAATAATGTCTTTGCCACTGAAAATAGTTGTGCAGGATGGTGATGAGAGGAAAAATGCAGATACACACACTGGGAGATATCTGCATTTTTCCTCTCATCACCATCCTGCACAACTATTTTCAGTGGCAAAGACATTATTGGATAGAACAAAGAGACTTTCTGATGATAGCCATTTTCACCGGGACCTTTTTGCTACTAATAAAATGCTTCTTCATAATGGCTTTAATTACAAAATTATTAATAGGGCTTATACATATCAAAAGAAAAAAGATTTTGATACATCAAAAATTAAGACAATTTTGCCATATATTAAAGGAGTAACTGATAGAATTGGTAACATTTTAAAGAATAATAATATTCACACAATTTTTACTACTTATAAAAAAATTAGTGAAATATTTCCTCTTCCTAAAGATAAAATTGCTTTGGAGTGTCATGGTGTGTATGAAATTCCATGTAGGGTCTGTCCACATACATATATAGGACAGACTAATCGTAGAATAAATATTAGAAAGGAAGAACACATTCTGGCAGTGAGAGAAAAATCCAATTCATCAGCTATTTATTCTCATATTAAATTAACAAATCATGATATCAATTTTGAAAAAACAAATATTTTAGCAAAAATTGAACAATATGACCAGAGATTGCTAAGAGAAGCTATAGAGATTTTTAAAAGGCCCAAGAGCATAAATGAAAGGTGTGAGTTAAAGAAGATTAACAACATTTGGAAGAAACTATTGGAAGAGAAAATAAATTTTAAAACTTCTCAACCAATAGAATTTAAATATGAGGAGAAAGAAAACGATAAAAACGATTTTAAATCTCACATGCATTCTTATGATTTGAGAAAGAGGATGCTCTGAGGAAGGTACTTGATATTGTACTGAAATGTCAGCATTTAGCTTTTTCACTACACGGAATATCCCGCAAATAGTAATAATATATATATATATATAACTATAACCATTAAATGTCTGTATTTTTAAATCATATAATATTATTTCAAACAAATTTATTTAACACAGTACTCAAATTTTAAACAATATATTTTTTACTGGAAGTACTTTCGATTGTATCACTGACAATCTTTATCAACCATTAATACAAACTACACAAAATAAAAACTTATATTACCCATCATTCAATCCATTCAAATTTCTCACAATTCTGTTATTTTTATATTAGCTGATTGTCTATTCATTAAACCTTCTCTATTCCTAGATATTAACATTGCCTCCTTTATTTTTCGTTTTTCATTACATCTTTCAATTTGAATAATTTTCACATCTCTATTATCAAATTTAAAACCATAATTACATGCACTATTATGATCAAAAATAATTGATGGAGTATTCATACTTACTGAAGATATATATTTTTTTCTGTACATATTTATACAATATCTTATGAATATCATTTTTGTAGTGTACATTTTGATTCCACTATATATTTCATTCCACAAACACATTTCAACATATATATATATATATAACAGAACTTAATTCAAACTTAGAAATCTTGGTTTTAGAATTATTTATCATATCATTTATATTATTTGAAGAGAAAAAAGAAAACCTACACAAACCACTATAAAGTTTATTAATTAATTTAGCTTGTTGATTAGATATGAAAGGAATAAAAATCCATTTATCACTTTTTAATTTATTTAATATTTTCTTATTATTACTTCTATTTTGATTATATTTTGTAATTGTGTTATAAATAATATTCCTTCCATAACCAATATTCAACATATCAGTAACAAATACATTAATATTTTCAATTTTGTCACTAATAAACTTCCACAAAAAATTGTTTGTAAACAAAACTGACATCAAACCATCTAATTTATGACCTATATGAACTCTAGAATTGTACTGAATATAACCCCTTAATTTCCACAGGCTTTAAAACCATATTATAATTGAACACATTATTATTTTTTTAAATAAATATATCTAAAAACTTTATAGAATTATCTTTCCCTTCATTTAACACCCATTTTATATTGTTAATCATATTTAACTCAGCAAATAAATTAACTATTATTTCATTATGTGCACATATAAATACAGCACCAATATATGTACAATATACTTTAATTTCTTTATATTTTATCTGAGGTAATATCTTAAATTCATAACTAGAAATAAAAAAAATACAAATCTGTGATATCACTGGAAGACCCATTAGCCAAACATAATTCATTTTATAAAAGCAATCATTAAACTTAACATATATATAATCATTTACAAATCTTAATATATTAATAATAAAATTATTAATGTTATTGTCTATAGATTTTAAAATCAAAGCTCTTTCAATAATTTCTATTGATTTCATACGATTAATTGAACAATACATTTCGGATATGTCAAGTGTACACATAACATCATTATTATCAATTTTTATATATTTAATCCTATTAATAAAATCAAATGATGAAGAAACCGTATAATCTCCAATTCCAAGCACATCTTGCATTATTCTTTCAATATATCTACAAGCATTATAATAAAAAACACATCCAAAATCTAATCTTACTCTTAATGGATAACCAGTTTTATGCAATTTTATATTTGCAAAGATTCTTGAAAACACTGCAGACGGATATAAACTGTAATATGTCTTTGCATCAATAACTTTTTTCTTTTTAGCAGTCATTAAAAACATCATTAGTAAATTTCATTCTATATGTATCAATATTATTTAATTCACTTTTTTCAAAACAAAGCTTCCTCATCTAATCCATAATTTTTATGTTATATTCAAATAATATAAATGTTACGTAAATAATTCTAAAACCAAGATTTCTAAGTTTGAATTAAGTTCTGTTATATATATGTTGATATGTGGTTGTGAATGAAATATATAGGGGAATCAAAATGTACATTATAAAAATGGTATAATGATCATAAGATATAGTATAAACATGTACAGAAAGAAAATGTATCTTCAATAAGTATGAATACTCCATCAGTTATTTTTGATCATAATAGAGCTTGTAATTATGATTTATATTAGATAATAAAGATGTGAAAATATTTCAAATTGAAAGATGTAATGAAAAACGAAAAATTAAGGAGGCAATCTTAATATCTAGGAATAGAGAAGATTTAATGAATAGACAATCAGCTAATGTAAAAACAACGGAATTGTGGGAAATTTGAACGGATTGAAGATTTGTATTAATGGTTGATAAAGATTGTCAGTGATACAATCGAAAGTACTTCCAATAAAGAATATATTGTTTAAAATTTGATTACTGTGTTAAATAAATTTGTCTGAATTATTATATATATGTATAACTAAAAGAAGGTTGCCTTAACAACAGTTTGAGATTGTTGATTGATATTGATATTGGGGTTATCTAAGTGTTAACTGGTTTTAATGATTATATATATATATATATATATATATATATATATATATATATATATATATATATATATATATATATATATATATATATATATATACATATAAAAATACAAGAATAAAGCAGAAAACTACTATTATATCTGCTGAATTCCCAAATATTTTAAGTGAAAAATGAGACTGCAATTACATCTATGAGGAAGAGAAAATCTCTAGAAAACATTGAAATTATTATTGATATCTTAAAAGAAGCAGATAAATAAAAAAAATGTTGTAGCCAAATTTGTACATCAAATGATTAAATGATACCAAATATACTAGTCGATTGGAAGAATGTAAGGATAGAATAGTAATCCTGATCAAGACAATATTAGAAATTATAGACTCACAAGCTCATCAATTTTATGCAAAATCTTACAAGATATTTTAAACTTATTTCCAGAAAACTTTGAATTTAAACAAAACAAAATAGCATACTGAATTTTAGCATAATGAACTGTATCCAAGTATTAAGAGAAATTAAAAAAGCAGCAATGAATATGAGTTGTCATTATGTTTTATATGAGTTGTTTTAAAAAGGCAATCTACTAGTAGTTTTTTAAGTGACTAAAGATTTAGACCATTAAAATATATACTCAGGATAATGTCATATTATAAATATTTATTAAAATACAACTGCAATGATTAGATTACTTGGGGGATGAAGAAAATTGATAAACATTGATAAAAATTACTTACAGGGTGATTCCATGAAAGCAGTGTTACATGAAGTATTTTGTGAATAAAATAGAAAGCTAAGCAAATAACCATTTTAAAAAACATCTACATTTTTCAGATAATTTAGTTGCTTTTGTAAATAATATTTCAGAACTTCAGAAAATATTGCAAGAATTATCATATAAAAGTCAAACACTTTAAGATAAATACTAAAAAGATAATTTGCAATGCATTTTCTCAGAAGAAAATTAAGATTGATAATCATGTATTGCTGAGATGAAATTAATTTTAGAATTAAATTTTTAATGCTTTTGTTAGAAATAATTTAATAGTTAGAGGAAATATGTGTTTGACAATATCACATTACTGAAAGATTGAAATGATGTTGGAATAAAAACATTGCTACTAGAGGTAATAGATAAATAGTTAAGTCTAAAACTAGATCCAAGAGATTGTAGAAGACTTTAAAAAAGAGCACATGTAAGATAGACAAATCAAATAAAGTAATTGTTGATATGATGTAGAGAAGGGAAGCTTTGGATAAGAGAAACTGGAATAAACTTGAAAGATATTTATCCCGCAGTGGATTAATAATAGTGAAGATGATGATTATGACAATAGTGTTCATATAAAATAATTAAATATTATAATATTTAAATAAAATAAAAAAAGAGAATACTTTATTTACACAATTGTAATAACTTAATTACCAAATACAACGTTTTCTCTCTATTTACAATCAAATATACCTTTCTTAGAAAATATTTACAAATTATATCTTCAATAAATTATTATTTTACCCATTTAAAACTATAGTTTCAAATTTAAGCTGAACTCATTTTCTAAACAACTACTGTTTTACTAATAATATTTCAATAACCAGCAATGTTATTTCTGTAATGGTCTTAACTCTAAATTCCCTTCCAGTTGATGTTTTATGAGCATATGTGAAAAGATAATTGAGATAGATAATAATGTCAAAGATGTTTTACTAATCAATATTAAAATGTTAACCTTATAATCAGAGTATATAAGATATAATTATATGATTGAGCACTGAATGCCATTAAATAAATACCCCATGTCTTTAATACATCAAGGATATAAACTTTCATCTTGTTGATCTTTATAAATGTAATGCATTTATTTAATTACTTTATCAACATAGCTGTCACACATATTTATACATCTAAAATAATGTTATGTGACCAAGTACAACTTTTACTGTAAATCTTGGTAAACATACACACAACTATATTATATACTAACAGACTCATTAACAATGTGAAGGACAGAATCAATCCATCTCAAATCCCACAAGTCATATATAGAATTTCATGCTGTCAGGTTGGGTGCAATGCTACATACTATGGGGAGACCAAAGCCACAGTTTATAATAGAACTGCTCAGCACATGTATACATACAGAAGAGCAAAAAAGAACAATGATAACATCTCAATATTTTTTAAATATGAGAAGCAGGCTGGTCATATGTTTGAACCCTCCAACCCAAAATAGTGTGCACCAAGGTTAATGATTGCAAAAAAAAGTAAAAAGAAGCGTATTTTATCATCAATGATAACAATGCTATCAATAGGCATGACACATGTTTTGCTATCTCCAGAAAATGGACAAGTTAATTTACATATGCATTTACATACATTACCATTTATCAACACCACAACAATGATTTGAAATCTATTTTGGCTATGATTATGAGGGATAAAACCTCGAAAGTGCTTGGCCTACATTAATTTACTTAGATTGTTTTCTTACCATTAAGAGCTTCTTCACCCAGCATGTTAAAGCACTTGTATATATTATACAGTCATTAAACTAATATAAATTCAAAGTGGTTGCCTTATTTGGGTCTTACTTCTTGATCATCTGTCAGATTTGATTTTACTTCAATAATATTCATAATATTAAATTCTTCATAGAGGTGACCAACTTTGGATACAATCTCCAATAAATAAATCACAATTCATTAAACATTTTATTTTTAATACTTTAAATACGGAATTTACTTAACTATATAAACCAGTGATCTAAATAACAGTATTTGTGTGATAAGTTTTCACACATAAAAGTATAATCATCATCATCATCAACCATTATCAATCCACTGCAGGATGAAGGTCTCTCCAAGTTCAATCCATTTTCTCCAATATTTAATTTTTTTCCCCCACATCACCCCTACACACTTTCTTATGTCATCCATCCATCTCACGTGTGGTCTTTTTCCGAGTCTTTCACAATCTCTCAGAATCCAGCGTAAGATTTCAATTGTTTATATTATAATATCTTCTAGGAATATGTTAGTCCAACTCCATTTCAGTCTTTTAATTTTTTCAGTAATGTCAGTAACACCTGTTTGTTCTCTTACCCATATATTGCATTTTTGATCTCATGTTCTTCCAACATGCATCTCTCCATATTTCTTTGAGTAGTCTGAAGTCTCTGTATTGCTCTTCTATTAAGTGCCCAAGTCTCAGATCCATAAGTAAGAACTGGTAAAACACATTTATTAAAAACCTTCATTTTCAAACACATAGGCATATTTCCTTTTAGTATCAAGTTATTTCTACCAAAAGCACTCCAACCAAGTTTAATTCTATGATTCATTTCATCCATTATGTTTCCACTTGTATTAATAATCTGACCAAGGTATTTGTAGCTATTAACTTCTTCTAACTCATCATAATCAATCTTTATTTTCATATTTTGAGAAAATCCAATGAGCAGTACTTTAGTCTTTTTAACATTTATCTTTAGTCCTACTTTTCTACTTTCATCTGATAACTCCTGCATCTCTAAAGCATTATTTGCAAAAACAACTACATGATCTGCAAAATCTAAATGACTTAAATAATCTCCATTTACTTTCACTCCTTTAGCTTTCCATTTTAATCCACAAAATACAACTTGCAGCACTGCTGTAAAGGTTTTGAAAAAATGGAGTCACCCATTTGTTCTTTCTATAACTTCTCTCAATACCTGGATATGATCTACTGTACTAAAATCACTTTTAAATCCAGCTTGTTCTCTTGGTTGGTGGAAAATCAGTGTTCTCTGAAAATGAGTTGTAATTATTTTCGTAAAAAGTTTGTATAAAACTGATAAAAGCTAATAGGTCTGTAATTTCTAATATCTTCTTTATCACCTTTTCTAAATATTAATATTAATACTGCATTCCTCTAATCATCTAGTACATCTTTATCATTTAGACACTTGGTATATAACTTGTTCTTTATTACTATATAATTCTTGATAGAAGTCTTCTACCCATTTCATGATGTCATCTCTCTTTTTAGAATAATTCCATATTTTTTTCTTATTGCAGATATAA
The DNA here is from genome assembly GCA_028023455.1 of Epiperipatus broadwayi. Classification (NCBI taxonomy): domain Eukaryota; kingdom Metazoa; phylum Onychophora; class Udeonychophora; order Euonychophora; family Peripatidae; genus Epiperipatus; species Epiperipatus broadwayi. The sequence continues at coordinate 1,218,837 of JAQFVV010006438.1, read as the reverse complement.
ATTTCCTACCAATACCAAAATGTTTTTTACATTGTTGAGACTTTTATTTTCTTCTATAGCTTTCCTTGCTAATTCACAGTTATACTTTTTTATATGATTTTCAAATCTTTTTCACACCATTTTACAAAATTCAAGATATTCAATCATTTTTAATGCATCATTTTTGTATATCTTCATATTCCTTCTTTTCTTCAAAAATTCTCTAGTCTCAGTAGAAATTTTATTGGTTAATTGCTGATTTTTTCTATCAGCTATCTTTGTTGCAGTTTTTAAAAGTGTATCAGTTATTTTCATATTAATTTCATTCAAATCTGAATCATGTTCAAAATCTACTAATACTTGAAACAGATTTGTAAGTTCTAATTTAAATTCATTAGAATGTTTCTGAATATTAGGGATATCAACAGTAAATAATGTTTTTTTTAATAATTTTTGTCTCTCTAGTTTTGCATGAACACATATGTTACATCTTACTAATCGATGATCACTTCCTGTGTTACAATCTTGAAATATATATTTTCTGTTAGCCAAAATATAATCAAATTTTGCTGTATCTTCATTTAGATGCTTTCATGTTCATTTCCTTTTAACATTTTTCTCAAAAAAGAATTTACTAATACACTAAAACTAATTGCTTTAAGATGAAACTTTTAAGTTTATTAATTAGTAGGCTTTTTTTATCTATTCTATCTTTTAGACTTAGCACTTTCATATTGTTAACTATATGCAAATTGCTTATATCATCCATTTTTTCGAAATCACGAAGCATGTGTCCTTTCTGTTTATTACTCTGGCATTGCTGGTGATGAAACATGCTTAATATAAAAGATTTTTTTTTTCTGCAAACTTCACAAATCTATGTTTTCTCTCATTTCTATTACCATAACCAAAATTACCCAGAGCACTTTCATCTTTCATTTGTTTATCAATTCTGGTATTAAAGACTCCCATAACAATTTTAAATGTGGTTTCCCCTGATCAAAAGCCTTTTGTACATTCATATAAAAATTTTCTACTACTTCATCACTATGATAACTTGTTGGGGCATAAACCTGAATTATTTGCATTTGGTATCTGCTATTAAGTTGTATAACTAATCTTCCCACTCTGTCCGATACACCATCAATCTTCACAATGTTATTCTTCCACTTTTTATCTATAATAAATCCTACTCCACTTGGATTTCCAATATTTGTGCCTTTATATTAGAGTACATATCCACTTTTTAAATCAATTGTCTTTTCACCTTTTCTTCTAACTTCACAAAGTTCAATAATGTCCCATTCAATATGAGAAAGTCCTTCTTCTAATTCATGCAATCTTTCTTCATTTGAAAGTGATCTGTGGTTGTAAGTACCTAAATAAAAAGTCATCATTAAATGGCAGCCTTGGTCCATAATCAGGGGATTCTTAGCACCCTCCACCTTTGGCCACCAACTGCTGCCTTGGTGGGTGACAATTTAAAATAAGGCTAACATCAAATCTACATACAAGACAATGATGACAATATTTATAGATAATAATCAATTTATGAATTTACTTTAAAACTGTAGTGATTATAACACTATTTTTTCTTTAAATTTTTTTTATTTTAATTCTGGACATTTCATGCATTTCAGAACATTTTTTACCCATGTGCACTCACAGTGTTTATTGCTATGACTATTGTGCTTTTAGGCTAATAATTAATAGGGTATATGAGCACAGACTTTCACCTGACCCACCACTCTCCACACTATCTCATAACACATGAACACATATATGTCAAAAAGATAAGTAATCACCAATATACGTATTTTATGCTAAACCAGCAATCAGTTGGTCCAGATTTTTATCTCCACACATATATGCTATAAGTGCTCAGATATATATTAAGATAGCCAAACCTCATACTTTAATGATCAGGCTTCAATCCACTCCACACTCCAATTCTTCAACCGTCCATCCAATTGAAAATCTGATGATGGAATGCTCAAACGCCACCCTGAGGCTAAGATTCTTGTCACACCCATGTTGACCTAAAGCCAATTAGACCCCTCATGTACAAGACATAATCCATTTAATACATATACAAGGGATGGACAGACATCTCCACTATGTAATAACTGAAACACACAGGCTTATTCTATACCTGTATCTATATACCTAATATATAGGGTGTATGAGCACAGACTTTCACATGACCCACCACTCTCCACACTATCTTATAACACTGATACACTTGAACACATACATGTCGAAAAGATAGTGTGGAGAGTGGTGGATCGTGTGAAAGTCTGTGCTCATATACCCTATATATTACATATATAGATAACCCCCCCCCTCCCCACCCCCCCCCCCCCCCCCCTAACACTTTTTTAACAAAAATAAAAAATTCCACCTAAAATTTTTTAAATTTATACAGGTATATAATAAGCCAGTGTGTTTCAGCTAATAATTAATCTAAATTTTAAATTTTGTATAACTATTTCAAATATCATTAGGAACCTTTTTGCTTAAATAAGATTCTGTTTACATTTTTTTTTTTTTACTCATTTATAAATTTGAAAGTAAACACTTTTGTCTTTTCAATTATTCACGTCCAATCTAAACTAAATTTTAAATAATTCTATTAAAATTGTGTAAATTCTTGTTTTCCATATTCTTAAAAAAACTAAATATTAAGATAAATAAATTGCAATTTAAATTGCTTCTTTTAATTCACTGTCTAATTCCTTATATTTTTGTTACTATTTTCTCTCACATTTCAACTAGCATTTTGTCTCTCTCTTTTATTATTCTTCACTTCATCAAGGGTATTCACCATTTCTTGGTTTTCTTTTTCATTATTTGATATAATCTGTTGTTCTATCTTTAAGATCTCTTGTTTCAACTTTTGTTCATCTTTTTCATTTTTGATTAATCTATTCAAATTGCAAGTTCATTTGTTCACTCCATCTTTTATCTTTTGTATCAGTTGTACATTTGTTTGTCTTTGTCCTTCTTCTATCTTTTTTCATACTCTGATTCAATAATTCAAATTGGGTTAATGCCTTTTATATTTTTTGATCTAAATATTTTTGTGCAACTACATTTTTTCCCTCCAATTGCTTAAATAATGTGCTACTCATTTGAATTATGTCTATTTGTTTCAATCTTGTGGGTTTTTCTTCAGACTTTTTTACATTATCAACTTATGTCATGCCTAATTTATTGCTATCTATTTTTTAACTCTCTATAGACCTTTATTTCTGTAGACTATCTCTCTCTTCAATGATTATTTGTGAACTCTCTTCTGTAATTATTTCTTTGTTTCTTTCATTCATCTCTTTTCCATTCTGCATTTACTTGAATTATAGACCAGTGTGATTCGTAATGAAATCATTATGTCACAAATATTTTACTGGATTACCATCAACTGCTTTATGTTGTTCATTGAAACCATTTGCAATCTAATATCTTTTTTATTCTATTTTATTTCCAAATTCTTCTGCTTGCCTTGTTTGCTTCATTAGTATGCTGGAAAAAAGAAATTGTCTGTTCATTTCCATACCATCATTCCATTTTAGACAATGAGTGTTTATTACTATGAGATTTCTTAATGGATTATTATTAAACTTATTTGGTGCACCAACCCTAGGTGTCCAAATATTTAGCACAAATATATTAATATATTTCTGAAAATGGGGGATGGGGATTGAGTTAGTATTTCTTTTTAACATATTAAAAAAAAATCAATTTAAAAAGGCAGTTATCTATGGAAATTAGACAATATAATTTAAAGATTTAAAAAAAATAAAAGTTCTACTTCCCCTTATTACTGTTTTATTTTATCTTTTTAAATCCATTAAAATAATGACTGCAATTTTAAAATAATTAATTTTTATATATGTTGAAAAAATGTAAGATCTATTTTTGTCATTACAGAATTATAATGCTACATTTATATACCGAAATAATGTTATTACCCTTAAAAAAAGACCATAAAAATGGTTTAATTATAGGGAGATAAAAAGTTGATATACTAAATTACAATATATTATATTACTGATTCAAAAAGAATAAATTGAATATATTTTTTAAAATTAGTTTTTCTGGATTTTATTTCATTAAAATAAAAATCGTATATTTTTTGCAATTTTTTTTATGAAAATGTAATCATCAATTTTATTATTAAATCAATAATTTTTTTTATATTGTCTAGCATTAAGAAGTATATAATAATTACATGAACATGAGAATTTCTAAAATTATTTAAATAACAAGACCTTTTGAAAAAAAATATAGATAAAATTTTCCAATCACATTATTACTTCTTAATTTTACATCTAATTTTTTGAAACTATTTGAAAGATATTTTTGCAATGACTAAAATAAAAATACTTATTTTTTAACTCCTAAAAATATAAGTATAGGATCAGAACTTTTATATATGTAATTTTATTTATAATATTATTAATATAATCTCTTGCAAAAAATTTAAACACATTTAAAATATTGTTTTGATTTTTTAGAGAAGTAAACAATTTTTTCTCTTTGTTTGGTTGCATCAAGGAGTTCGCTGTTAAGTGAAAAGAGACACTTTGATTTCTTTTTGATGCCTTAAAGAAGGTGAATAGGGTAAATTCTAATTTTTACATATAATACTGTAATTACAGCTGTTATTGCTGTATGATTATTCATATAATATATGAACATTGATGAACTGCTCTCCAACACGAATCAGCCAGCAAGGAGAGTTTGTTGGCTGTTTACCTCTAAGTTTAAGGTCAAGAATCACCATGATTTTACTTTTAAATCGCCTAACACTTTTTAACTGAAATATCAGTTGAATTTTTTTTAAAGACAAAATGAATGAGTGTGAATAAACTTTTTAAATTAAAAATAGATATTCATAATCATTGCAGACAAAATTAAATCATGGCCATTATTTCTGGGATGCTGTAAATTCATCAGCCAAGTCAGCAGTTGTGGTTGAAGGTAGAGAGGGCTAAGAAATTTCTGACTGTGGTTTTAAATTGCCATTTGATGTTGATATTTATTTAAGTTCTTATAATTTTAGATCACTTTCAAGGTAAAAAAGTTTGCAAAAATTGAAAAAAAGGATTACTTAATATTAAATGTGAATTATATGATTTTATGAACATATAAGACATTATTGGATTTTGTGATATTAGAAAAAAAGGTGAAGAGACCCTTGATTTGAAAAGTGAACATATATTTTACTACAAAGGCACAAACATTGGAAACAGAAGTTGAATAGAAATCATTATAAATAAAAAAAGTGGAAGAACAACATTGTGGCGATTTGCTGGTGTATCAGTCAAAGTGACAAGAGTGGTTATTCAATTTAATGATAGATACTGAATGCTAATAATTTAGATTTATGCATTAACAAGTTTTCATTGTGATGATGATGTGATCAGATTAAGCAACATTTTAAAATTATCATAGCAGACGTTATTACTAGAATTAATAAACAATTGAAAGATAAATGATCTATGAGTAAATTTGGTTATGTAATAAAAATAGAAAAGGACATAGGTTTGTCGAGATTTTAGAAAAACTTTATGTTATGAATTTGTTCTTTGAGAAAACATTAAACATAAATGGACATGAAAGCATCAAATGAAGTTACACCAGATTTAGATTATATTTTGATTAACAGAAAGTATGTTTTATTTATATATTAAACTATTTCCATCATCTAATATAAGTATTGAATGTCTTTAGAAAAATGTAACTTTTATTTAAATATTCCTAATGCATTCAACTGTTAGTAATAGCACACAGGTTAGTATATGCACAATGTTATGTTAGATATTATTCTTCCATCTTCTTTAGGTGTTGCTGACCTGACCAGAGACAGTACTAGCATAAAATCAATCCTGGATCTTTAGATTTCTGAAAATTAAATTTTAAGGTAATGCTCTAATCAATTGAGCCATCATACCAAAGTCAACATTCAGTAGAAATTTCATATACTTATCTATGAAGTATCCTCATTTTTCCATTTTTTTTCTAAGCACAAGATTGATTAATGGTTTCCAAACATTATGTATACTCACACTAGGTTGACTTATGAAGTTATTTGCCATTATCATATGAGCAGCTTCTTTAAATTTTCTTATTTGTACCTTTTCTTCTCTATTTAATATTTTTGTAGCTTCCCAATTGAACATATGTTCATTGATACATATAGAATCTGATACCTTAGACATATCCATTTTCTTTTGTAATTATCAGTTTGTGTTTTTGCAAGCACTTTTCAAGGAGATGACTGGTATCATCAACTAAGGTAGCAGACCATATATATATATATATATATATATATATATATATATATATATATATATATATATATATATATATATATATATATATATATATATATATATATATATCAATGAACATATGTTTAATTGGGAAAATACAAAAATATTGGATAGAGAAGAAAAGATACAAAAATTTTTTTTTTAAAGAAGCTGCTCTCATGACAATGTCAAATAATCCCATAAATCAACCTAGTGTGACTATACATAATGTGTGGAAATCATTAATCAACAGTGCTCTTGCAAAAAAGTGGAAAAATCAGAAGGAACCTCATAGATAAGTACATAAGAAATTTTACTGACTGTTGCCTTTGGCAGTATGGATCAACGAGTTAGAATTTTGTCTTAAAATTCAATATTCAAGAATCTAAGAGTTCAGGTTCAATTCCCAATTAATACTGTCATTTATTAGGCCAGAAGCACTGAAAGAAGAGAAAAAAATATCTCTTGAAACATTGTGCATATACTAACCTGTATGCTATTACTAACAGTTGAATGTATTTGGAATATTTAAATAAAGTTAAATTTTTCTAAGGACATTTAATATTTACATTAGATGATGGAAATAGTTCAATATATAAATACATCTAAAATACCATCATCACAAACCTTCAGGAAAACAGAAAGTATGTATTCAAAATTGAAATGTTATTAATAAATTCAACACAGGAAGTGATCATCGATTAATGAGATGTAAGATATGTGTTAAAATAAAACTAACAAGACCAAAATCATTAAAAAAACAATATTTATAGTTGATATTTTTAACGTTCAGAAACATTACAATGTTTTTAAAATAGAACATGCAAATATTTTTTAAATATTAACAGATTTTGAACATGATTCATAGTTGAATGAAATCAGTAGGAAGATAATGGACACACTTTTAAAACTACAACAAAATAGTTGATACAAAACAGCAACAATTGAATAGCAAAATTTTTACTGAGACGACTATTTTTAAAGAAAATAAAAAATAACAAAATATATAAAATGATACATTATGAAGAATTGAATATGTAGAACTTAGTAAAATGATATGAAATGGAAGTAATAATTATATAAGCAAATATAATTGTGAATTAGCAATGAATGATGTAGAAAATAAAACCCACAAAAATGTAAAACATCATCTTGGTATTGACAAGAAAGATAACAGTTTTAAAATGTGTAAAAGAATTCTATCAAGAATTATATAAAAATAAATCACAACAAAAAGTATCCTCATCAATTTCTAGATCTTCCTACTTGCCCAAAATTTTAAACAAGAAAGTGAACATGAAATTAATTCTATGAAAATGGGAAATGCTCCAGGTAATAATGGAATACATTTTAAAAGAATCAGGTGAAAAAGTAAAAAACTACTGGCAAAGTTATATATCAAATGTCTAAATGATAAAGATGTACCAGAATGCAAACTTATCAGCCATTCATCAATTCTATATAAAATTTTTATTATAATTCATCAACAAATTTCGGATTTTAACCAAGCAAAAACAAATTGAACCCAAAAGTGGTTTTAGTACAGTGGATCACATCCAAATATTGAGAAAAATAGATAAAACCAAGGAATATGAGTTGCCATTATGTTTGGATTTGTAGATAATGAAAAAGCATTTGATTCTATAAGCATTTCTCCAGTGAGTAAAACATACAGTCATCAAAGTATAGACCCAGGATATTCTCATATCCTAAAAAAATATTTATAAGAATGCAACAGCAACAATTAAATTATATAATAATACTAGGAAGATTAACATTAAAATGGGTGCACAACAAAGTGACTTTATATCTCCAAAACTTTTTACAGTAGTTGTGCAAGAAGTATTTTATGAATTAAAATGGAAGCTAAAAGAATAAATGTATATAAATATTATTTATATCATCTAGATTTTGCTGATGATGTAATTGTTTTTACCAATAATGCTTCAGAATTTCTGGAAATGTTGCAAGAGTTATCAGATGAAAGTAAAAAATTAGGAACAAAGATAAATGCTAAAAATATTAAAATAATGTTCAATGAATTTTTTCAAAAGATGAAAAAAGATTGATAATAGTGAGTTAGAAGAAATGAACAACTCCCTATGTATTGGTCAAATTATTGTTACAGAAGGGAAAAATAATGGATTAAATTAATCATAGAATTAAATTTGGTAGAATTCTTTTGGTAGAAATTTTTTAATATTAAAAGGAAATATACCTATACATTTGAAAAGGAAAGTTTTTAATAAAGGTGTTTTTCCAGTTCTTACTTATGGATATGTGACTTGGATATTTATTGGAAGAGCAATAGGGAACCTTTACATTATTCAATAAACAATGAAGAGATGTATATTATAAATAACAAGAATGGACTGAAAAAGAAATACATGGGTGAGAGAACAAACAAATGTTACTGACATCATCAAAAGAATTAAGAGACTGAAATAGAGTTGAACTAGACATATTTTTAGAAGAAATGATAATAGATTATCAAGTCAAATCTTAAATTAGATTCCACATTATTGTAAAAGCCCAAGAAAGTGGCCACATTTGAGATGGATGTTGGAATAAAAAAGTTTGCTGTATTGATGTGGAGAAGAAATGCTAGACATTAGAGAAATTGGATTAAAATTGGTGATACCTTTTTCATGCAATGGATAAATAATGGTTGAAAATGATGAAGATAAGGAGGACTTTTTGTTTTAGGTTATAAAGTTATTTACATTGAAATTTAAAAAGTAAAATAAAAAAAATAATTATTTATAGATGTAACTGAAAAAAAAAAGCATGTTAATATATCAGTAATTCAATAGTAATGATCATGTCATAAACCAACTAACATTTAGCATTCTCTCCCTTCCCCACCAAACATAATTAAATATTACCCATTACAAACAATAAAATTTAGGCAACATGTATATTAAATGAAGTCTTTAATTAGATTATACCAGAGCGGAGATGAGACTCATAGAAGTCAGGTAAAGAACATATCCAAACTGACCAGGCTAATGAACTACTTATTATAATCATTTCTTAGTTTATTCTTTTGATACAAATAGCCAATACCCATTAGCTAGTCAATAATTAGATGGAAGCAGTATTCTACAAAAGGGTTTCAGTTCTAGTCAACTTATAAAAACTTATGTAATGAAAAAAATATAACTTTTTACTTAAATAGTTATCAATTTGAAAAAATAAATATACTGAAATATATTTATAGTTGTTTAAATATAAAGGCAAACTTGGATATTAATATACGGCACAGATTTCAATCTGATAGTAATGTATCGAACATGTTAAAATGATAGAAAATTTTATGATAGTGATTTATATATTTTATTAATTTCATTGTTTAGAAAGCTTTTATTCTGACAACATTTGTGCAAATGATGCATGAAATCTCTACAATATAAACATACAAGTTATAAAGAAGTTCCATTTAATTATGTTCTAAAGATTCTTAAATAATCATAAACTTCACTCAGTACTTTCTTTCTCAAACAAGACAAAACTCTCCATACAGTAGCGCCATCCTGTGCCAACCAGAATAATCAATGCATTCCAGAAGGCTTGTGCATAAAATCCCTATCTAATGTCTACTCATCCAATATCCTCAGACTAGTTTCTGGTTTGTGGCCTTCGTCAGTGAGAGTTTTGCATTGTTTATAAACAATTATGTGCTAGTATAAGAGATGGTGATCATGTGATGCTTAATGTTTTACTTTCTTTCTTCATGGAATATGATTAAATAAAAATTTGTAATCATAAAGAACTCTCTATTGGATTTAGAATGTAAAATAAACAATAGTAACATACTTGTGTTCTATTGTAAACTTGAGGATAGATTGTATGATAAAGAAAGAATCATTTTACTTATTATGAATTTCAAAATAAATATGGAGTAATATAGAATGCAATGCAACGCTACAATTAGGAAAATTATTGATGTTTATTTAAAAAGAGATTGCTGCAGAAAATACTGAATAAATAGATTAAGCAATCTTGTGGTTCAAACAATGGCTTATATATTTGTTTTTATTTATTTATTTTGTTTTTTAAAAAGTCATAGTTATTTGTGAGTGATAGCAAGTAATAATTTTTTAGCTATTTGGGTTGGATATCTAAGCTATTATTTCTCAAACTCTAACCAACAAGTGGATTTTACATCAAATTATTCTGAGCTAAATTTAGGGATTCAATTCATTTTGTTGAGCACATTATAAATTCTTTGACTAAAATAAAATTTGATCTTTTTTTTGTCCTTGGAAGTTTTACAAGTTACCTTTTATTACTTTCCGAATTTTTTTATACTCTAACTAAAAAAAATATTTTAAAATTTTAACTTTCATAAATTGTGTAAGAATGCTTTCCTTATTGCTTAGTTTTATAATAATGATTAATTGGATTATCATGCTCTGAAATTACTGCTTCTGCAACTATATGCAAACTTGTTAATGCAAATATGCTTCACCTGCTTTATTCTGTACCAAAGAATATGTTCATCTTTGAAATGAGTAATTTACTCAAATTATCAAGTTGTTTTTATTAACTTTTTATATCTTAATATTATTTATTAATATCATATTTCATTTAATATTATTACATTTAGCTTGTTTCTATTAATAGAGTTTCACAAGTGAGACAAGTGATTACAAACCACAGAACAGTGTACTTCTAAACTATCACTAACTTATTGTGATTTAATGTAGTGGTAAAATTATAAACTCTGAAACTCAAGATTCATGGACCATGATTTTAGCTTTGTCAATTATTTTGCTCAAATATTTTATGAAGTCCTGGACAATTTCTCTGTGTGGTTTAAAGCAGAACATGAACAACAATGTTTATGGATCACAGCTCCATCTTAGTTACATCCAATGTACATACTTTCTAAAACCTTCTGAACAATAAGCTATTTGATTACTTTTTAAATTGACTTCTGATTTTATCAAAGACCAGCTGCTTCTAAATTTATAACTATTTATATAATATTGTTAAATATTCAAACTTTTAATAATATAGATATTAATCAGTGCATTTTTCAGTTTTGCTTTTCTTATTCCAATGAACCATGAAGAAAAAAAACATGTTTATTCTTGCAAACATTACCCATCAAAAAACTGACAGCATTGGCTGTCAATGGTTTCTCTGATTGCTTCTTTTTAGAATATTATCATACACACATCAATTTTTCACATCCAAGAATATCAGTTCATCTTTTCTATTTGTTCCTTTTCTTTTTCAACACATGTCTAAAAGTAAATTTAGATTCACCTAAGATTTTTTGGAATAAATATCTATTGGTTTACCAATGTATTCACACCACTCAAACAAAATTCAATATTTGTTTTAGTCAAAACGTTTGTGGTGCTGGAAGTTTAGAATTAATTATATGGTGTCTTGAGAAAATTGAAACTTTATTTAAACTTTTTAAATACATTTAACCATTAGTAATAGTGCACAGATTAAAAGATAACATAGTGTTTTTAAATGTTTCTCTCATTTTTAGATTTTGCTAGTCTGATCAGTGAGAGTGCATGCATACTAGCATTGGAATCAAACCAAGGCAAACTAAAAAAAATGTAATCAATATAAAAAAAATCTGCAATCAATATAACATCAAAACAGCTTTGCAAAGACTTATTACACTATAGATAATTTTAACATCTACAAAATGTAAACATTGTATAGTGAAAAACTAAGTCTGCATTTATGAAATACCATGCGAATGTAAAAGAATATATATTGGTAAGATCAATCACCCCATTGAAAAATGATTGAAAGAACACAAACTATTGATTATAAAAAAGAAACTGAAAAATAAAAATATAAGACCATATACATATCAATGAACATATTGGAAAAGTACAAAAATATTGAATATAAAAAAAAGTACAAAAAAGATAATGGAAAGAAGCTGGTCACATGATAGTGGTAATTAATCTCATAAGTCATCTTGTAAGATCATAATGTCTGGTAGCTGCAGATTAATTTTGCTATTACTAAAAAGTGGAGAAATCAGGATGACTCTCACAGATAAGTATATGAAATTTCTACTGACTATTTTTGTGGCAAAATAGCTTAGTTGGTTAGAGTGTTATTCAATATTCAGGATCTAAAGAACCTGCTTCGATTTCCTTTCTAATACTGCCATAAGTTATGCCAGAAACATCCAAAAAAGAGATAAGAAAATACCACTAACATTGTGTTATGTACTAACCAGTGTGATATTATTAGCAGTGGCATGTATTTGAAAAGTTTAAACAAAGTTTGAATTTTTCTAAAAATATTCAATATTTATTAATAATTCAACTTTATTTGTATAAAGAATTATTTAATACTTTCATGACATATATTTCAGACAATTCTATCTTATATCTCCATCTTACACACTGATGTTTCAGCAGCCTACTCTTGTTTTTACTACTGCTATGCCACCTAATATAAGTTTTAATAACTAATAAATGATAGAGATAAATTCTTATTCCACACTGTCCTATCCAATATTACCAGACTAGTTTTTAGCTTGTGTCGTTTATCAATGAGGAACTTTGGATCTTGGAACAGACACCTAACCCTTCAGAATCAAATGTACTTTTTCTTATAGCAGCCATAATTTTCTTCTTTGTTTTATGCTCAAACTATGGGCCTAAATTGAAAAAAATAGAAATATGTTAATTGATGAAAGATTTTGGCTAAAAACATATGCAGTCTATTATGAAGCACCAACATCTGGTATTTATTATCTACTAAAGCTTACATACAGCAATGTTAAAACTGGGATTATGTAATAAAGTCATGATATTATATTGATTTTACACCAATCCTGGGCATAGTATAAAGGTACCTGTTAAAAACTAAAGACATTCTAGTATGTATATGTTAAATAGGTTTTACATCTGTATGAGTGCAGAGAAAATCTGGTTTAGATTGAAATCATTTATATACATTTTTCAATGTGATCTGGATAGCTTGCTGATAAAACAGAAAATTAATTATGGCTGTTGGAAAAAAAATGCATTAAAACTTAGGTGCACTGTTCCAAGAACCAATGAAATTCATAATCTGGAAACTAGTCTATTGATTTTGGATAGGGTTTTATTAAGTACTACCATCTGACATATATTAGGTACTAAATAATGCATTAGATGATATAGTTATCATGCAAGAAATGGAGTATCTTGCTGAAACAACAAAGTATATGCTAAAGTCATGTAATATTTTTTTCTGATTTTATGCCAATCCTGGTCATAGATTAAATGTGCATATTGTTGATAAAAACTAAGTGACACTATAATATATAGATATTGAATTGGGTTTATATTTATGTGACTACATAGAAAAGTTGATTTAGATTGAAAACATTTATGTTTTTTTAATGTTGGCTGACAACTTAATAGTAAAACAGAAAAGTAAGTGATGACTGATAAAAATTAATCATTACATCATAAAGGTCTAGGTGGACTATTACAAGATTAAAGCTCTTCACTGATAAAAAAAACCATAAACTAAAAACTAACAAGGTGATATTGGATATAATAGCACTGAATAAAAATTTATTAAGCATTATTATCTGCATCTATTAGTTATTAAAGTTGACATTAGATGGCATAACATAGTGAAAGGAAAAAAAAGATATTTCATTTTGTTTAGTTTACCTTCTTTTCTTTTCAGAGACATGCAAAATATTCTAATTAGATGTGATAATATGTTGGACTATTTCCATAATCTATCAGTAAATGTTGAATGTATAAATAATTTTAAACTTTATTTAAACTTTTTAATATAAACAAACAACTTGTTAGTAATAACACACAAATAGACACCACAGGTTAGTAAATACACAATGTTTTGAGTAATCTTCACTTTTCTTCAGATGTTGTTAGTCTGACCAATCACAACTTGTTAGTAATAACACACAAATAGACACCACAAGTTAGTAAATACACAATGTTTCGAGTAATCTTCACTCTTCTTCAGATGTTGTTAGTCTGACCAATCACAACTTGTTAGTAATAACACACAAATAGACACCACAAGTTAGTAAATACACAATGTTTCGAGTAATCTTCATTCTTCTTCAGATGTTGTTAGTCTGACCAATCACAGTATTAGCACAGGAATTGCACTCCCAACTTTAGCTTCTCAAATATTAAATTTAAGGCTAATGTTCTAACCATGAGTTAGTACTGAACTGAGTTCAGACCTATATGACTATATACACTAGTGAACTTGGATTGAAAATATTGTGTTTTCAATTTTATTCTCATAGTTTTGTAGTTAAGTAGAAATAAAAGGTGGTTGCTGGAGGGTTGCATTAGATTCCAAGATCTAGTTCAGTGCTCTCAGATCCAAGGCTCCTCACTGACAAAATCCACAAGCCAGAAACTAGTCTGGGTATATTGGATGAGTAGGCACAAGATAGGGATTTTATGCACACGTTTTCTGGCCTTCATTGTGTGGGACTACTGTATGGAGAGTTTTGCCTGTTTTATTATTTTAATCATTGTCTGGTTGCGTAATATAATGATATAGTCCATAATTATTTGAAACTATCTTGTATTTTAATGCTATTAAAATATGTAAATTCTTTGTGATAAAAAATATACATAATCCTCAGATTAAATTTTTACATTTCAATTTAATGTTTAGGAGCATTGCAATTAATCATTTTTTCTCCATCCTTTTTCCCATTATGAATTACAATTTTTTTTATGATCTCTGTAATATATCACTCGTTTCTTTGCACTACCCTGGTGCTAATATATATTTACACACACAAACATTAAGACACATATAAAGATCATTTATTTTACTGTTCAGAGAATTATGGATTTTTATCGAGTCGTAAGTTATTTATTTTCTTTAACTATTTTTCTATTGTTGTTTTAGACATAAAAATTGTGGCGTTTCTAGACCACCTTCTAGTCAGTCAAAAACAGAAAATTTCTTAAAAGGAAATTAACTTTTGTAATCGAGTAGATATTATTTCTTTGTTAAAGATTTCAAGAGTTGGAAGTTTTTTTTTCCACTTAAAGATGATTATTTTTTTTATTTTAAAATGAAATTTGGCTCTTATTTTTAAAAGTAAACTACGATATAAAAAGTTTAAACATAAAAGTATGCAGTCGTATTTTTTACGAAGTGGTTTGAATTGTACTATAAACATTTATACGAACACATACTCATTTTAACTGTATGATCTTTCTGAAGTTTATTCTTATCACACAACTTCTATATGATGGAATTATTAGAAACATAATTACTGTTATTGGAACATCTAAAGCATTTGGGAAAAAAAAACCTATTGTTGAGCAAGGATGAATACTAGTTTAACATAGTTATCCATTTTTATGATAGGCAATATTAAAACAGTTTAAGCAGCCATTGCTAAACAGTGTAGAATTAGTGATGGAGTTTTTAATTTGAACTATGTTGATAACTATGTGTGTATTCTTTCTGTAAATTGAAAAAGATAAACTACTTGGAGCATCTAAAATATCTTAAATAAATTAATACTGCAAGGTATGACCGAGTAAGCACCGAAATTATTCTCCATCGGGAGATGGCCCACCATATGCTGAGCTTCACCTTGCCCATCGTAAAAACACCAAAATGATCTGCTGCCTAAAATAAACAAGAAAGCCGCTGCTGTTAAAAAAATCAATAAAACAACATGCCCAAAACAAGAAAGAAAACCTCTAATTACGAACAATCTGCTATTAAACCAATGGACGAAAACATCTTATAAAACAGGTACCTGTGTGTGTATTCCAAATTATAGAGTACTCTAGTAATAATAAGCTATAGCTCATCTCCTATTATTTGTATAACTTCTAAATGTTAAAATTGTAATTTTGAGAAACTAAAATTCGAGAATTCATGTAATCTGTAAATTTCTCGCATAATCTAGCTTACCCTCTCTCTATCACTTCTTAGGTGTGTATTTCTTAAATCTACATTTTATTTATAATTATCATTGAAATATTACCTCCTCATAATTGTCTTAGTTTTAAAGCTAAATCCATAATCGCTTGAACAGTGAATGCATGTCGAATTATCATTAATATTAGCTTTTATAAATAACTTAAATTTCATATAAATCGACACGCATTCAAAGAATCAGTTATTGTAATGCAGGGTCTACTACTCCGTAATAGCTGGCATACTCACTGTAATAATCCCCTTTTTAGATATTTTTTTATTATTAAATGTTAATGAATAATCATGTAAATTTCATTTCTTTGAGAGTCACCAATTTTCTTTCAGTCAACGTTGATAATGTCGGGCCGAGTTTGAAATCTAGTTGAATATTACCACAATCTTTTCGATATTATACATGTGTTACGTTTTGAAGCCCCGATGGCTCATTCCACGCCGTGAATGCTCCAGATTCTCTAGGGTTGAATTAACCCCAGTCGTCCTACACAAGCGGACATGATAATGTTCCTGTAGGGCTTGACGACTGTCACGCAGCCAGCTGGCAAATTGCGACACAGACCGCTTGTCCCTGGTTATGCTCATGTGACACCTTACCTCTTCGGGTCGCGGCAGAGACCAACCAAAACCCTTATAACTTATTCACGGCATTGCAGTTTCAGCGCTGCCATTTTACATCGCCCTTCTAAAGCGTACCACGTGTTCTTTTATTTAGTTTATTATTCTCTCTATCCCTCCGTCTCGGCATTATCTTCGTCATATACTCTCAAATAAATGTTTGCCCTTTGTCATAAAATAAATATTTTATTAAATAAATGTATGTCCGCTGTTACTGATGACCCTTGCAGTGCAAAGTATAAATTCCTTACAGCACACATTAGAAATACTCACTCGAGAACCCTAGGTAGCTAGATTATGCCTTCATATAAATAAATGCTCCATATAAATAAATGTATTTTTATATATATAATATTACTAATTAGCTATTGAGACTTTGAATTTAAAATATGATTAATCACATTAATAATGTTTTCTTTTATTAAATACGTAAATAAATAATTCTAACTATACGTTTGTAGTTAAGTTTTCATTTATTCGATGCCCATTATAGACATTTTCTCGATTATATATGTTAATTAATATTCGTTTGATTGTTGGCCAACTCGGAAACAAATCCCATGAATCTCGTGCATCTCCCTGACCACCGTGCCTAAAGAAGTGTTTACTTATGTCGCATCAGAGGCGTTATTCCGTAGATTGTATTGTGGAACTGATAAACTATGTTCGAACTCAGTATTACCGGTGGCTTCGCTACTCGATGGTGCTGCTGTTCTGTGTGGTGGTCGAATTCTGCAATATGTTAACGAGATACACGTGTTTTGACTGTTACAATATATATATAGTAACCAATTTAGATATAGTAGATTGTAAATATAAATAATAAAAAAATAGATATAAAATTACACACACATATATATTTATGTAATTACTATTCTAATGATGATGATCAAATAATCTAGCCCTGAAGGTTAAGTTAAGTGTAATTGTTCCAAAAGTATTTTAAATTTCTTTTTATTTTATCTTCAGGTACCAAGTTTTCTAAGAACAAACATATGTCTGGAAATCTTAATACCATTCATTATTATCATTTAAAATTATTACCATTATTCCTGCATAATACCCAGTGAATTACATGATTTCTAAGAATTAGTGGATATTAATGTATATGTTTGGAATGAGTCTAAGCAACAAAAACAAATTATAAACTAACAATTTATTTCTCACTAAATAAATGAATGATAAATTATTGTTTATGCTCTTGCAACTGTTACCAGATAAATACAATAAATACAATATGAAATATTGAAAATAAAAAAAATGTAATAAACATTTAAAACCACAGCGTCTTATGGATAAATGTAAAGTTAAGATCTTACTATTAATACAAATGTCTTAAAGTTTTAAACCATTGTTTTCTGCAGCAATCATAGGTTTATTGTACATGCATAAATCTACAATGATAATCTTGATTATGATCATCTTCTTTGGGTATCAGTGACTTCAGATACTATAAATAAATTCCATTAAAGAAATATATACAATAAGTTATACAGCCAAGTCCATTTCTTTTCATATGGCCTGGTTTTCTTTTTTAAAAGCAAGCAACATTGCATTTTATGCAACATCGACATTCATCTCTGGATATGGCTGCACAATTCAGTTCTTTTAACCATTGTGACTATAGTTTTTTCAAGAACTATATTAAATAGTAGCCTGCTAGCTGATGTTGTCATAATTGCTGATGCCCATGAATTAATGAAAAAGACTTTAAAACAATCAGGTACATCTATCTGAAACCATTTTGAGGCAAACTATTTTAACCAGTGGTTTATCCTATTATCACAGAATCAATGTACATTGCTGTCTTCTTGCGTCAAAATATAGACCAGACTATTGACATTTTTCTTTTTAAATCTATGTATATATCCTTACAATATGTTTTAATATCTAACATGTAATCAAATCTGTGTTTTTTATTTTTAAATGTTTTTCAAATACATATTAATCAAGATTTACTTTCAAAGCTCAAAAGATGTTTTTTTAATAAATATATATTTATATTTTATGATTATTTTACAAATGATTATATAATAAAAAAATAGTTTTTATTTATAAATGGTAAAAGTCACGACTAAAATTTGAAATTTGTTTTCTAACTTTTTCAAATTTAGTGTTTTACAATTTTTAATAATGTATTTAGGTTTACCATTCAATTTACTACAAAAAGGACAAATTAATTTTTTAAATCCACATAAAGGAAGTAAATCAGAAATGGTCACAAAATATGACCCATTTTTTAAAATTATGCGAATCAAATTCATTTGCATGCATTATAATTAATTTTCTCTTTTCCATTACATAATATATCATTTTATAGATTATAATTTTACAAACTATCTTTTATTAAATATTTACCAGTAATATCAATTCTATAGATCTATTTTTTTAACTTCTTAAACAGCAGTAATATAACATACACATAATTAATGTGCATATACATGTAGTAATATTAAATTTTGTTAGTCCATTATAGTATTTCACCAAGCATTCCTAACCATGCAGCTTACGTAATTAATTCAAACAGCAGTTGAAATTGTTCTTATTACAATTTTCTTTTCAGTAAAACAGATAATAAATAAGTTAACTTTCATTTCTACGCCTACTATAAAATTTAACTTTAATTTATTTCTCTAACTGTTAATATGTTTTAGTTAATTTTACAAAATGTTGTTTTAATATATAAATGAGGATAGTACCTGTTTTAATGATGTCACTGTTTATAGATTTGATTGGTCTTAACTGTAAAAAGAATGAATAATATCTCACAACCCTAGAATACAAAAAATTCAACCGATTGTACACATAAGCATAAATACTAGAAGAATTATTTCACTTTTAATACAACTCTTCTATCTACAACTCACAAATAATCAAATATAATACCAATAAATAAAGCCTTGCACTCTTTTGAGTCTTAAAAACTGATAAATATAACAAACATTTGACCATGCCTTGCTTTCTATGAGCCTACATGTGGATGAAAAGACTACATGGCAAATGTGTTTAGACAGCGACTAAAATATATATGTTTCAAATAATCACATGTCAACAGAATGTGGCGTTCATATGACTAAATTCTCATCCATCATTAAAAGTTGAATACATGTGAAAAACTTTAACAGAAAAGTTTTTTCAATCTCTAGAGAAATTAATAGCATTAATCTGATAATAATTCGTACTTATTTACCTAATCTTGTTGCTCAGTATTATCAATTTTATATGCCACTCTTGTTTTAGAAAGCTGATAATTTCCTATTTTGTAATGGACTTGTCTAAATTTGATATTTCAATAGACATATTCAGTATTATCAGTTATTTAAATTTTATCGTATTACACTTATTTTTTCTTAAGTCATTTATTATTTTAAATGGAACTATTATTAGAGAATGGGCTATCTTTTATTCTGTCTTCATATGTGAATCCCTGCATTGACCCAGTTACTTTTCAATGGTAATGGCATCCACATCCATGTGGATTTAAGATATGTTTTTCTATCTTCAGGTACTCATGTGTTCACATTGAAATGGATCCAATTTTCTCCATCTCCTGGATCTACATTTTTTTATATTACAGTATTAGTTATTGAATGTGGTGAAATTTCTGGAAATCTTTTTAGAGTACTTAGTTTTCTTAGGATTGGATATATTTTAAGCTTACATATTATTTGTGTTCCATCTATGTTACAAATGCTTATTCTTCTCTTCTGCCTCTGTTTATGAAGTAAAATTCTTTGACAAACTTTTAGACTAATGATAAATATATCTTCTCCATTATGCATCACATGATCACCATCTCTTATACTAGCACATAATTGTTTATAAACAAGGAAAAACTCTCCATACAGTAGTGTCACCCTGTGCAACCAGAGTAATTGATTGATGCCAGAAGTTTTGTGCATAAAATCTCTATCTAATGCCTACTCATCCAGTATTGCCAGACTAGTTTCTGGCTTGTGGCCTTCGTCAGTGAGGAGCTTTGGATCTGAGAGCACTGCACCTAGATCTTAGGATCTAATGCAACCTTCCAGCAAACACCTTTTATCTCTACTTAACTATAAAACTATGAGAATAAAATTGAAAACACAATAATATTTTCAATTTAAGCTCAATAGCTTATATAGTCATGTGGGTTTGAACTCAGTTCAGCACCCATACATTTTGGTGCCTTTGGCTCTTTAAAAACCATAGCCACCACTATCCTATTAGGCAGGATTGGTGTTAAACCATTAAGCATCACATAATACCATCTCTTATACTAGCACATAATTGTTTATAAACAAGGCAAAACTCTCAATACAGTAGTGACACCCTGTGCCAACCAGAATAATCAATGGACATTCCATAATACTGGCCAGGTGGTGGGCACCATTTATTTTTTCAGCTAGGTGGCGGGCACCATTTATTTTTTATCTGGACATAATTGCTGAGATATTCTTGACTTCGTTTACGGAGAAGCCATAGTTCATCACATCACATCACATGTAAATTCATAGTTGGATATTGTTAATAATATACATAATGTACAAAAAAATATTTATTTCAAAAATTAAATTTTAACATATAATTGACGTTTATATTTTTACACTGTAAAAGTATAGTATGCCCTACAATTTGATTACAATATAATACAATAATTCATAAAAAAAATTAAAAAATTAAATTTATTTGTATCAGATAAATAATTTTTTATCGTGTTCGGATAGCGGCGGGCACACATAAAATGGTCTGCAGGCACCATGGTGCCTGCGAGCATAGGGTTGGGGACCCCTGCACTAGATCCTAAGATCTAGGTGCAGTGCTCTCAGATCCAAAGCTCCTCATGGGAAAAGGCAGCAAATTCTTGCCTCTAGCAGGACATGATGAAATTAAACACTTTTCAGCTTGGATAGTAACAGCTCTTCAAAAAAAAAACTGAGTTCTCTTCCCACATAAAATATTTTTATACATTTCCACCTACCAAGTCTTAACACCTTTTGTTTGCCTCAGAACCAATTGACTTTTAATTAAACAATATCATATAATCTGATTTCCTTCTAATGATAATGTCTCTGAGGTGTTATATTTCATTTATTTTAAATTTTTTTAAATTAAATATATAAATTATATAATTTTGATTCTGATTTCATTAATGAAATTTCTTTTTAGGTGTTATAAATTTGTAAGGCCTAGCAGATAGTAATGGTATTCTGATTTAATGATAAAGTCTTTTGTTGCAAACAAAGTCAAACAGTAAACTAGATTTTACTTTTACCCATAGGTGCAGTCACTAATTGATTTCTTATTTACAACAAAATTCCCATTTTTAATTATAAAACAATGACTTTTATTTTAACTTCATATAAATAACTTTTAACATATTTTCTTTCCCTACCTTGTTTGTTTTTACAAAAAAAAAACAAAAAAAAAATTGGACAGATTTTAAAAAAAACAAAACTTTAGTATGTTATCTCTATAAAACATTAAATCAGAAAACCATAAACATATTTAAAAAAATATTTTATACTATTTTTATTTAATCTTATATATATTGTAACGGAATAGCGTTACATAGGGTTTGAACCTAGGAAAGTTAAATATATATTGATGACGAAATAAATGACAGGTACAAAACTTTTTAACAAAGCGATCTTGTTTTAAGAATAAACAAGAAACAGCCGTGTCTAAAGCAGATCGCAGCTATACAAGAGTACCTGTCAGATTTATTGAAATAAAATTAAAAGAGTTTTTATTTTTTGAGGAATTAATTTATTATAATCATTATTTGTCAAGTTTGCTTTTTTTTGTTATTTCGTTTTAAAAGAAACAGGGAATGTTCGAGAACAAATTAGAAAATTTATTAAATCATTTTGAACAAAAGGGAAGGAAAAAAAAAAATAAGTAAATTAATTAATCTGTAATAGGTAAAAAAAAATTCCAAGCGATCTAAGATATTTTGAATGGGGGGCAATTAGTAGAGTCAAATTTAGAGAAGTTGAAACAATAAGCAGGATGTATGTTGGTAAAGTCTAGATAACAATCCAAATTTAGAAGCAGAGGTGATAAAAAAGTGTACACTGCTATTGTACTACTTAGACTTCTGACTCCGGCTAAAACAATATGTAAGAAAAATGGAAAAACTAAATTAAATTCCCACGTGGTGCAAATGTCACAGAAACTATTAAATAAAGAGGATCCTTGATTAGCAAATAAGAACTAATGACTTATGAGTGCATGATAGAGATTGGAGGAAAAATTCAAGGTGTCACGGCGGGAAAGAAGAGAGAAGAAAAAGGCAAGACGGAACCGAAAAAAGACACTAAATTGAAAGTTGTTGAAGGCGAAATTAAGTTGAATTGTAGCGGAAAGTATAATTAAATTTTCTTGGGGAGCTTCCGATTAAATGCTGGGACTACCTAACCTACACTTGTGTAATATCGTAGCCGAAATGCGTTGCTGAATCCAAAATTCGCGGCTTGGCCGCCGAACCTTCGCACCTGGCACTGCTGATCGTCCTAGAATGCTCTCACCCTCGGAGAAAATGAACTCAAGGACCACACACACCCTGGAAGCCTCACCCAGAACCGACATGCGGAATTAATAAAATATCGCTCAGGATCCCATTACAGTCTTCTCGTTCCACAGGTAGTTATTTTTTAACATTTGCTTACACATTCATGCACCAGATAAAATACTTTAAAGTGGAGAACGATTTACGAACATTAAGTATAAAATGATTAAATTGCTAATGACCAACCGAACCACTAAAGAACTCAACCAGTATAATATGTACAATTAATACTCAGCAAAGATCTATGTAAGTTAATATTCGCTTCCGTAATTGTGTTATCTAGACTTACTAAATTATATATCTGCATAATAATTTTATTTACCCAGTTTACAAATAAATCATTCACTTAATTAATGTTTATTTTATTGATCGCTTGGAATTTCAAATTTATTTAACCAATGTTGAATGAGTGCGGGAGTGATCTATTTTATATAGTTTGAATGGGTGCATTTAATATGTTAGTTAAGCGTTAAGTATATTTATAGCATTTATAATTGTCGTACCATTCTTAGGTTAAGGTTAAGTTTTGGGAGATTTATTCTGGGGGATATAGGGCGGGCCCAACCATGATAAAGGTATGTCAATAGTGTGTTAAGAGTAATGAGCGATATAGTTCGGAAATAGTGGCTGTGTTCATCTCTTGCTGTCCGCTGGAGCGATGCTTGGGCATGTTCTGTGATATAGTTGAGTGAGCGTGTGCACGTGCGTGGCGAGCTTGTAAAGGTTCTCCTGGCGCCTATTACTCGGGTTCAATCTGAATCTAGGTATGAAACAAATAAAACGTACGTGTATATGTGTTTGAAACTATTTTCACAAAACATTATGTAACCCCGGACGATAGAACACAGCGGGTTCGTAAAAAAGGGAATCGTCAACAGAAAAGCCAAAAGGAGAAATAGTGTCTGAAGCATTATAGAGTAGGCGTCGGGTTACATTTGGCGCGTCAACGTGCGGCGAAACTGTTGTTTCAAAGGGCAGAACCGACGTGAAAATAACTGACGTTTCTAATAATGAAAGTCAATTTAAATAAAGAGACCCTGAGAAGGAAAGACGCTTAGCGACATAAATAAGGCGCTCGGAACAACAGAATAAATTATCGATTAAAGCGGGGGGGAAATTTTATAATCACTAAAAGTCAAATTATTAATCATTGCTTGAGAGAGTGGGAAGGGGATTTAGTTTTTTGTCATTATTAAAATAATCAAGCAGTCGAATATACCTGATATTTGTAGAAAGCTGTGGAATAGCGGGATTCCGTGGAAGAAATATCGGAAGTAATTCATAAATTAATTTCTATATTAGCAAGTTAACCGCAAATAAATTTAATAAAAAAAACAATATATACATCGTTAAAAGACGCATTGTAATATTATTATATTCTTGCGCAAAGGAACAAACTGTAACTGGGATCTTGTTAGGAGTTGTGTGTTACTTAAAAATAAAAGGGACGTTGAGCGTAAACAACACATATATATAAATAACCACCGAAAAAAAAAAAATTAAAAGATAAGTAAAGGATAGCGTATCTACATATGTAACGACGCGTGTAACAGTATATAGGTATAACCGCACATATACCGATAGCTACTAAATATAAATAAAGGGGAACAGGGGGAACTGGGATAATCTGAGCGATAGAAACTAAACTTGAGGGCTTACTGTGGGAATTTTAAGAGCAAGGAGCATCTGAAAATAGGACCAGACAGTCAGTGGGACCAGCGGAGTAGTAGGTGACGAGCTGTGGATTAGTATAATTACATCACAAAGCAAGTAAATAACGATGGAAGAAATCCAAAATGAAAGCATGTGGGAACAGACGGGGGAGGGTCCGATACAGTTTAAGAGATGGGATGCGGAGAGCGAAGAGGACATCAAAGTATTAAGAAGGATGATGACTCAAATGATGGCCGAAATGAGGGCAGATAGGGAAGAGCGTAGGAGAGATAGGGAAGAGTGGAAAGAGGAAACAAGGCAATTGCTCCGGGGAAAGGGAGTGAAGTCAGAGGAGTGCAAAGGGGAAGATAGTACTTGTCCAAAGTTGAGGAAGAGATAGATCAGAATGGGATGGAGATGGATAGAATGAAGTCAGACCTGAATGATCTAAAGGAAAGGGTAGAGATCCTAACCGATGATATAGAGAGGGGAAGTAAGCACCAAGAGGGGATGAAGGAAGCAATAAGGCAGACAGAAGAGTCGTGTCACGAAATAAGACAGCGCCAGGATGAAATCCGAGAGGAACTGGGAGAGTGGGGACAGAGAATCCAAAGGATGGAAGCAGACCAGGGACGTGGGAACATGAGTAGTCGGATAGAAGAGATGGAGAAGAGATGGGGAAAGCAGAGCTCGCAGCAGGACACAAATAGGGTATGGGTGGAGAGACAGATGAAGATAGAAATATATAGGGCGGGAGAGAACGAAAACCCGATGGACCACCTCGAAAGCGTCAGGAATCTGTTTGGAGAACCAATGGCGAGAGAACCTGACCGGGTAAACATCGCAAGCACCTACCTACAGGGCCCGGCGAGAGATTGGTGGAGGACACTTGAATTTAAACCCCGGTCATATGAGGAATATAAGGAGGAGGTTTTGCGGTGTTTCTGGAAGCACAGCCCGCCAAGAAGGGATTTATTTTAGGATCACCAGAGAGAAATATGGGGGGAGGCCTGGTGAGACGGCCACTCAGTTTTATTATAGGCAGGTGGCGAGCCTCCAACAATTGCCTGCGTACCCCATGACAGAAATGCAGATTATCTCGATAATAAGGCACAATATGCCGACCACCCTCAGACACATGATGCTGGGAAGAGATCATAAAGGGATCCATGAGATGGGGGAAATGGTCGCAAAATTTGAACAAGAAGGGATAGGAGTGCAAATAGAGAGGGCTGGGAATGAACAACTCAGAAAACGAGTGCCACCGGACCGATACTAATTTAAAGGATGGAGGAAAGTAAAGGGATGACCCTGGACATCACAAAGATAGACGTTGAAAAGGAATTCACCTGGGAAATAGACGCCACGAAATGGAAGTGACCCGTGATATGAAATGGTATTGGAGATGGAGTTCATTAATACTGTAGTAAGAAAGAGAGGGGGGGATGACTAAGATAAAGCCTAGGGTATAACATCTGAAACAAACAAGCCAACCGATCGCGAAGCAGCCTGTAGTGTGTAGAGCCTAAAAAAAAAAAAAAAAAAGGGGGAAAAAAAAAAAAAGAGGGGGGGTAATGAGTGAATGCTGCGAGATGGAATAGAGTGCCTACCCTCCAGAGAAGGTGGGTGAATTGGTCGGGGAGTACATTGCAGGACCCGGAGAAGGCTGGCACAGGACGCTGGCCCAACTTAATAGCGGAAAATCCCGCAACCTATTTGAGAGTGCTTACCGACTCACTGCCCAAAACTTCGTTATTGCTGAGCGGGTCAGACTTTCCTAAAATCTTAGTTAGAGATTGATCGTATTCTGCATCGGGGACTTCGGAAAGGTCCATCCCCATGCCTCCTGTCAGGGATACACGAGACCCATTGGCCGTTGACGTCAATCGT
Source organism: Epiperipatus broadwayi (assembly GCA_028023455.1). Taxonomy (NCBI): domain Eukaryota; kingdom Metazoa; phylum Onychophora; class Udeonychophora; order Euonychophora; family Peripatidae; genus Epiperipatus; species Epiperipatus broadwayi. Next base: position 1,191,894 of record JAQFVV010006438.1, on the reverse strand, counting down.
GGCATCCCCTAGATGTCCATATAGGTATAAGCCTAAGAGTTAAAATCGAGTTCAAGTTTTTTTCCGTTAACAGTGTTTAAGGGGAAGTCTGAACGCAGAGCACCTGATTGAAATCTAAGGGGGAGACAGAGTCATGGTAAGAGCAAATCCGGTCATATGGGAATAATGCCTTTGTACTGGGCCAAGGAAAGGGAACATTTAATGCGAGGGCACTGAAGAGGGCCGAATAACTTGGCTCCTTCTCAGAGCTAAAATCCGCAATCCTCGGATTTTACTCTACACCAGGCGGGGAGATATGTAACTGAATAGCGTTACATAGGGTTTGAACCTAGGAAAGTTAAATATATATTGATGACGAAATAAATGACAGGTACAAAACTTTTTAACAAAGCGATCTTGTTTTAAGAATAAACAAGAAACAGCCGTGTCTAAAGCAGATCGCAGCTATACAAGAGTACCTGTCAGATTTATTGAAATAAAATTAAAAGAGTTTTTATTTTTGAGGAATTAATTTATTATAATCATTATTTGTCAAGTTTGCTTTTTTTTGTTATTTCGTTTTAAAAGAAACAGGGAATGTTCGAGAACAAATTAGAAAATTTATTAAATCATTTTGAACAAAAGGGAAGGAAAAAAAAATAAGTAAATTAATTAATCTGTAATAGGTAAAAAAAATTCCAAGCGATCTAAGATATTTTGAATGGGGGGCAATTAGTAGAGTCAAATTTAGAGAAGTTGAAACAATAAGCAGGATGTATGTTGGTAAAGTCTAGATAACAATCCAAATTTAGAAGCAGAGGTGATAAAAAAGTGTACACTGCTATTGTACTACTTAGACTTCTGACTCCGGCTAAAACAATATGTAAGAAAAATGGAAAACTAAATTAAATTCCCACGTGGTGCAAATGTCACAGAAACTATTAAATAAAGAGGATCCTTGATTAGCAAATAAGAACTAATGACTTATGAGTGCATGATAGAGATTGGAGGAAAAATTCAAGGTGTCACGGCGGGAAAGAAGAGGAAGAAAAAGGCAAGACGGAACCGAAAAAGGACACTAAATTGAAAGTTGTTGAAGGCGAAATTAAGTTGAATTGTAGCGGAAAGTATAATTAAATTTTCTTGCGGAGCTTCCGATTAAATGCTGGGACTACCTAACCTACACTTGTGTGATATCGTAGCCGAAATGCGTTGCTGAATCCAAAATTCGCGGCTTGGCCGCCGAACCTTCGCACCTGGCACTGCTGATCGTCCTAGAATGCTCTCACCCTCGGAGAAAATGAACTCAAGGACCACACACACCCTGGAAGCCTCACCCAGAACCGACATGCGGAATTAATAAAATATCGCTCAGGATCCCATTACAGTCTTCTCGTTCCACAGGTAGTTATTTTTTAACATTTGCTTACACATTCATGCACCAGATAAAATACTTTAAAGTGGAGAACGATTTACAAACATTAAGTATAAAATGATTAAATTGCTAATGACCAACCGAACCACTAAAGAACTCAACCAGTATAATATGTACAATTAATACTCAGCAAAGATCTATGTAAGTTAATATTCGCTTCCGTAATTGTGTTATCTAGACTTACTAAATTATATATCTGCATAATAATTTTATTTACCCAGTTTACAAATAAATCATTCACTTAATTAATGTTTATTTTATTGATCGCTTGGAATTTCAAATTTATTTAACCAATGTTGAATGAGTGCGGGAGTGATCTATTTTATATAGTTTGAATGGGTGCATTTAATATGTTAGTTAAGCGTTAAGTATATTTATAGCATTTATAATTGTCGTACCATTCTTAGGTTAAGGTTAAGTTTTGGGAGATTTATTCTGGGGGATATAGGGCGGGCCTAACCATGATAAAGGCATGTCAATAGTGTGTTAAGAGTAATGAGCGATATAGTTCGGAAATAGTGGCTGTGTTCATCTCTTGCTGTCCGCTGGAGCGATGCTTGGGCATGTTCTGTGATATAGTTGAGTGAGCGTGTGCACGTGCGTGGCGAGCTTGAAAAGGTTCTCCTGGCGCCTATTACTCGGATTCAATCTGAATCTAGGTATGAAACAAATAAAACGTGCGTGTATATGTGTTTGAAACTATTTTCACAAAACATTATGTAACCCCGGACGACAGAACACAGCGGGTTCGTAAAAAAGGGAATCGTCAACAGAAAAGCCAAAAGGAGAAATAGTGTCCGCAGAATTATAGAGTAGGCGTCGGGTTACAATATATATATATATATATATATATATATTGTTCTTTATATATATATATTGTACCCTTACTTCTCGATATATAATATAGTTTGAAATACGTCTAGCTCAATTGAATTATTATGTTTAATTAAAATTTGCATATCTATCTTTAATATACTTTTATACTATCACATTCTAATTAAATTTATTATCAATTATCAAAATCAATATACTTCTTTATTATGTATTAATTAAATAAGTATTTATCAAAATCATGAGACTGTGAAGTAAAGTTACAAAGCAATAAGTAGATTTACATTGAGTCAATATCTCCCAAGACATTGTCTCAATGGCATAAGAATACTATTACCTCCTTATTAACTTACTACTACATCTACAGCATTCTTATGGCTTTTAAAATAAAATAAACTATCTTTAATAATAATAAATAAATAAATCTTAACTTTTAATTTTAAAAGAATATAATTAAATAATCTCAGGTTCTTCTAATTATCTTAAAGTAATGATAACTCATGTAAATAAGTATGATAAGGGATTTTATATCAAACCTAAATACACCTAACTTATTCTCATAATAATAATACTCAATACTAATCTTAGGGTATAACTTAATCTTATCTATTTCTGTTATATCATCAATCATTAAATAAATAACAATATGTATATCTTTTATTTTCGTATAGTATCTTTAATTTTAGAATAGATCAAAATCTTATAACTTAATAATATGTGGCAATAAATAATATTGTTCTCTTATATTATGCATTATAATTACTCTATGACCATTGCAATATGATATGTTAATGTCAATCAATTCTCATAAAATGATAATCAGAAAATATTGTATTTATTTCTAAAATAATATTAATAAATTCACATTGTGCAAATATTATGTTTATTCAAATTATCTGCTGTCAAATGCTGTGGTGCAAAATAATGAACTCGACACACTTTTAAAACAAATTAAACAAATTTATTTACATTAACTTTAATTAAGAATCTATTTACAATATTTACAGTTCAAAATTAGAAAACAAAGAAAATAAAAATATAAGAAAATAATAATACAAAATGTTTACACTGTTATTAACTTATACTCTTAAGAAATAATTTACATTCTTTTAAAATGCTGTACTAATAACATTGAAGTATGTTTTCGAACTTACACTTTAAATACATATCAGTAAGCTTCAATTATTACAAATAAATTTATGTAAATACTGTTTATGTAGCATATGTAAACAATAAAACTTTAATAATTAAATTGCTACATCAATTAAGTATTAATGTTATTCATTCCATAATGTAATAGTATGTGTTCACTTTACTATTAGTACTACTTTAATATTATAATATAGAAATTAATGTATCTTTGTAATGTAATAACAAATAATTGATTATAACTTTATATTTCACTTAATGCAATTCATGCTACATGTTTTATCAAATATGCATTACATACATGTATTGTTAAAATAATAATATTATTTAAATCATTCATTAATTTCAAATTCATAAAGTATTATATTAGATAAATTCTATGATTCTTTTCTATGTAAAATTATTACTTTACTTTATGTGTTATACTACTCCTTCTTAATAAATTTCTATCTACAAAATATTTTCTAAAACTTATATAAAATTTCCGGAAAACAATCTTCAACTTTAAATAAAATACTAATTATCCAAACTATTTATACTTCATCATCTATACTTGGTAAACCTTCAATCCAAATATAAACTTCTCCATAAAACTTAACGTAATTTATCCAATAAACAAAAAATAAAATATAGACTTTTAAATCTCTTCCTAATTTACAAATAACAAATAATTACTTATAAATAATAAATCTAATTCTAATACTATAACGTAAAAAAAAAATATCAAAATTTATTTACGAAAGAATCATATAATTATTTCTAAGCTTTTATGTAATGTTGTATCATATTTATATCATAAATTCAAATTATGCATATTTAAATAAAACTGTCACTGCCAATATAATGTGTGTGTATTTTTAAAATATTTATACATTCATTCAACAATAACATATCCTTTGGTTGATCTAAAGAAAAACATATTAATACATCAAAATTATTATTATTATACAATTTTTACCATAAATAATGATTTAATGTACAGTCCATCTTCCAATATTCTTCGGAATTACAGCTTCATAAAATAATTCACATTTATACTCACGATCATTCTTTAAAATATTATGTGTTGTATTAAATATAAAATAAACTTATGCAATTAATCATTATATTATTTTTAGTTATTATTTAAAGAAATGTACCTATCTCATTTTTAATAGATTAATAATATTTAAATTTTATGTTAGATAAATAAAACAGAATTCATATTACGTAACTCCAGCGATGTCTTCTTTTCACCATACAGTTCTTTAATCCTAGGCACATATTCACTAGAACACCATTTCCTGTTCCATTACATCACGTGTTTCTTTAAAAGTTTATGAAAAATGAAAACGTTCTTTTTTTTAAAAAATAAGTTCCCCACAAGAAAATAAAATAAAATTAAAATAGTTTATAGGATCCTGATTTAGTTCTTTTAAGAATATTATTCAAAAGTTATTATTTTAATTTAGTCTATAGTTTATAAAAATTTATATTTAATTATTTTAAAATTGACTTGGACGTCCATGTATTACTTGCGCATTCCTTAACAAAATATCCAGGTAAGAATAAGTTTCTTCATCTAAAACAACCAGCGTTTAGATTATTTCAATATAATAATTTTTATTATATTAAGACTTTTAGCTAATTATATTTTCAATTTATTTGCCTTTCAAAATTGTCAACATTCAGTCTTTTAAACATAAAGACTTAACAAGGCAAGTATTTATAAAACTACTTTTATTTTTAATATCTTTCCTTAAGATATATATTTAAATTTATATTTTACAAAAATACTTTCTTTATAAAGAAGTATTTTATTCTTTAAAATATTTAATTTTCTAATAGTCAATAGCAATTAGCTTTTAAAATTATATACTGTCCAAAATATTACTTTTCTCCATCTCGTAATTTTCCGAACTAATCCAGCGTTTGTCATATTTCTAGGGTAAAGTTTCCGATATATTTTCACTATATATGATGTTTCCATGATTATTTGCTTGCAAATTGAGCTTAAATAGAGACGAATGATAGGGAAAAATTAACTTAACACTGCATACTTATCATTTAAAACTTTTATAAATTATTTACAAGACACTCTTATAATTTTGAAAAATGATTTTAAAAGCGTCTATAAAAATTTACTTAGCTATTTTTAAATAACACAATTAACTTAAAAATTCAATCACAGAGTCCTCTCCTAACAATTGACCTGAGCTTTTATACCGGAAGAAACTTCCCATTTGATTGGTACATTTAAACAATCAACTTGCTGGCTTATTTACATATTTACCAACAACACAAAATTTAAAAATAAATAATGACTTATTTAACATTTAATATTTATTACATTATTAAATTTTAAAATAATCTTTATCATTTATTTAAATCCATTAAACATTTTTTAAAAATATTCTTACTGACTTGATTTTAATTTTAACTTTTATACGATTATTTAAAATACACTAAGTCTTTTTATACGTTATATTTTTAAAGCAATATTTTTAAAAATCAGATTTAATATTCTACATTGATTTATCTTTATTTTTATCTCGCGATAGTTCACATATTATTTATAAATTTTATAACATGATTTTAAAAATATTTTTGCAACTTTACGAAACATCTTCCAAGCATGTGTGTGCATATTTAACTAACATCTGTTTTTTTTTACAACAAAAGAAACGCTTCTCATAATCTAAAAATAACTAACAATTGCATTTTTTTAAAATAAATATTTTTTTAAAATAAATAAGATATTATACTAAATTTTAAAATAATTATTTGATATCATTAAAATCAAATATTAATCTTCTATTTAAGTATTTATAATAATTAAAATATTTATATTCTTTTATAACATTATTTTATCAACAATAAACATATGCATTTAATTTTAACTTGTCTTTTTAAATACTTTAGCTTTAAATATTTATTTATTAAATCTATTAATGCAGTATTGATTATGGCCATTTTTCCAACTATATATTATAATCATCATCTTTTAAAATGTCTCTCTCAATATCAGCACAATTTTACATATCAAATACTCATAGATTGCTTTAATTAAACTTTTTGAAATATTACCATAAGCAAAATTAACATCACATATTCAAATATATCTTAAATTTAAAATTTTTAATAGATTAGCACAAAAATTAAATGGTGACCCATACAAAAGGGCACAATATATATATATATATATATATATAAATTTATAAATATATATGTATATATATAGTAATAATAACAAGTCAGATGTCACATGACTTATATATAGCTTGCACTTACAAATATGTAAAATTAAGAGCGTGCTAATAGCTCTAAACAAGCTCTTTTTTTTTATTTATGATAAATGCTACTACAAGAGAAGGCATTCAAATCATTTTTATCTTGGATTGTCCCCATCTCCAGACCGGTTTCGACCTATGGGTCTCTTCAGTGAGGAGTTGGGACATTAGATCTAAAAAACCAACTCAAGCAAAGCATTTATCTAAAAGATAATTGTTAGAAGAAGATCTGAAACTTTTAGACATCTACATGTCTTTAAAGTCAGCTCTCCAACTGAAAAAATCATATGGGCCTGAACTTAATTCAGATACTCCATATATTAGTAGGCTTAGCTCTTTAATTTAGCCAAAGCCACAACAGCAAAATAATAATAGTAATAATAACAAGTCAGATGTCACATGACTTATATATAGCTTGCACTTACAAATATGTAAAATTAAGAGCGTGCTAATAGCTCTAAACAAGCTCTTTTTTTTATTTATGATAAATGCTACTACAAGAGAAGGCATTCAAATCATTTTTATCTTGGATTGTCCCCATCCCCAGACCGGTTTCGACCTATGGGTCTCTTCAGTGAGGAGTTGGGACATTAGATCTAAAAAACCAACTCAAGCAAAGCATTTATCTAAAAGATAATTGTTAGAAGATCTGAAACTTTTAGACATCTACATGTCTTTAAAGTCAGCTCTCCAACTGAAAAAATCATATGGGCCTGAACTTAATTCAGATACTCCATATATTAGTAGGCTTAGCTCTTTAATTTAGCCAAAGCCACAACAGCAAAATAATAATAGTAATAATAACAAGTCAGATGTCACATGACTTATATATAGCTTGCACTTACAAATATATATATATA